>OW240915.1:295247153-295355405 GCA_933207985.1 Pelobates cultripes | reverse complement strand
ATGTATCACAAAAATCCCAATAGACCAATCCTAGCTTCATGAATTGGAGATAAGCTGGTGCTAAAAGCGTTGCTGTTAGCTTTATTTGTATAACATTTAACATATTTTCAAGAGATTTGAGACCACCTTGGAAAGAACTCCTAGATGGTACTAGGTGGTTTTGCACTCAACAAGCAGTTAGTGACTTGTTGACTTTGACATGTTCCTGATGTACAAATCAGTTGATTCAATGCAACTTTGCCATTAATGGATAGACAGATTGCAACAAAGATCTTTCTTTTTGCAACTGTTCTAACAGACACTTTCCATTGGTGACTTCTCCCCATTTACATTTTTGCTCCACTTTTTAGAACGGAACTCGTTGATAAATCTTGGTTGATGGTTGATTGTACCTTTTGCATCATGTGTGCACATGCTCTCCATTTGTGTGCTCACATTTCTTCCAGATAGCTGTAGAAAAAATATCTATATAAAAAAGTGAAGGAACAGCATCAGATCTGTTTGGTAAAGGGTCAGCCTAGTATCTGACTATGTTTTGAATTATATTCAAGAAAAGAAAAAAGAAAAACAACAACTAGGATATATTTTTAAGTAAAATGTACAGAATATCTGCATAGGTTTGATACAAAGAATTAATAAAGCCATACGTTTGCTCTGCTCAGCGTGAGTTGTAATGGCTTAGACTATTATCCAAGAATTTTCAGACAGGATATTGCATTTAAAGAGTTGGAGATAGATGTAATTGTCACACATGTAATGCCAATGGGTTTCATCAGCAGTTTTCAATCTACTGTGCAACCTGCTGACATTAATTAATAACATACTTCCCATTTTGTGACCATAGAGACATTCATTACAGGTAGTTAGGGAGAAATAATGTGTCCCAATGTGAGAACACTGCCAAGACTTTATAGTTAAAATTAGCTTCTATGAAATGGTTTTTACTTCCTTTAGAAAACACATCATGATAGGTCATTATTGAAAGGTCTGCTCCGTTTCCACACATTACATTCTTTCCATTAGATACACTTTGGTCACCAATATCACATTTCATGTCAGTGCTAAATAAAACTGCCCAGTGGTGGAACACCTGAAATAGGTATGGTCTAGACGTGTGTGTTTTGTTTTGAGTGATCAGCGATTCGTCTGTATTCCGCAACTCCAAAACACCAAATGGATGTATCAAGAAACAAATGAAATGGGCAATGGACGAGCCATTTCGTTTGCTTTGTGATTTGGCTGTGGCAGCAGACTGCACTTGCAAGCCAGCCTCCACCACATTAAACTGTAAAACAAAAAGACACAATGGTACATTTGGCGGCCCCTCCTATATATAAGGACTTAAAGCAATTAAACTGTTACTATTAAAGGGAAACTATAGTGTCAGGAAAACAAAGTTGTTTACCTGGCACTATTGCTTCCCACTCCTTTTGACCCCCCCATCACTTATCTCAGTCCAGTGCCGATTTTTCGTTGGCACTGGTTTGGGTCTGCCTTTGCTCCTTAATGTGCATATTCGCACATTGCCGCGCTCGCATTAGGATTTCCTCATAGGAAAGCATTATACATTGCTTTCCTATGGGGTTTTTGATGACGCTGGATGTTATCATGCATACCATAAAGATGTGCAGTGTCAGGTGACCAGACATTACCTAATTCCTTTGAAGTCCCTCTAGTGAGCAATGGGACCAGAGCATGTATGTAAAACGAAAATGTACTTAAAGTGATGCAATACCTTTTTTCACTTCCCAATGCATATACTTCATTGCAATAGTAATTTACAGTCATAACTGATACTGCAACTGCAGATTTCCAGTGATTTTATTTCCAGTGATTTTATTTCCAGTGATTTATTTAGTAATTTCCAGTGGGCTTTTATTCAGTTAAAACAAACCGTAAAAAAGAAAAATCTCATTCCAGAGTGTACCATTTATCTTTAATGTTTTACTCATCTGACAACCTTAAACTGGGAGGAAAAGTAAAATAAACCTGCCCACTGGGCCATTTCCTGTCAATACAGGGCCAATTTATATTTGTTAGCAGCTTAGTTGCACACTTTGTTTAGAAACACCTCTTCATCACTTTAAGCATTTATGGTTTAACTTTGAATCCTCAGAATTTTGGCTAATGCAGCTAAGCTGCTAATTCATAGTTATGAAAAATGGCAGGGTAAACCCTTTCACTGGATGGTGCCGATTGCAGAATATGGACAGTGGAGGGGCAGAAAAAATATATATATGTTCAGCTAGGAGTAGACATTATAAATTTGAGATGATTAACCTGTGCCATGTCAGAAGGTGTGAAAAGTTCTTGCCCCAAAGACACTGAACTGAGCTGCACAGGGCGAGAATAGAACCTTCCCTTTCCTGTTCACTAGCAGACAGAAGAGGAGCAGGAATGTCTGTACTCACGAGGCACCTTTTACATACACTCACGGGTATGTCTGTACTCATGAGTGTTCGTGAAGTGAGTGTATGTAAAGCGGGGTATGCCTGTACAGAGCAAACTTCCGAGTTAAAAATGAAAAGGAGGGATTAATAATATGTAAAAGAGACTATTTAAACTGGAATTGATCTCATTGTTATGCATTATGAAAATAATACACTAAATAAAAAGATTAACTGAACCATAAGAACCATAAATTTACAGATTTTGCAGGAAGTGACTGACCGCTTCTGATCCTCCCACTGCCATCAGTTTGAGCTCTATGTGTATGCCATAAAAAAGTCTGTTAAAAGTAGTTTTGGTTATCCTAGACTATTCATTGAGCACTTTTCTTCCTGGCTTCCTGTCAGGATTCAAACCTGGAAACTTGGTGGTGCTGGGTCTGCTTTCTACCATTGAGCCACAGCAGGTTTGTTTCTCTTTAAGCCATTCCATTTCTGTTCTTCCTGGCTTGTCTACAGCACTGGGGGCTGTACCTTGACTACTGCTGTGCTTCACCTGACCCTGATCAGACATCAGCAGGGTATATAAACTCAGCCTCAACCTGTGATCTTGATCAAGTCCTTGATCCTGTTGTGTGTGTTCCGTACCAGTGTTCTTGTCTATTGTTACTCTGCTTCATATTGACCCCGGCTTCTGACATTGTTTACTCTGACCTCTGGCATCCCTTGACTTCTGATACTCCTTGTTGTTCCTGTCCTCTGGCATCCTTTGACCTCGGCTATCCCTTGACAATCCTGCTGTTTGAGTCCTTGCCTGCCCTGCGACTTGGAACTTCATTCTGCACAAACCCCATGCACAGACCCACAGGCCAGGTGAATTCTTACCTGACCGCCTTGGCCTGTGGCTATTTACAAGGGTGAGCAACATATCTATGCTACAGACTCCCAACCCAGTTAAGACCCTGACACTTCCTCTCATCTAACACTCCTTCCCTTATACTTGAGGATTTCAATATCCCAATCAACAACCGCAATTGCACTGATGCCTCTCGTCTGCTCTCTGTAACCTCCTCCTTTGGCCTTATGCAATGGTCCAATTTAGCAACCCATACAGCGAGAAACACTCTTGATCTTGCCTCACCAACCTCTGTACTGCCTCTAATCTCTCCAATATTCCTTTTCCTCTATCTGACCACCATCTGCTGACTTTTGACATTGGCATACCTAAGACCCAATTGACACCACCGTCTGAACATCACTCTCACAGAAACCTCCAATGTCTTGACCTAGAGCATTTCTCCACTAATCTCCAAACTCTCCTTTTACCTATCTCAAACCTCACCTGTCCTAGTTCTGCAACCTCCTTCTACAATCCACCCTCTCCTCTCAACTAGACATCCTGGCACCTTGTACATTTAAACGCCGCAGGCGCCCCCAACAACAACCCTGGCACACCAAGCTCACTCGATACCTCCAAAAAATGCTCCAGAACTGCTGAACGCTGTTGGAGAAAGTCTCACTGTGCATCTGACTTTCTCCACTATAAATTTATGCTGAGCTCATACAGCTTGGCTCTTTCCTCTGCAAAAGTTAATTACTTCAATACACTCATAACCACACTCTCCCGCGAACCCAAATGACTATTTCACACATTTAACTCTCTTCTTCGCCCTGCTGTTCTTCCTCCACCTACTAACTTGACCGCCTCAGACTTTGCAAATCACTTCACTGACAAGATCTCTACAATCAGAGAAGAGATCTCTCATCTTTCTTCTTCTCCTTACAATACTTCCCCTAACTTCACTCCCTCTGCTGTTCTCTGTTCATTCGCACCCGCTACAGCGAAAGAGGTTTCTGCTCTGCTCCAGTCCTCCCGCCCTACCACCTGCTCCCTAGTTCCAATTCCCTCGCATCTCATCCGTACTCTGTCTTCTTCTCTGTCTCCCCCTCTCACTAAAATTCTCAATCTCTCTCTCTCTCTTCTGGTATATTTCCATCGCCCTTCAAACATGCAACTGTAAGCCCAATTCTAAAGAAGCCCAACCTTGACCTTAACTCCCCATCCAACTATCGTCCTATCTCGCTACTGCCTTTTGCATCCAAGATCCTTGAAAAAATTGTGTATGCGAGATTGACAGACTTCCTCAAGTCCAACTCTCTGCTAGACCGACTTCAGTCTGGTTTCCGCGCTAAGCACTCTAGAAACGGCACTGACCAAAGTATCCAATGATCTACTCGCTGCAAAATCTCGTGGTCACTACTCTATCCTAATTCTCCTTGACCTGTCTGCGGCTTTTGACACTGTTGATCATCAACAGCTTCTTCTCTTCCTCCGCAATATTGGTCTACAAAATATTTCTCTCTCCTGGTGCTCCTCCTTCCTCTCCCAGTGCTCTTTCAGTGTTTCTTTCTCTGGCTCTGCTTCTTCTCCCAAACTCCTCTGCTGGTGTCCCCCAAGGTTCAGTCCTTGGTCCCCTACTGTTCTCCATCTATACTGCCTCCCTTGGTAAACTCATTAGCTCCTTTGCCTTCCAATATAATTTCTATGCAGATGATATGCAAATCTACCTGTCCTCTCCTGATCTCTCCCTGTCCCTCTTGACTAGTGTCTCTGACTGCCTCTCTGCTATTTCTAACTGGATGGCTGCCCACTTCCTCAAACTAAACTTGACCAAAACTGAAATTCTGGTCTTTCCTCCCTCAAGTTTTGTTACTCCTGTGTCTCCCTCCCTCCAAGTCAACGCTGCTACCATCAGCTCCACTATGCAGGCTCGCTGCCTAGGTGTTCTCTTTGACTCTGACCTCTCCTTCAAGCCTCATGTTCAATCTATCGCCATATGCTGTCATTTCCATCTCAAAAACATTGCGCGCATCCGCCCCTACTCAACGCCAGATGCGACTAAGGTGCTGGTCCAGTCCACTGTCCTTTCTCGCCTTGACTACTGTAATCCGCTTCTCAGTGGTCAGCCCCTAAAGCTCTCCTCTAGTAATCCATATTTAATAAAATATAAAAAATGTAAGGACCGTGTTTAGCAAACTACAGCTGATGATGCACAGCTCATATTAATTGTATTCACAATTTTTTTTTTTCCATGAATAAACCTATTTGCATCTATATATACTCTTATTCTTGAAAACAAGAGAAATCTCAATATATCCTTCATGGTAAAATATTTTATAAATAAATAAAATTATGTCCGTAGAAAGCTGTATAAGATAACCCATACATGTCACTTAGAGCTTTTGCTTTAAGAACACTATGTTTTTTTTTTTTTTCCCAAAGTGCTTCAGGTATAATGAATTAAACGGAGGAAACATAGATGTGTAGTCCCTTATTTCATGTAAGATGTTTAAGTGGATATGGTGCTTGATGTGTATTTATAATTAATAAATAAACAGAACTTGCTTGATCTCTTAAAACCTTAATCAGCATAAACTTGTGGTATCCCTCGGGACAGTACACACTGGAACATCTAGCAATAATGTATATGGTAAGCAGTACATTTTCCTAAATCTGTCAGTTATATTCTGAAAATAGTGAGAATAAAAGATCTATTGCTAACAAAGCTGTGAGAAGCACTCCTGATTGGTGTGATTTGTGTCAATGAGTCACGCCAGTTGTATGATCCAAATCTCCCTAACTTGGGTTTTTTGTAGTACATGACATGCAACAGAAACTTAAATGACAAGTTATGCTACGAACTGTGAATCATGCTTTTTCTCAAATTTCCTAAAATCGGATCCTGAGCTTCTGTGGGATATTGCTCATGTTAGCTCTTATTAGTTCGCACTGACCGTGCCAAAATTACAGACAAAATTACAGACAAAGTGATTTCAAGACTTTGGGATCATTCCACTAAATAGAAAATGTGACTTTAAAAAAACAACTTAAATAATTAAAGCATAAAAGAACTGATTAGGAAAAACAAAATCAACAATACTTATATTTTGCAAGGCTGGTCCAAAATGAAACATTTATTGTTTAGGTTGAATAATATTAAATAAGGTATTTGATTTAATAAGCTTTCCAAATGATTCAGTACTATTAGAAAAACATTTAAGTGATTTATCTACAGAAGTCTATTAAAGTCTATGGGAATGTTTGTATATAAATAATTTGGAAATCTTTCTAATAATATTGAATCATGATATAGAGATAGATAGATATATTCATACTGTGTATATACTGATCAGCCACAAAAAAATAAAACCATCTGCCTAAAATCTTATAGGTTACCCTCATCCTGCCAGAACAACTCTGATGCGTCAAGGCATGGACTCCAAAAGACCTCTGAATGTGTCCTGTGGTATCTGGCACTAAGACATTAGTAGCAGTTCATGCAAGTTGTGAGGTGGGAAATCCATACATCGGATTTGATGTTCACATTCTACAGATGCTCAATCCAATTGAGATCTGGGGAATTCGGAAGCATAGACAACACCTTGAACTGTTTGTCATGTTCCTCAATCCATACCTGAACAAGTTTCATAGTGTAGCAGGATTCATTTTCTGAAAGAGGAACAGGGATCAGGGAACACCATTGCAATGAAGGGGTGTACAACAATCTGTAGGTAGGTGATATATGACAAAGTAACATCCAGATGAATGCCTGGACCCAGGGTTTCCCAGCAGAACATTTCCCAGAGCATAACACTGCTTCCGTCCGCCAGCCTTCTGCCCACAGTCATCTCTTTCCCAGATAAACAAAGCACATGCCTCCAGCCATCCACCTGATCTAAAAGAAAACGTGATTTATCAGACCAGGCAACATTCTTCCATTGCACCATGATCCAGTTCTGATGCTCACATCTCCATTGAATGCACTTTTGGCAGTGAATGGGGGCATCATGGGCACTCTAACGGTCTGCAGCTACGCAACCCATATGCAGCAAACTGTTTTGACACCTTTCTATCATGGCCCATCCATACCTTAACCATTATTTATTCTACATATTTGGAAGTGGGGCCTGGACCAGGAGCACCTTGGTTGTTTGGTGAGTGCAATATCCATTAATTTTCTTCCATGTTAGTATTTTTAACACTATCTGAAATAATGCATGATAAGGGACACCATACAATCTCTAAAATGTACTTATGTAAATGATGAAAGAATGCATGAAGAAAACTTAAATGGTTACTCCAACCACCATGACCACTTCAGTGATTTTAAGTGGTCATCATAGAAGGAGTATGTATATGCAGTGATTCAGCTTCATTCTTATTTTTATTTGTCAGCTGAGGGTTAGGTGCACCCCCAGCACTTATTTGCATATTTTGCATCAGCGTACATAGCGTGCTGGCAACAGGGCACCTGCAGATAGCTTTACCCTTCTTCCCACCCTGTGAGCATCCTCTCCCACCCTTTTGGCACTTCGTCTGCCTTTGGTCAAAAACAAGGATTAAACTTCCCCCCTCCTCCTCTCCTCCCCTCCCCTTGCCAGCCTGGAGTATACGCTCTATGAGAAGTCTGTGATTAATCCGCCTGAAGTAATTGCGACATTGGCGACCATATTGATGCTGGATTCCAGGTAAGTAAAACTTCTTTCTATGTAGGTTATGTTGCAAACACAGGATGAGAGGGGGGAGGGGTATCTAATACTAAATCTAAAAATAGTACATCATAGTAGCACAGCCTAATGCTCGGGTAATCAGCCAAAGGACTTTCTCAAGGGAGGATAACAGTATAAAACATATGATCCCTATAATTACACATAATAAGCCCCATCTGGAGGATTGGGTGACCACCCACTTATTGAAGGAGATGCAGCAACCTAGACAATCAGGGAGTGATCACTGTAAATCCACATGGAAAGGCACATAATACAGGGGTTAAAATAAACAAAACATGCCCAGAAAACCAGTAGGGCCTTACACGAAATCGAAAAGATAGTATTAATTGTGATGTGATGTTAATATTTTTTAATGACACTTACTTGGCAGTGTAAACGTTAAATCCTAATCCATCATCTAGCAAAATGATATAGTACGTAATAAAATTCTGCCTTGTAAAAAAAAATTGTGATGGCATATTGGCTGTTGGATGAGAGAATAATCAGAGAAAACTGATCAACTGAACACTTTCCAATTCGCCAATCACTGTCACGTAGTAGTTCATCATCAAATATAAGTAAAATTGTTATACTTATGCTCAGCACTAAAGATGCAATCAAATGAATAACAGATGCTTTTCTTTCTTTCTTTTTTTGTCATAAGTTGCTTTTAAGATTTTAAACAGCATGTATCCCATTTTAACTAAATCATATCTGACTATTGGCAACCTTTCTTATAATTGGCTAGTCAAACAGAGGGTTCCCGGTGAGTACTGTGGTTTTATATATTGGAGTAAAAGAACGTGAAGTCAATGTTACCATACAATATCAATTAAAAGTCAACGTGTACAATGTCAGTGTGAAATGAAGGCAATATCAAAGGACAAAACGGTTCCATGAATGTTCTATGTATCTGAAATATTCTACATTTTATCCATGTCATTTGTTTTGCAATATTGTATATATAGCATATGTAACACTCTAGGGTTTATTTATTAAATTGTAGAGAAATGACAAACAAATTTCACATTTTAGGTTAAAACTGTCAAAACAAAAGACATTTGTAGATAGATGTTGCTATGTAGTATGTTGTTCACCCAGTCATTAAATCATTAAAAAAATATTTAAATGTAAATTTGCAATATGTTTACCTATTTGTAATATTATTTCAGAACACACTATGAATTCGTTAAAGACCAAATTTTAAGCGACAGTAATTTTATATCTTGTTTTTTTGTAAAAAATAAATAAAATAAAAAAACAATAAAACTCCCCACAGTGCAAATAGAGATATGACTGATGTGCATCACTTACACATCTCAAGCTGACCTTTGGAAAGCCATTTTTGTTGCTTGTGTTAGACTATAAGTCCCAGCACTGGTACTTGATAGGTTATTAATTATTATTATTTTTTTAATCCATCAGGTTCTGGCATTAATGTTTTCATAGTGATAAACTATCTTGCAGGATGATGTCAGCAATGTTCTGGTAAAGATTCTGTTGAAATTGAAGATACATGTCGAGTCTCTTTGAGACATCTCGCACATCCTTTAAAACATCTGGATATTGCCATTTTACATAAAGGTTATGGGTTAAATGAGATACTTTTGTATTTAGACTATAAAACCCAATCTCTGATTTGCTTACCTTACGTAAACTCGTCTTCTATTCACCTGTCAAATTTAGATTTTTGAACATATGGTCAACTCTTTGAAATCATGATGGTTATTGTATAGATTTACACAGACTGGATTCTACAAATTTTTTGGTCCATCAAATTATGCAAGTGTCATAAAGATGACTGACTGAAACATAAGCAGATTTTACGATGATCCTGCAATTTGCTGTTAGTTTAGTTTGTGTAATTACTACTATTTTATGGTTTGCGATGTATATTCCCCATGAAAGATCTCAAGGTGTTCAGGGATATCTTTTTCGCAGCTGGATTTCTGCTTATTGACCTTCTTTCATATATCGCTGTCTATCATTTTAAAGGAGACAGGTCTAACAGACAGTAATCTGAAGCAAATTACTGTTGCTGTTTGATCCTTCTGAAATGGAAATACATTCCAAAACATCAGGACAGACGGATGTCTTCAGAAACAAAAATTTTCTTCCTGTGATATTAGCCAATGACATTTTCTGGATGTTGCATCAAGGTTACTCTAGATCGGAAATAGCGTGTCTGGTGTTGCAGTGTCGCTAGTTTCAGTAGGTGCAGGCTCTGACAACAATCTGTATGAGGTTGGGGCTAGGCAAAAGGTAGCTCCTCAGCTGTTAGAAAACTACAACTATTCAAATGCTTTGTTAGTCTTTAGAATGGAAGAGCATTATAGAAGTTGACAACATCTCTGAATCTATATTAGATTACCCCTGGCAGAAGTGGTGATTTCATTAAACTCTGTATTTTTGTAAATTAATACTAAATAGCAAAACGAAAGCAAAAACAGTCAAGTTGTCCTGGCCGAGTTGGAGAATTTTTTCAGATCATGTATCTCTGTTTCAATGATACCTGTTTGGTTTTAATTCATGAAAATTTGGAGTTTAGTAAATAACCCTGTAAAGAATACTAACATTGTCTAATATTTCATTCCATTTGTCGTTAGGCCATAGTGGCTGGATATGAATACTAGAAGGTTTTGTCAGTGTCTGCCCATATTGGTTTGTGAAAACAAATAGGATATATGTGTGTGTGTGTGTGTGTATGTGAATTTATAATGTCATTCTAAATGTGTTTTGATTGATATATATATATATATATATATATATATATATTAAAATACAGTTAGAACAAATTTAAACTGATATATACATTTTTTTAATTAAATTTGTTTGTTTTGTTTTTTTCAATTTATTTATTGATTCTTTTTATTATATATATATATATATATAAAAAATAAAAATAATCAATAAATAAATTGAAAAAAACAAAACAAACAAATTTAATTAATATATATATATATATATATATATATATATATATATATATATATATATATATATATATATATATATATATAAAAAAGAAAGCCAGCACTCAAGGACTTCAATGTGAAAAAAATAGGCATTTAAAGGACCACTATAGTGCCAGGAAAACATACTCGTTTTCCTGGCACTATACTTCCCTGAGGGTGCCCCCACCCTCATGGTCCCCCTCCCTCCCGGCTATGGGGAGAGGAAAGGGGTTAAAACTTACCTTTTTCCAGCGTCGGGCGGGGAGCTCTCCTCCTCCGATCCTCCTCCTCTCCTCCTCTCCTCCCTTTCGGCTGAATGCGCACGTGCGGCAAGAGCTGCGCGCACATTCAGCCGGTCTCATAGGAAAGCATTTACAAGGATGTGCGAGATTTACAATGCTTTCCTATGGACGCTTGCATGTTCTCACTGTGATTTTCACAGTGAGAATCACGCAAGCGCCTCTAGCGGCTGTCAATGAGACAGCCACTAGAGGATTTGAGGGCTAGATTAACCCATTTTATTCTCTGAAACTGCTATGTTTATTAAAAAAATGGGCTAACCCTAGCTGGACCTGGCACTCAGACCACTTCAATAAGCTGAAGTGGTCTGGGTGCCTAGAGTGGTCCTTTAATCCAAGTGGTCAATGTTTCAGTTCACAACTGTGTCCTGAGGAAAGTTCACAGTTGTGAACTGAAACGTTGACCACTTGGATTAAATGCCTATTTTTCACATTGAAGTCCTTGAGTGCTGGCTTTCTTTTTTTGGAGACTGTATTTGTGTGTAGTGATGCACCGAACGGTTCGCTGGCGAATAGTTCCTGGCGAACATAGCATGTTCGCGTTCGCCACGGCGGGTGAACATATGCGCGGTTCGATCCGCCCCCTATTCGTCATCATTGAGTAAACTTTGACCCTGTACCTCACAGTCAGCATACACATTCCAGCCAATTAGCAGAACACCCTCCCTAGCAGACCCTCCCACCTACTGGAAGGCATCCATTTTACATTCATTATCAAGCTGCATGCTTAGTGAGAGGAGGGAAAGTGTAGCTGCTGTTGATTAGATAGGGAAATGCATAGCTAGGTTAGGGTATACAGTGTCCACTACAGTCCTGAAGGACTCATCTGATCTCTGCTATAAGGACAGCACCCCAAAAAGCCCTTTTTAGGGCTAGAACATCAGTCTGCTTTTTTTTTTTTCTGTGTAATGTAATTGCAGTTGCCTGCCAGAGTCTGTGTCAGGCTCACAGTGGATACTGTGCCCAGTGCCACCACTCACTCACTGGTGTCACAATAGCTTGCATTTAAAAACAAAAAACTTTTTTCACTGTTATAGATTGAATAGCAGTTAGTTGTCTTCAAGCGGGTGTGTCAGCCCTACAGCGTGTACTCTGCCAACCTCTGCCAGTTCACAGTGCCACTCATATCTGGTGTCACAGTCGCTTGCACGCATAGTACCACTAATCGAAAAAAAAAATGACAGGCAGAGGCAGGCCACCCCTACACTGCGCATTGGGTAAACCTGCTGATGGCTGCCAAGCATGGAATGCGTGGCTCTGCAGAGGAGTTGGTGACACTGCCACGACTTGAAGGCAGGCCTGCTGCCACCTCCTCTACTCCTCCTACTCCATCTTCTTCCATAACCTCCTCGGCTGAGTCCTCTTCTGCTGCTGCGTCTTGCTCCACATCAACGGATAGGGGACGTAACAGGGATTAAACTGATAAGAATAGTACTACTTAACACACCACTCCTATCTGGTGGCACATTAGATTGCACGCGCAGTGCCCCAACTTTGAAGTAGGAGGACCGACCAAGCATCTTTTTCCATCTCCCGGTTCCTAAAATTGATGCCATATACACGTCCCCTGATAGGGGACGTAACAGGGATTAAACTGATGGGAATAATACTACTTAACACATCTTATAATAACGCAGAGAGAGGCAACGCAGAGAGAGGAGTCTGAAGAAGTTCTGCCTCTGTTAGTATTATGTCAAGTTCTTCTTCTCATTGTCTGTTACATGGCGGTGCTAGTAAGTATCTGTTCGTCACCAGCGTGGAGTATATCAGGGAGATGGCTTTTGGTGGTACCATGTCTTACATGCATAATGTCTTGAATTCTGTCCGGTCTCTGAATAAGCTTGGTTTTTGTGGGATTGATCGGGCGCAGTGCGTGATTTGTTCTCTTGCCAGTGTGTGTAGAAATGTGTGTGGATTGTCCGGGAAGAGGTCTGTTGTTGAGCGGATTGTGAACAAGCTGTGTATCCTGGACGTCGGACATGCAGAGAATCCGTTTGTGTTTCGTCCGGGGTGGGAGTGGTCCCTCGTCTCCTGCGGGGAAGTTTGGGTTGCCCACTATGATGCCCAGGCTTCTTAGCACCCCGAACATCTGTCCCCAGTCCACCCTGTCAAAGGCCTTCTCCGCGTACGTTGACAGGAGTAGGACTGGGTGTGGGGCTTGTCTCGCCACTGAGATCAGGTTCAGGGCCCGTATGGTGTTGGTGTATGGTGTTGAATCCTGTTTGGTCCGGGTTCACCAGTCTCAGTAGTAGTGGTGCTAGCCGGTTGGCTAGGACGCTGGCCTGTAGCCTGAGGTCAACATCGAGGATGGAGATGGGGCGATAGCTTTGGCATAGCGTGGGATCTTTGCCTACCTTCGGGAGCAGTGTTATCTTTGCAGATGTGAATTGTGGTGTGGGCGTCGTCCCTTTCAGGATGGAGTTCAGGGCTGTTTGTAGTTTTTGTAGGAGTTCCAGCAGGAAGGTTTTATAGTATAAGACGGGAAGACCATCTGGGCCCAGGGATTTGCCTGTTTTGGCTTTCTTTATGGTGAGTGCTAGTTCTTCAGTGGTGATGGGGGCCTCCAGCACCTCCCGATCTTGGTTCCCTATCTGGGTGAGTCCCGAGGTGTCTAGGTATTGGTGTAGTTCTGCGTGTCTGCGAGGTTCACCTCCTTCCTGGGTTTCCTGGTGTATTTTGTACAGTCCTCTGTAATATTGGTGTAATGTGGCAGAGATTTGGTCTGGGAGGTGTTGGACCCATTGGGTAGTGTCTTTAATTTTGAGTATATACAATTGGGTTCTCCACTGTTTTAGGTGGTTGGCCAGGAGCTTGCTGCATTTGTTTCCATGTTCATGAATCAGGTGACTGAAATGTTGGAATGAGCTCTGGATCGCACTGTTTAGAAGTGCGATTAGTTCGGTTTGTTTGAGGATGAGGTCCCTGAGCGTGGTTGTGTCTAGTGTTCCTGTATGTAGGCTCTCTAGTGGTGTAATGTTGTTGGTGAATGCTGTAAGGGCCAGAGCTGTGTCTTTCTTGCGGCGGGAGAATATCGCGATGAAGTGTCCCTGGAGTACCATCTTGTGTGCCTCCCAGCATGTCAGGGGGGGTTATATCAACCGTCTCGTTGATGGAGAAGTAGCCTTGGATGGCCTGTCTGGTCTTCTTAACTAGAATAGTGTCAGAGAGGATTGATTCATTCAATCGCCATGACGATTGGTGGGGTCGGAACAGGAGGGACTTGAGTCACAGGCGGATCGTGTTATGGTCCGATCAGGTTATGGGTAAGATTTCCGACTCTACAAGTAGAGTAAGATAGTTGTGTGGGACCAGGAAGTAGTCGAGCTGCAAGTACGAGGTGTGTGTTTGCGAATAAAAGGTGTAGTCACGGGCCGTCGGGGTCAGCGCCCTCCAGCAGTCTGTGAGTAGGTGGTGGTGGAGGAGGTGGAGCGTTCTAGCATGTCGGTTATCAGATGGAGTAGCCGTGTGGAAAGAGGTGTCTTGTGGATGAAGTGTCACATTTAGGTCGCCTTCTATTATTAAAACGCCCTCAGCGACTCTCATCAGGTTAAGTGTGGATCGAAGGAATTGGTATTGTTTGTAGTTTGGTACGTAGACGTTAGTGAATGTCTTTTTCTGACTGTGGAGGGTGCCCTTTGTGAAGACGTACCTGCCGTGTTTGCATCGGAGGGTGTCCAATTGTACGTAGGGTATGTGCCTGGAGAACAGTATTTTGACTCCAAGGGTGCGACATAATGGATTATTGCTAAAGTATCCAAGCGGGTAGTTGCGGTCTCTCAGGGAGGGTGCCCTGTGCCCGTGAAAGTGGGTTTCCTGGAGAAATGCTACAGAGGCTCTATATCTATAAGTCGCGGAGAAGGCTGTGCGTTTTTCGCAGACATTGAGGCCATGGACATTATACGTTATGATGTCCAGATCCTCCCAAGCGTATTGGGTTCCTCCCGGGTTCGGCATCTCCGGGGGGGGGCGAGCAGGGGCCGGCCCGGGAAGTGATGGATAGGTGGAGAAGAGTGGGGAGAGAAGAAAAGAGAATAAGAAGAAAAAAAAGGAGGGCATTTAGTGTTGGGTTGGTTTGCGTCGCCTGAGTCGTTTCTGTCGCAGGTCATTGGACAAGGTTCCAGATAGTAGGTCACTACTGGTCCTGGGGACCCTGGGTGTACTCCTGGAAGGAAACTTTGCCTCCTTGCCAGGGGCGTGTTATGTCCTGTTTCTGTTGGGGGTGTGGGATTTCCGGGGTCGACTCACTGGGTGTGGGCCGTTTGCCCGACCGGTGCCTCAGTCGTGTTTGGTTGAGTGGTGTGGTCCCTTATGGGGTCGCTCACTGTCGTGGGTTAATGTGATGTAGTCTCGTCTCGTTTTGGCCTGTGGTGTCTGGGTTTCCTTACATCTCACTTTGTGTTGGTTGGCTTGGTGCCTGGGCTGTCTGCAGGTACAGACCCTAGTTGCGTCTCGTTTTATGTGCATTCCATGGTCGGGGTGTCCGTCCCCATGATCAGAGCGGGTGCATATTTTTTTATATTTTTTATATTTGTAGCCACCCTTCTGTTAACTTACCTAAGTGCCAGGGCTACCCGATGAGCCTCTGAGGGACAAGAAAGATCTGGGGAAGAGAGATACATTTGCATATTATCAGCATATAAGTGATATTGCAAGCTAAAGGAATGGCTGTGAAGATTGAGAACAGTAGGGGGCTTGGGGAATACGAACAAAGAGGGGTCGTGGAGGAGAGGAAGAACTAGAAAAGGAGACATTTAAACCGAGTTGAGACAGGTAGGAGGAAAAGCAGGAAAGATCAGTCTCATAGTCCATATTCTACATATAAAAGCAAA
The DNA here is from genome assembly GCA_933207985.1 of Pelobates cultripes. Taxonomy (NCBI): domain Eukaryota; kingdom Metazoa; phylum Chordata; class Amphibia; order Anura; family Pelobatidae; genus Pelobates; species Pelobates cultripes. Next base: position 295,339,386 of record OW240915.1, on the reverse strand, counting down.
TAAAATGTGTAATTTAAAAAAAGCAAAAACTGTGTTTTTTTATTTTATTTTATACCATTATTTGTGAAATATATCAAATAAAGGCTGATTCTTTTTAAATTGAACCACCTACATAGCTCATTGTAAAATGATCAGTCTAATTTACGTTGAGAACATTGCTACATTAAGTATCATCTGTAATCGGCTGTTTATTAACTTCACATTTCAAGTTTATTTCCCACCAGATATCAAAAAAATTTGAAACTGCAAGGCTTAATGCTCATTTTTAAGTTGTGTAGTTCGTGTAGTTCTTAAATTAAAATTAGCAATATGTTTATTTGTATTATTTCAGAATACTTTGTGAATTCATCAGAGACTAAATTCCAATCTAATTATTTATTGTTTTTTTTTTTTTTCAATTGCTGGCATTAATCTTGGAAAAAATATTAGTTTTATTATTTGTATAGAAAAAGTTGTTGAAAAAATATTATAGTAATCCATCCCTGACTGCCATTTATGTAAAGGTATCTAATATCTATTATCTTACTTATACAATTCTGCTTCAACTGCTGAAACTTAGATGACTGCTTTTAGAAAAAAAAAATTAAAAATAAAAAAACATTTAAAATATATTTTGCTTGGTTTTAAATACAAATGAAAAAAAAACACTTTTCTTAGCATAACAAACTATTTTACTGCATTGTGGACTTGTGTCATACTGCCAAGCATTACTTCTCATTGCATGCATTGCCTTTAAGGGATAATTATTTTCTCTTTCTGTAATTTGGGAAAAATCCCATAAAAAATATGTAATTTTCCATCTGTGATCTATAGTTGTAAATGGCTTACTCTAATTTTTTTTTTTTTTTTTAGAATATTTACTTATTTAACTAATTGTGTTTTTATATATATATATATATATATAACATTGATTTTTTTAGTTTGTTTTGTTTTAATAGTTAGAATTCACTTGTGGGTGTTACTCCCCATATAATTGAGGTATGATACAATTCTAACAATTTTAGCAGACTTACAAACAAGGGATTGTGGTTGTGGATTTCAGCAACATTTACCACGAACTATAAAATTAAGGGAGAATAGCGTTTAAAAATATGTTGCCCATCATAGTTCATTTATTTTGCAAAAAAATAAAAAATCTTCACAAGGTACAAAGCTTCACATTAAACTCTGAACTAAGCAAATAAATATATATGTAAAAATCTAGAAAAAATTTACTGATTGAGAAATATGCTCCAAATCAGCCATAGCCACAACATGGCTATTTTTTGCTCAGTTTTTTTCAATCAGATCTACCCTGTGAAAATTTGGAGTTTAGTTTATAACCCAGGTAGTGAGTATACCGTGTTTGTAATCTTTCTAAAACCAGCCAGGTTTTAGAATGGTTTAATAACTGGTGTATTTATTTTAATGTTTGTAATGTTTTTAAAATTTTAAATCTAAATGCTAAAATGTATGTTTGTTGCTCTTGGCCTTTTAATTGTCCAGCCAATTGCAAAGACGATGCTGGTAGATAATGATGAGCTCTTTACTTCACCAGGGCCAAACTGGGTCACCGGGATACTGGGAGAATTCAGGATGGGCCGGCGTACTTTGATGGAAATTTAAAAAGGTGTGAGGAGCCTTGCCAGTAGATGGTGAGAGTAACCAGAGAGAAGCGTTGGTGGCCCGACCCTTTTACTTGCACATCCTTACACTCCTGCTCCTAATTCTGGGCGAGCAGCCACTAGCATAACATGCTGCCCGGCACCAACAGTCAGCTGCTGGGTTCACAGGGTTACTTCTAAGCAATAATCGCAACTTGTTGCAAGCAGAGGATGCTGGGACTGGTATCTGGGCTGCCCCCAGCCTGTTAACCGGAAGTCTTCCAAAAAACGCAGGAAGGAGCCTGTCCATCACAATGAATGGCTCTCCTGCTCCCACCTAGACACCAAGGATATGAAGTACAGCAGGACAGTTATTTTTCTGTGCATGGAAATCGTTTTTTTGGTGTGTGTAAGTGACAGTTTGTATCAATGAGAGTGTGTGTCCATTCCATGCAAGCCATCAGAATAAGGTAAAGACCCTGGATATTGAAATCTATTATGCTGTGGGTGTTTTGAGTTTTTTGTTGTTGTTGAAATTGAACATCTCTGTTTAAATTATTAGGTTAAATCAATATGAAAATTCATTCATGCAGTTGTCCCAATAATGTTTTTAATGCATTTTTTTCTAAGAATCTTTTTTTGGTTTTTATTATATGGTAGATCTCATGAGCTGGTCATTTAAGACTCCATGGTTATCCCCTCTCTGATTTTTGTGAACTTTTGAAAATAGTTTTTTCAACGCAAGCATCAGTTGTCCCTTTTAGTAGTTATTATAAAATTGAAATAGTATGAGCTAGATTCTCTATTAAGATCTTCCAAACTGAAGTTGCCAATGTCACCATTCTATAAGTAGAAGAAAGACTGAAGATTTGCTGAAGTTTATATGTCCAAGCTGCTAAAAGTAAGTTGGAATTTTTTTGGTGGAACCCACATTTTTTGTAGATGGATGGGGAGTATGCAGTTCTATTAACAAATTTACATTTAAATTTCAAGCAAGAATCCTTGTAGTCTTGTTAATTTATAATATATATTAGTACCATGAGCCCTGGCAAATATACAAAGACTAACTCAAACATACTAACCCCACCAAAATAATAAACCTATAGAAACTTCATAGAAATGTCCTCAGGAAAACTTAATCCTTCTCTGCAAACACTGATAATTTAATGCAGAGTTTTTAATGAAATCATTTTAATGGTTATTGGCTGCATATGAGTAAATGCCTTTTCAAAGAATTGTCCACATCAAACAGTTATATTAACATTTCTAATAATGTCAATATTTTTCTCAACTACATGTGTTTGGTGAATTTTAGTTTATATAAAATCTTAAGTACTACATACACAATTTAAGGAACGTGGATATCCTTATTGGTGCCTGAAGAGGACATGCAAAAAAGCACTTGACAAGGAGCTTCTCTTAACTAGTATTTATATTAAACATACTAAGCAACCCCTGATCCAATGCATTACCAGCCTTAATTCAGGGTGAAAAGAGGCCACATCTGTTCTAAATACATTCTGGGCTCTACTTATACAAGTTGTACAGTTAAAGGACGTTTTAACCCCTCAAGCATCCTTCACAGAAAGAAGGGGGTCAACATTGAAGGAACCTTCGTTTCCCCTGTCACCTCTCTAAGATACAAATTAAGGCAAGCTGGCTGAAGAAGCTTTTTGTGGGTACAAAATTCAAGTTATGGGGGTCTAATACAATTTCAGATAGCCTAGAACAGAAACACCATTTTCACTGTAAAACAAACTGTGTTATCTATTTACTGGTGTGTTCCTGTGGGAAAAACTATGAAGGGAAGAAGTCTTTTAAAATTTTGAGTCATGGAACATGTTCATTCTTTCAACTCAAATAGAGATACCCCAACTTCTAGAAAACTGAAAGAATACCATTCTGACTTGGGGTTTACGCTTTGCCCTGTTGAATTGGGTCAACAAGGAGAAGACTTAGAAAGTCTCCTCAGAAAGAAAGAATCCTACTGGATCAACAGTTTAAAAACAGCTGCAGACTGGAAATGATGGCCACCGGACCACCAGGGAAATTAAAGTATGCAGTCCCCCCTCCCTCAGCATCAACCCCCCCCACCTCCTTCACCCCAACCCTCGCCATCACCCCAACCCCCTCCATCAGCATCAACCCCCCCTCACTCACCATCACCCCAACCCCCCTCCATCAGCATTAACCCTCCCTCACCATCACCCCAACCCTTTCCCTCAGGATGCGCCCCTCCCACCATCACCCCAGCCCCCTTCCTTTACCATTGCCCCTTCACCGTACCCCTTCCTTGCGTACCCCCTCCCCTCACCAACAACCCACCTCCCTCACCATCACCCCACCATCACTTCCCAACCCCTCTCCATGTCACCATCACCCCTCTCACCCAGCTCTCCCACTCCTCGTCACCCCTTCCTCACTTTATCTCCATCCCCTCGTCTTGCCCCACCATCACCCCAGCCTCTCCGTGTCACCATCCCCACCCCCCCTCTCACCACCAACTCTCTCTCCCTCCCCGTCACCTTCTTCCTCCTCCTCATCCCCCCTCCCTCCCATCCCCATCTCCCTCCCTCTCATCCCTTCTCATCCCCCCTCCTCATCCCCCTTCATCCCTCTCATCCCCCCTCTCCCTCCCTCATCCCCCCCTCCTCCCCTCTCCCCATCCCCTTCTCCCTCCCTCTCCCCATCCCCCTTCTCCCTCCCTCTCCCCATCCCCCCCCCCTTCCCTCCCTATTCCTCCCTCTCCCCTCTTCCTCCTTCTCTCACCCTCATCACCCCCCTCTCCCTCACTGCAAAATCTCTCATCACCCCCTCTCCCTCCCCAATCCCCCTTTCCCTCCCTCTTCCACCCCTCTCATCACCCCCTCTCCCTCCCTCTTACCCTCCCTCTCACCCTCTCATCACACTTTTCCTCTCTCATCCCTCTCATCACTTTCCCTCTCCCTCCCTCCACACACCCTCTCCTCCCCACCCCCCTCTCCTCCCTCTCACCCTCCTCACCACCCCCCTCTCTCTCCTCCTCTCACCCCTTTCATCACCCCGTCTACCTCCCTCTTTACCCGCTCATCACCCCCTCTTTCCCTCCTCATCCACCCCTCTCTTTCCCTCTCCTGCGTCACCCCTGCCACTCCCTCTCATCACCCCTGCCAGCTCCCTCGTCACCCCCCTGCCACTCCCTCTCGTCACCCCCCTGCCACTCCCTCTCATCACCCCCCCCGCTCACAGAGACATACATTCACACACACACACACGGATACTCTATCAGACGCACTCTCAGGCAGTGGCGTACATACCGGGATCACAGGGATTGCGGTTGTGACTGGGCCCGGCCCACCAGGGGGCCCGGCCGCCCTGCGACCCAGAATGTACGCCTGTGTGCCCAGCCTCTTCTACTGGGGGGCCCTGGAGCTGGTCACCTCAGGGCCCCCCGAGGCTGGCCCTGGTGTCACCAGGCTGGCGGGCGCGTGAGGGAGCACTCTCGAGGCGAAGGAGCACGTCATATTTAGGCTCCGGCATCAGTAAGCGGCGTGTGAGGGACCTGAACAGGAGGATCTCAGTGCTCCCTTGCGCACCCGCAGGACCGGCGGCCCAGCAAAACTAGTGGACCCCAGGGAATCCCCTCAGCACTCCCAAAGGTAGAGAGGCTGGGGGATCCCATTTTTAAAAAAAAACATGTGTTTGTGTATGTGTGTTAGAGTGTGTGTGGGTGTCAGTTTGTGTGTGTCTGTTCTTGAGTGTGTGTCTGCTAGTGAGTGTCAGTGTGTGTGTCAGTGAATGTGTTACTGAGTGTGTTAGTTTGTGTGTGTCTGTTAGTGAGTCTGTTTGATGTCTGTTAATGAGTGTGTGTTTGTCATGAGAGTGTATGTTTTGTGAGTGAGTGTGTATGTATGTCGCTGAGTGTGTCTGTTAGCTAGTGTGTATGCGTCTGTTTGTGAGAGTGTGTGTGTGTTTAAAACCCCTTCAGCACTTACCTTTCTCCAGTGCCGGACTCCCTTGCTGCTGAGGATCCTTCTGCCCCGATCCGCCTCTCAGCTCCGAATGCGTATGCGCGGCAAGAGCCACGCACGCATTCAAACTGCCCATAGGAAAGCATTACGCAATGCTTTCCTATAGACATCCAGCGTCTTCTCACTGTGATTTTCACAGTGAGAATCGCAGAAGCGCCTCTAGAGGCTGTCAGTGAGACAGCCACTAGAGGGTGGATTAACCTTCAGTTAAACATAGCAGTTTCTCTGAAACTGCTATGTTTTCAGCTGCAGGGTTAAAACTAGAGGGACCTGGCACCCAGACCACTTCATTGAGCTGACGTGATCTGGGTGTCTGTAGTGGTCCTATAAGTGTGTGTGTGTATCTGCATGCACTGGCGTACATACCGCAGTCGCAGGGGTCGCAGCCCTGCGACCAGGTGCCTGCCGCCATGTGTTGCGGCCCCGGCCCCTGCGGGGGAAGGGGGGCCCATGGATCAATTTTCGTACCAGGGCCCCATGGGCCATGTGTACGTCACTGCTCTCAGACACATACACAGGTAAACTGTGCATCAATGTGTAGATGTGACAGTTTTTTCACTTTTTTGTTAGTGGAGCCTCATGTTTGAGTTTTGGCTAAGGCCTCAAAGTCTAGAGCCACCTGTGGTTGTCTACTTTTACAAACATGATGGGAGTCATTTTAATTCCTGGGCTGCCATATGCTCTCAAAAACAACATAGGCCCGGCAAACCAATCTGGCAAATGTCAATGTGTAAAATCTGAAATGGACAAGCTCTTTATTTAATCCTGTAACTTTCCAAAACTCCATGAAACCTGTACAGTACATGGGGGGGGGGGGGCCTTGTTGTACTTGTGGGACATCACAGCATACAAATATGTATCTTTTATTGCACTAAATGCTATGACATTAACAGCTAAATTGTCATGCAGAACTTAACAAATAACACACATTGTTTTAGATTTTATTTATATAAATTGCCTTCCATATATAAATGTTTGATGTGAAATGGAAGCCTTATTTTCCCTGAATAAAATTATATATAATAAGTGTAAGTTTAGTTAATATGAAAGAGTTAATTATGGTTGAACAAACATATAGCTCAAATTCTAGGTTTTGCTTTGGTCAGAACTTCCGTCCGTCCTTATGGAGTTAATAATCCAGTCTGTGATTTTATTATATGATGTTTACATTTAACTTGCTCAAAAAATGATTAGCATGCCCTTTTCACTTTTTTTGCAGAAGAAATAATAAAAATGATGGGTTATTCAAATCACAAATATTAGAAAGAAAAGTAACATCTGCGATTATTTATTTTGTCTTTGTTTTGGATTTCATTATAGTCTTACACTCCTAAAAACTAAAAAAAAAGATGAAAGCATATTTCACATTGAACTGGGCTGTGTTAAAGGACTCGACAGCTCGGAAAAGTTGCAGCCAATTCACATAAACAAAACAAGCATTAAACATCTTTATGACAATAACAAGGGAATGACAGTGAAAGCATGACATTTTGAAAATCATTATCTTCTGGAATCTCATGCACCAAATGTAAATTGCAAGCATTACTTTGTATAAAATGGTTTAAATTATACATCTGCAATATTATTACTGTAAAGTAAAATGTAAAAATGCTAGCTATAATTTTTGCTGATAATTGTTTATAGATCATATTATTTTCTAGATAGGTGTCAACACTTTAAACAATTATAATTAGTTCATAACATTATTTTTGCTAAATAGTATTAGAAAAATATATCTAACAGGTAAGTTAGTTGTTAGCTCACCCCTTACTGAAACTAAAACACATTTTTCAACTTTTTTCTCCAATTCACTTTAATTTACATATTTAAGTATTGCCCAATTTCCCAAATAGTACACTATGTTATAAATAAAAAAAACTAAAGACATTTGGAAGGCAGGTGAGATTGATCACAACTCAACTCAATATTTAAAATGTTTAACTTTTCTATAAATAAAAAGAATTATAGCAGAAACACCAATTGGGAATATCATGTTTGATAAACTAATTGCTCAGTAGTTCAGTTACCCCTGCAAGACCCATATTTCCTTTCTGTTTGTCTTGATGACACTAACATATCTAAATTTACCTTGGTCAGAAACTCTGCTACACTGTCCTAATGGGATGTTCATGGCTTTCTATATTATCATAGTTTGCATACTCGTATAATTAAAAACATCCACCCAACAACTGTGAACTATGCATGCACTGTTAGATATTGGGAAAATAAATTGGTGAATGAAGGTGCATGTGTAAAGTGAGGACATCTAGACTTGGCTGGCTGTGAATAGAGGGAGATGTAATAAAATCTATTACTATTCAGCTGTCGATTTGGTTAATTCCGAGAGCGTGCGCCGGAAAGCGCTTTGAGTTCCACTGGGAGAAAGGCGCTATATAAATACTAGTTATTATTATTATTATTATAAATGTAGTCCAAGAACAGCTGGGAGACTAGAATTAAATGGGTTTTTTTTTGCGGTGTGGGCTTATGTTATTAAATTATGGTGATGTTAATTTCTCCATTATTCCCTTTATTAGTTAATTTTCATAATTATAATGTTGCATAGTAATGTCAAAAACACTTCACGTATTCAGCTTTTCACAAATTTCTATTTTTTTAAGGGAAGGCTGAAAAAATCCAAGTTGTCCAACAGAAATATAATTCTGTCTTCCTTCTGTCTTAGCAGTGGCAAAAAAGTTTCAGTAATGTCTCCATTAATTATCCTATTCCCAAATACCCTACTTTACGGAAAAAAAGGCATCCAGGTTTTTTTTCTTAGATCATCCCTGTATTTTTTTTGTTTGTTTTTTTAAATTTCAGCATTGTTAATCATTTTTTTTTTTTCTATTCAATTAACTTATTTTTGTCCTAAAAATCTCAATTTAATAACACATTTTTCCCACCACCTGTTAAGCTCATAGGTCTATAATTTCATGGTGAAAATTTTGATCCTTTTTTGAAGATGGAAACAACTTGTTTAGGCCAATTCTTTGAGACAATTTCTAATACAAAAGGATCTAAAAATGAAAAGCATAGCTTGGCTGTTACCAAATTAAGCTCCCTAGCTACCTGTATGTGACAGTTATCTAGATCTGAGGTTTTATGTCTTTTTAAAAAATTTTTTTTTTTTATTTATATCATATTTAGTGTTTGTAACAGTTATTTGCACTTTAAATCATAACTTCCTTGCTGTATGTTTCCAAAGCCAAGCAGCTAGTTTTGTATCAGTGCCTGCTTGCATTGACATCATGTCAGCACTACATTACACTTTGCTCACCTGTGCATTGATGTAATTGAAAGCAAATAAATACTGACCCGGTTGCTTGCTAAATTGAGAATTCAAAGTAAAAAAATAGATAAAATTGAAACAGACGCTAAGTCATCTATACTTCCAGTTCTGCTACTTTGGCCTTAAATTTGAAATTAATTTTATATTCTCACCTTAGTGAATAACTCTGTATGATTCAAATTGTCCACTAACAAAGTGTTAATTTCCAATGTGGTTGCTAAATACCAGCTGTAAGCTTTCAATTTTAACAGATGATTCATTTACAGAAAATAAATACACTTTAACCCCTTAAGGACCAAACTTCTGGAATAAAAGGGAATCATGACATGTCACACATGCCATGTGTCCTTAAGGGGTTAATAGCCATCGGAGTGATATTAAAAACCACCTGTTATTTAAATATGCAGAGGGATTTGGCATAGTGTTCAGATAACTTATTAAATTATGTACTATGTATTTTGGCTAATTATTACTGTAGCCATTGCTACTGCCCAAGAGTAGTGGATTTAGTTTATGTGTTTATATTTGCTACTGTATTACACAGTCACATTATATGGCTGCCACTGAACCCTTGTGGGCCCTTTTTAAGGAACACTTTAGTTTTAGGAATACAAATGTATATTCCTAAAGCTATAGTGATCTAGTCACCTTTTAGGTGACTGTGCCCCACCTACTGGGAGAAAAATAAAGTAGTTTAACTTTTAGGCACACTACACCATTTATTAGACCCTTTTATTTTGGCAATATCTTTAACGATATATTAATTTAAAGTAATTTTTTTAGTAATTGTTACATAACAATTTCCTTTCTGTTTATACATTTTGGGCATTGTTACATGCTCTTTTAATAGATGTAGGCTTACCAGTGGCTGTCATACTGATTACCCTACATATTCATTTTGCAGAACAACAAGGTTGTCAGCTGCATGGTTAAAACTGGGGGGAATATTGCAACCAGACCAGTTTATTGAGATGAAGTGGTCTGGGTGCCTATAGAGTCCCTTTAATGATTAAAAAGTTTGTAGAGATTAACTAATACCCCTTTCTGTCTAATTATAGATGTTGCCTTTTAGCTGAAATCAGTAAGGTGAGTAAGGTTAATGTAGAACTCACCTATAAGGTTTGCCATGACAGGCAAGCAAGCTTACCCATTAATAGCCATTGCAATGGTACTAAAATGTGCATAGGGTTTTGGGATAGTGCACAAGTTAAAAAAAATCATTTTGTACTATGTTTTTAAGGCAAAAAAAAAATACAGACATGTTTGCTATCTTCGAGGGCAAGTTCAGCAGCTTACATTACGAACGCCTGCTACTACAGATACTATTCGCGTCTTAACATTTACCTGGGTCATTAACATAGAAACAACAAAAGGATGGTAGAAAAGGCTCACTGTGCAATGTGCCCTTCACCTTTAATTGGTCTTAGCATGATACACACAGGGAAAATATCTGTTTATTTGCACAGTCGATGAATGTGTCTAAAACATGTATACAAGGTGCATTTAACTGTGACTGTCCAAATCCTTACCATTTGAAGTTAATTTGAATGACTCACACATTTACTTACATAAAGAAATGTATTTTTTGAACTTGTGTCTCTGAGCCTTTTGTTTTCTTTTCATTGATAGTTGAAATGCTTTGAGATGTGTTTTAAGGTTTAAACGGAATGACATATGCAGAACATGAATTTTTCTCCTATAATATGTATTGAGAGTTTGCACTAGTGCACTTCATGTTTTCTTTCTACAACTAGCTAAGGCCGGATTTAATTTTGGTAAGATAGCAGAAGTTGGAAGAATTTTGCATCAAACCTTAAAATGAGTTGGTAAATAGTGCTTAATATCTTCAATTATTCTCTAAGGGTGAAGTTAAAACTTTTGTAAGACAGGAATCACCTGTCACAATTGGTAAGATTTCCCAATAAGGAAACAACCGGTCCTTGTAATGCCAGAGACAGCCATTTTAGTGATTAGTAGCTTGTCGGAACACTTAACATCAACATTGCCCTCTGAGACATACATATCACAGAACTTGCTTTACATTCTAAAATCATGGGACCGATTCTCCTATACACGCATTATTGAACGAAAGGATCAATGGTCGATATGTTACCTAAAAGTCACATTAATTGCTAGAACATAAACAAATGTATCTCATTTCTACTTGCATTTTTCAATAATCTAAAATTACTTTATTTAAAAATCAGGAGTGATTTTAAGAAAATCAAGGACGTTGAGGTAACAAGCAAAAATTGTAAAGATGTTATAAAATTATAGATATCAAATTTAATTATTTCAATCATTTTTTTAACTTTTTAACTATGAAAATGCTAAATGTTGGGTTTAAAAATAGTATTAAATCTTGCTAAATATTTTCTATATCGAAACATTATTTTAAGAATAAAGACTAAAGGTTAAATCATTTATTCTGATTTTTTTTTTCACTTTGGAGCTCATTATGGTATTTTCCAAAAGTTAATTTAAATCTGTGTAAATAATATGTCATATTAAAGTGTCCTAAAAGGATCTTAAGTCTTATAATCATTATTAGATCACATGCACACTCCTGTAGACCTAGTGTTTAATTGAAGCTTTCTTGGGAAACATATCAAAGGAACAAACTAAATTATCACAAACAGAAACCAAACTATAGAACAATTATTGCATATTCAGCTACTGTTATAAGATTGTACTTTTGATATTTTACACTCATATTTTTAGCTACACATTAATGGTAGTTTAGTTATTTTTTTTTTATCTTTTATGCTTTCATCCTATAAATTTTACAATTGTAAAAAAAAAGTACACTGTGTGTAGGAAAGTACAAATTATTAATGTTAAGTGAATAAATAAATTTAGAAAAAATTTATTTCTCTAATACTTTCTAAACTAATATTTTTTTTTTATATTTCAAACACAAAATTTTTATTTATTTTTTTCTCATGAAAACATACTTTTTTTATTATTTAAAAAACAAATTTAAGTGCCATTTTTCATCATCAAAGTTCTTACAAGGTCAACATCTGACTTTTTACCCATCCCCAGTTGTGATTTTTTTTTTTGAGAATTTCTAACACAGAATACAGACAATAGCAAAAATTATAATTACATAATTGCTTTCAGGGTTTGTCTGTAACTATAGATACTAAATATTAACAGTTTTCAACATTACAATCCCAATAAAATGGTTTTAACAGGGTGGTGTCTGTCTAAATATGATATCTTTGTAATTATCACATCCAGCCAAAAAAATCTAAAATTTTCATCACTTGGGATTTTAAGTTGAGGTTAATGTTCTGTAAATTTGGAGAACACAGGATACATACACCCATGGGTCTAAGTAGAATCACGAGTTAAGATTAAAAAGATAATGTAAGAGTTGTTTGAAAGCATTAAAAGCTATCTTAATCCCCTTTAGCTTAACGCATTGAAACTATGAAACAATAAAATTTAGTCTCAGATTATCACAATGGTAGGTATTTACATTGCTTAAAATAAACTAATACATTTTATAGAGTAAGACAAAGCTCCACATGAGAGATTTTTATATACTGCACAAGATTTAGAACGGAATTTTCTGATGTCATAACGACACAGCAGATCAGTACATAAAACCCTAGTCTTCCTGATCCTTATCCTATATTTATATATATAAGAGAGTAGGTGCTTCCATTTTTTATTTCAGAATTTTTCTTCAAGTTGTTGATTTAATTAAATTAGACAATTAGACACAAGTTGGAATATCGTAGATCACTTATTTCAGGATGGTTCATGTTTAATAATTCAAGATTATCTAATTTGATAAGCTTTTAAATATAAATTATGAAAAATATAACATTTGCAATAATATCAGTCATTGAATAAAAGGAACAAAAAACAATACATAGTCAAATTTAATACATCATGCCCAAGAAAAACAGTTATTTAAAAAAAAGACACACATACGCTCATGTGAAATCTAGGAGAATAATATACAGAATTCAAAAAGGAGTAAACTTCAGACCACAAAGACAAGATTAAGTGAACGACGGGTTGTTACGTGAATAGATGAAACATGTGATCAACAAGGCAGTGGTTCTCAAACCAGTCATCATGGCCCACCAACAGTCCAGGATTTATGTATTTCCCTGTATTTATGGAGATACAAACAAAACCTGGACTGTTGGTGGATCTTGAAGACTGGTTTGAGAACCACTGAACTAAGGGGTGTATACAAAAATGTAAGTGACCTTTTAATCTTAGAATGTGTTAGTGTTCTTAAAAAAAAAAAATCAGTAGATGCATAGATTAGCCCTCATGCAAAAGTGGGATTCATTGTACTGGAACAGAATAATAGAATTAACTAATATTTGGTTAGGCATGAGACTATCTTAAAATCTAAATAGCCAAGGCCAAGAATGGAAATGGAAAATGTACTGTCGACAACGGCCAAACAGTTTTAAATCAGTTTAATTCTATTTTATATGGTAATGATATTTCTTTTGTTACTTAGATTGACATCACTATTTGATTTAGACTCATTCCCAAAATACACCTTAGCACGCAATTGGTAGTTCATGTATTCAGATATTAACTTAAGTGTTACGGAAATGTCTGCCTTTAATGACTAAAATCTTATGGTTAAACAATACTAAATGTCCTACATATGGAAAAGATATTGCAGTCAAAACCTAAGCCCAGTGGGTTGTAGAAGCTATAAAACATAAATTAAAACATCATTGAACTGAAAATGTTCAATTGTGATCTGTTTTAAATTGTCCCTGCCCTATGATGTGTGCTGGAATGAAACGCTGAACATTACATGCTGTAATCATTATTAAAAAAAAAATTATATGATGCTCATTATATTCATTTAGAGCTTTTTAGGTGCTTACAGATCAAACATCTAGACCACAACACATTATCAAAATACCAAAACATTCATAAACACCTAAAATATCCTTAGCAAACACACTTCTAATAACTTTATTATACCAATGTAACCCTAACTCCACACTACATTATGCAATCATGTTGTAAGTGTGCATAGTTTTTTGATTGCTTTTTTAAAGGGGGTTTCTATTTTCAATGGATTTTATTTGCAATGCATCCTAAATAATAGGGTAATTGATGTTGGGGAAAGAAAACGAATCAATTATAGTGTAAAGACTGATCGTTGATGGTTGTAATTCTACCAGAACCTTTTACTTTCACTCTCTGACTAGTTAGAGCTATGGCTACTTAATAGATCACCCACATACCTGGAAGTAATATGTTTCTGCGACCTTATATGACTTTTGGCTTGTTCCGTGGGTTAGATAGTCTCAATTCCGTCTTTGTCCTTCAGGCTATTGTTAGCTGCACTCTACTTCTTCCTGTTTCTCTCTGCTCTGCTGGATCAGATGTCCAAAAAACCAATAGCAGGACCTCAAGCCCTGACACTTGGATAATAGTTTAAAACAGTGTTTCCCAAACCAGTCCTCAAGACCCACCAACAGTCCAGGTTTATACAAAAATCCTGGATTGTTGGTGGGCCATGAAGACTGGCTTGAAAACCATTGGTTCAAAAAAATACTCCAAGTCCATGCTTGAGAAATACTATTCTTTTATATCTGTTCTAAACATCGAAAAGATGAAGATTCCTGTATTCCATATGACAAAATACAGGAACTCACTTTGTTGATAGACTTTGATACAGAAGAATAGTTAAAGCGCAGGTGGCAAGGGATATGTCGTTCATTTACAGATATTATTCTTAGGTTTGGAGAAGATTTAGAATCAGCTGGCTACCATTTTTAGAGAGGCCACCTTTGCTGAATTAAAGATATTGGTTAAAATTGCCATTTATATTTTAATATACCACTTCTTTAAAATGTTGAGATAAAAATGTCTACTTTTTATATTATCTTTAAAAAAAACTGTCAGATCAATGATGTCTCTGACCATGGCAGATTAAAATAATCTTTGACGTTTTGAAAGAAACTTTCCCATATTTGAAAAACAATTGCACACCTAAATTATATATTTTGTATTATTTTGTACATACACAGTGTGCTTTCAGCAGTTTAATTTCCTAAATAATACAATTAGTCTGCATTATTCATAAATAGCCACAAACACTAGATCATAAATAACCAGAAATAATAGATAATGTAGGATATTGTATTGCTGGATTGTGATCATTTCAGACTTATAGCTGTCATTACTGAACAAATGCACAAAAAAAATCAAGAATGTGACAACCCGCTGCTCAAAATATTTGCACTTTATTTTCTTCTCAATGTCTGCAAAGGCATAAGTAATCATTATGTGAACTTTTTAGTTGTTTTGACAGTGGATTATGCTAGTTTGAAATGATTATTAAAATGATTAATCTATGCTGATCCATACAGTGTAATGTCTTAATCACATGTTACTAAAAAGTTAATAAATATCAACACGACTTTTTGGACGCTCATTAGAGAAGTAGCATAGTTTTTTTGCAAGACAACAAGATTAAAGTGTCTTCAAGGTCACAAAGACCTTGCCAAAACTTACTTAATGATCCTCAATGATGAATGCCTCAGCAAGGTCTTTAAATGAAACATTAATGGAAAACTAAATTTTAAGGAAAGATTAAATTTGGAGAGTGGAGACAGGATAGATTAAAAAACAATCTACAGGAGAATGTAACTTTTCAAAATTTTATCTTAGAGAAAAAAATATATTGGTTATATTGGCAATTATATGGATGGTTAAATTTGCAATGACCTGCACACATTATTTATGTTTAGCAGTTTAGCATGTATAGCATGTGTGTGTGATTTCAGCAAGCATATAAATATGCCTGTTATCCAGGTGCAATTCGTCAGACGTTTGGATATTATTGTTAGCACCTTCAAAAATAGTAAGCATGTAGCAATTCAAAATCTCAAAATAGTTTTGGCACATTGGCCAGAGATACTAATGAAGTGATGGCACCTAAAGTGCTCTTTGTCAGCTATAGGAAATAGGTGTGACATGACATATGACATACAGGCCTGACAATGCATTAAAAGCAGACTTTTAAATAATTAAACTGTTAATATATGTTAACAATGAGTATATATATATCTCAAACAAAATCCAGTGCACTTACTCTTTCACTAAACAGTAATTGCAAGTCTCAGAGAATGTAATAGTTTTATTTAAAAATACTTCACTTGGGGTTTAGTTACAGTATATGATCACATATTGCATAAGCCTGCCACACTGTCAATGCACCCCATTCTTTGCAGGTAATAGTCTAGCAACCTAACGCCTGCCCTTATGAGATTAATCCACTTACTTGGGAAATGCTTTCTCCTGGGACTCTCTGCAGGACAAGGTTAAATAGTGCCCTGGAGCGAGGCACCTGTGACAGGGAGTGGTGCACAACCAGGGAGAGTTGTTAGAGTAGGACCTGCCGAGAATGAGGTACATTGACGTTGTGGCAAGCTTATGCAATGTATGGTCATGTACTGTAAATAAGCACACATTATATTTTTGCCTAGGTGGGGTGTTTAACTATTACATTCTGTGAGACTTGAAATAGCTGTTTAGTGAATGTGCGAGTGTGCTGGATTTTGTATGAATTGGCCCCAGCAGCACCCTCTAATTGTATGCATGCTCAGGTGAGTGCATCCCTCTTGGTTTTATCTATATATATATATATATATATATATTGTGATAAAGTGAAGGCAGATAGGCCTTTTAACCCCAGGGGAAGTACGTGTAGTTTGTGTGTTGCACAACACAAAGCATTGTTTAGTTATGGGCCCCCGGGGTGGAGCATTTGGAGAGAAGGGTGGGCCAATGCTCCACTCCACAGTTTAGTGGTTTTCTGGGGAGACATAGATCCAAGCCAGGGTTTTTTGGACCGTCTCCAACCCACTGCTCAGCTGCAGTTAATGAGCTGTTGCAGTGGGAATAAACCTCTCCCGGCTAGGCAGGAAAAGGAGAGGGATTGCTGGCTTCCTCCCAGAAAGCAGGTAGGAGAGAGGATGTTCTCTCCAGATAGAGAGTCAAGGAGACTAGGCACTGGGAGTGCAGAAAGGAAGCAGTCAAGGCTGGCTTGGAGCACTGGGAGTGCAGGAGGAAGCAGTCAAGGCTGGCTTGGAGCACTAGGAGTGCAGAAAGCAAAGCAGTCAGGGCAAGGCTGGCTTGGAGCACTGGGAGTGCATGAGGAAGCAGTCAAGGTTGGCTTGGAGCACTGGGAGTGCAGAAAGGAAAGCAGTCAGGGCAAGGCTGGCTTGGAGCACTGGGAGTGCAGAAAGGAAAGCAACAGGCTAGCTAGCAGAGTGTTGCTATCTAATAAGGTTGGTGCAATATGTTTTTATTAGTTTAACCCTGATAGAGAGGGATATACAAAGTGAGTCAGTGCTCAGACGAGCTAGGTTTTTGTTTAAAGGGAAACCTGTTATATTTATGTTTTCATTTGCTGCTGCCTCACATGTAAACTTACAAATAAAGTGCCTGGAATTAAGTTGCATTGAAAGACTGTGCATGTTTTTGCCCTAGAGGACCGTGCTACCTGCAGACAAAGATCACAATATATATATATATATAATTATTTCTTGTTTAAAGAAAGAAAAAAGAGGAACTTGGCCAACGTTTCATGACATTGGAAAAAACATGGGATTTGGTCATGCCTTAAATAAAAAAGCCCCATTAGCATTTACTACTATCCACATCTGTGTAAAGCCAAGAAGCTATCAAATGGATAGCTTGAAAGCAACAAACATGTTTTTTAATGCTACAACTGTACTTCCAGGACTGGCGACACAGCTCATTGCACAGGTGTTCTGCCGTCTCATCTGGCATCCTTTGTAAATCTGTCTCTGCATGATAAATGCTGAGGCAGATTTTAGAGAATGCTGGGTCACGCATTAACATATTCCCAAAGTTTTAGATATTGCAGTGGTATCAAATTTGCTGAAAAAAATGAAAATTACTTACCTCATTTACCAGTATTGATTGAAGGGTCGAGTTTGATCACTGCACTCAGACCAAGTAATTGAAATGAAGGGGTCGTGGTGCTTTTAGTGGTCCTTTAAGAGTTAAATAATATAAAGGGATTCATAAAAATATCCTCTAGTTGTTGCCTTGATGTTGGTAGGGGACCATTCAACAATTTTTTGGTTAGTGCACAGGCAACCTTTCTGGTTTTGGAAAATGATGTGAGGCTACTTTTTTGTTTGTGTAATGACTGTGTTACATTAAAAACAACAAGATACAAGGTGTGTAACGGATCACCTGGCACCCCAACTGGGCACCTCCATTGAAGGATGCTCCTAGCGCTTCCTGAGGACTCCAAGCACTGCAGCAGACACCACAACCACCGAACCGTAGAAACATATGAATGATCTCAAGCATATGAATGCTGTAAACAGCTGAACAGGAAAAGCATACAATCAGCTTATACTCCTGGCACTCAGCATACAATCCAATTCCCCCAATAACGAGACGACACTTCGTTTTGAGGTCAAGCAGAACTGACTGTTCTGGCACATACAGCCTCTTTTATTCCCAATCCACAAACTTAGTACTGCCCACAGGGTTTTACAGAACAACCAATAACACATGCATACAGTTCAATCGCCATGGAGCCAAAGTCTTTCCCATAGTCTTTCGGTATACGAATGGGCTCCATGGCTTAGCTATCTGGGGTAACACTGCTCACATAGGGAAAGTACCAAATGACCCGGCTTTCGGGTTTTTGCAGGGGAAAATCCAGCATTTCAACATGGGGCCATAGTCACAGGGCAGGAGGCTGGCAATCAGTCTTCTCCAATACCCAGTGGCGAGGTCGGTTTCGCACCAAGGTGTTTGATAAATGAACATGGAATTATAAAACTCTTTTATCCACAGCCCCTGAAAACAGTTTTACCTCAATCTTTGTTGTGTGACTTAAACTTTAAACATCACTATATTTATATTCAAAGGTATTTACAAGAAAGAGTATCTAGAAGTTTCAGTACGATCGCTACAAGAGTTGTGTTATCGGACAATTGTAAGCACTGCTGTTTTATATTGTTCAAAAAGATAAACAGAATCAATGCACCCAACCCATTTAATAAAGATGAATTGGTTTTAGTAGTAGTAGTGTCTATTTAAGATGCAAGGAGGGAGTTTAATCGAAGGGTAATTTGGTAGAAAATTGCCCAATTGGAGGCACCAATGGATTTCACTTGCTGGTTACACTGGTTGCCATGGTGATTGCACACTTTGTCCACTTTTAGAACTTTGTGTCATTTTTAGAAAACAATGCATTGATAAAACTCTCACACTAAGTTTGTGCTAGATAACTAGTTGCTTGTTTATTAGCAGGTTGGTGTGCAAGCCATTTGTGATAGAAAATAATTTCAATCAAAAGCATATCTCACTAAGTAAGCAGTGCTTCCCTACCCAGTCATCAAGGCACGCTTCTGATCCTGGATATCTAGTATTAGTATTGTTAAGTAGCTGGGAAGCCTGTAGGGACCTAAAAAACTACTGAGCTTAACCTGGTAAACATGGGTTACAAATACCTTCTTCACCAGCTGGTGTAAGTCTTGTTTAGTTACAACCCTATGAAATATAAAAGACTTAACTGTAGTTCAGATTACCATATATACTCAAGTATAAGTCTAGTTTTTCAGCACATTATTTGTGCTGAAAAAACCCCACTCGACTTATACTCGAGTCAGTGTCTGTATTATGGCA
The DNA here is from genome assembly GCA_933207985.1 of Pelobates cultripes. Classification (NCBI taxonomy): domain Eukaryota; kingdom Metazoa; phylum Chordata; class Amphibia; order Anura; family Pelobatidae; genus Pelobates; species Pelobates cultripes. The sequence goes on along the minus strand of OW240915.1, from coordinate 295,319,824 downwards.
ACTTTCATAGCCATAATACAGACCAGGACCGCCGGGCTCATTACAAGCCTGGTGGTCCTGTTGGGGGCTGGCAGAGAGCTGTTACTTACCTTTCCTGCAGCTCCTGTCAGCTCCCTTCTCCTGTGCTCCGGTCAGCTCCCTTCTCCACTGTGAGTCTCGTGGTGTGACTGCCGCACGGAGTGTGGCAACGCTCTGACCCCGCGGCTCTCGCGAGACTTACAGTGGAGCTGACCGGACCGGAGGAGAAGGGAGCTGACAGGAGCTGCAGGAAAGGTAAGTAACAGCTCTCTGCCAGCCCCCCTCCTACACAGCCCATCCACTGGACCAGCAGGGAATGAGAGCCCCCCTCTCTGGCCAGCTAACAAGCAGAGCAGGGGGACAAAAATAAAAATTATACAATAAAAAATAATAATATTACAATAAAAAAAACTGTAAATATTAAAATTAAAAAAGTAAATAATAAAATAAAAAAATACTAAAATGAAAATATTAAAATTAAAAATAATAAAAATGCCCTCCCCCACCCAGTTCACACACAAACACACACTCATACAAACACACACACACACACTCTGCATTCACACAAACACGCACACTCTGCATTATATAATGCAGAGTGTGTGTTTGTATGAGTGTGTGCGTATATAATGCAGAGTGTGTGTTTGTATGAGTGTGTGTATAACGCAGATTGTTTGTATGAGTGTGTGTGTGTTTGCATGAGTGTGTGTATATAATGCAGAGTGTGTTTTTGTATGAGTGTGTGTATATAATGAAGATTGTTTGTATGAGTGTGTGTGTGTGTATAATGCAGTGTGTGCATGAGTGTGTGTGTTTGTATCAATGTGTGTGTATATAATTATAAAAATCACAGAACTTCATAGCCCCAAGTTTTACCCTCGACTTATCCACGAGGCATAGCATATTTCACAATTGTTGGTCACAAAACTGCACTCAACTTATACATGAGATCGACTTATACACAAGTATATATGGTAGTTTAGGAAACCAGCTCAGTTGGTGCTATTTCTAACCAAGTTTAGTCCTCCTCTAGACAAACCATTACATTTATAAGTGTTCCATTTGCTGTTAAACACCATCAAGTTCAACTTTTTAACCAAAGTCCAAATTAAACAATTGGTGGCGGGTTAAGAAAAATGAAGAAATTTGGAATCTGGTTGGAAGTCTAAATGATGCAAAAAGTCACTTAAGATATCCCCGCCAAAAATAATAATAATAATAATAATAACTTGGATACTTATTGGCAGCAGCAAATCAAATACTCAATTTTCTTTTTCTCACTCTTTTTTGAGACAGCCAAAGTTGCCATATATAAGTATGTTATCTCAGTCCAACAAGACATGGATTGTATGAGGGTCAAAGACAGATATTTTAATCTAAGATGTACTGATGAGTTATTGGACTCAAGACATCATCAACATTTTCTTCATTATTATCTGTATATAAAACACAATATAAATATATTTTTATGACGTCTATCATAATTTAAAATGTCAAAATCTATGAATCATTGTACCAATATGTTTTCTTTATATTGTGTTTTTTCCATTACTGTGAATTTGGAATTAGTAAATCACTATAGAAACATAGAATGTGACTGCAGATAAGAGCCATTTGGCCCATCTAGTCTGCCCAATTTTCTAAATACTTTCATGAGTCCCTGGCCTTATCTTATTTAAATATTTATATTTATAGTATTTAAATGTTTCTATCATATCCCCCCTGTCTCGTCTTTCCTCCAAACTATACATGTTAAGATCCTTTAATCTTTCCTGGTAAGTTTTATCCTGCAATCCATGAACCAGTTTAGTAGTCCTTCTCTGAACTCTCTCTAAGGTATCAATATCTTTCTGAAGATGCGGTCTCCAGTACTGTGTACAATACTCCAAGTGAGGTCTCAGCAGTGTTCTGTACAATGGCATGAGCACTTCCCTCTTTCTACTGCTAATACCTCTCCCTATACAACCAAGCATTCTGCTAGCATTTCCTGCTGCTCTATTACATTGTCTGCCTACCTTTAAGTCATCAGAAATAATCACCCCTAAATCCCTTTCCTCATATGTTGAGGTTAGGACTCTATCAAATATTCTGTACTCTGCCCTTGGGTTTTTACGTCCAAGATGCATTATCTTGCACTTATCCACATTAAATGTCAGTTGCCACAATTCTGACCATTTTTCTAGTTTACCTAAATCATTTGCCATTTGGCTTATGCCTCCTGGAACATCAACCCTGTTACATATCTTAGTATCATCAGTAAAAAGACATACCTTACCATCAAGACCTTCTGCAATATCACTAATACAAATATTAAAGAGAATGGGTCTAAGTACAGATCCCTGAGGTACCCCACTGGTGACAAGCCCAAGCTTCGAATATACTCCATTGACTACAACCCTCTGTTGCCTGTCACTCAGCCACTGCCTTACCCATTCAACAATATTGGAATCCAAACTTAAAGATTGCAGTTTATTGATAAGCCTTCTATGTGCAACAGTGTCAAAAGCCTTACTGAAATCTAGGTAAGCAATGTCTACTGCACCACCCTGATCTATAATTTTAGTTACCCAATCAAAAAAATCAATAAGATTAGTTTAGCATGATCTCCCTGAAGTAAACCCATGTTGTCTCTGATCTTGAAATCCATGTGTTTTTAGATGTTCAACAATCCTATCCTTTAACATGATTTCCATCACTTTCCCCACTAATGAAGTAAGGCTTACTGGCCTATAGTTGCCCAACTCCTCCCTATTGCCTTTCTTGTGAATGGGCACAACATTCGCTAACTTCCAATCTTCTGGGACTACTCCTGTTAACATTTATTGGTTAAATAAATCTGTTAATGGTTTTGCTAGTACACCACTAAGCTCTTTTAACAGCTTTGGGTGTATTCCATCAGGTTCCATTGACTTATTTAAAAAAGAAAAGAAAAAAAACAAAGGGAAAAACTGTGTGGTTCACCACAAAGTGATAATAATGAAAAAATATAATACAAACTGGATAACGTAGATGTATTCTGCCTTAGAAATATATCTATAGGAAGAAATATAAAAATATATAGTGTAATACCATTAATACATATAAAGGGTGAGGGTGGTAGAGAACTCACAAGATTAAGATGAATTCAAGCGTATCTCCCTTAATATTAGGGAATTAAAGAAGTGTGAGGGACCTCCAGCGATGCAATTCTGGATAGAAAGTAACAGGTCTTCTGGCTCACTCAAAATAGAAGGGAGAAAAAAATTGATAGTGCAGATTGTATAAAAAGTTACAATTTATTACATATATTGCACTCACAATGTTTCAAAGCAAAGACAGCATATCTCCACACCAGGTGGTATCCACGTGTTTCAGCTAGTCCAATCACGGCAAAGAATTGCAGACAGCACCAGCAACAATAAAATAAAATAAAAAATAAAAGTTCATATGAACGAATAAAAAAATACCCATTGACTTATTTGTCTTTGCTTTTGACAGTTGAAATAGAACCTCTTCCTCTGTAAACTCACGTGTAATAAATGACTCATTTATCCTTTTTCTTAACTGAGGTCCCTTTCCTTCATTTTCATCTGTAAATACCTAACAAAAATATTCATTGAGGCAGTCAGCTAGACCTTTATCCTCTTCTACATATCTTCCTTCTTGTTTTTAATCTAACTAATCCTTGTTTTACTTTTCTTTTCTCATTTATGTATCTAAAAAAAGTTTTGTCCCCCTTTTTTACTGACTGTGCTATTTTCTCTTCTGTGTGTGATTTGGAAGCTCTTATAACTTGCTTAGCCTCTTTCTGCCTAATCTTATAGATCATTCTGTCTTCCTCACTCTAGGTTTTTTTATAATTACTAAATGCTAACTTTTCGTTTTTTACTACTTTGGCCACATCTGCGGAGTAGCACAGTGGTTTCTTGAATTGTTTGCTTTTACTGACAAGCCTAATGCAATTTTCTGTTGCCTTCAGTAGTGCAACTTTTAAATAATCCCATTTCTCTTGGACTCCATTTAAATTGCTCCAGTCTGATAATGACTCCTTTACACATATTCTAATTTTAGAAGTCTGTTTTTCTAAAGTCTAAAACTTTTGTTTTTGTGTGGTGTGACTCAGTCACTGTTCTTATATTAAACCACACTGACTGATGATCACTGGATCCTAAACTTTCACCTACAGTAATATCTGATACCAAATCTCCATTTGTTAACACTAAATCTAGTATGGCCTCTTTACGAGTTGGCTCCTCAACAACTTGTTTTAGAGACAATCCCAGTAGGGAGTTTAGAATATGTGTGCTCCTGGCACAAGTAGCTATTTTTGTTTTCCAATTTACATCAGGAAGATTAAAGTCACCCATGATGATAACTTCCCCCTTCATTGTCATTTTAGCTATTTCCTCAACTAGTAGATTATCTAACTCTTCAATTTGTCCTGGGAGCCTATAAATCACACCTACATGAGTTACTGTGTGATTACCAAATTCTAACGTAACCCAAACAGACTCTATGTTTGTCTCACTAACTTTTATTAGGCTAGATTTTATGCTATCCTTCACATACAGGGCCACCCCTCCCCCTTTCTTGCCTTCCCTATCTTTTCTATATAAAGAGTACCCTGGTATTGCTATGTCCCAGTAATTTTTCTCATTATACCATGTCTCAGTAACAGCGACTAAATCTACACTATCAGTTGCCATTATTGCCACAAGTTCATGGATCTTATTCCCTAAACTGCGAGCATTTGTAGACATGACTCTAAGCTTATAATTTTTTAACACACTTGCTATAGGCACCTTCTGTCCTTGTTTTGGGGGACAATTGGATTGATGTTTTATCACCCTTTTGCCCCCCCCTCCTAGTTTAAATACATCCTAGCAAAACCTCTGAACTGAGAACATTTGTTCCCTTTTGAGAAAGATGCAAACCATCTTTTTTGTACAGTTTATTTCCATTCCAAACAGAGCTACCATGAGAAATAAAGCCAAATCCTTGCTCCCGACACCATTCACTAAGCCACAAGTTAAAGTCCCTAATACGCATCCGCCTGTCGTTCTGAGTGTTATACACAGGCAGAACTTCAGAGAATGACAGTGTGGAAGCAACCTGCCGTATATCATTGGCAAAAACACTAAAAACTTCCTTAACCTCTGAAACCTCATTGCAAGCCAAGTCATTTGTCCCTAGATGGACAAGTACATCCAATTCCCTTTCCTGCTTTTCTCGCTTAACAATATTACAGATACGTCTTCTGTCTCTGTAAGCAGTAGCTCCAGGAAGACACCTCACAAGACCACCATTGTCTATCTCCACACCTGTTATGATGGAATCCCCCAACAACAACAACTGCTTTCTATTAGGCCTCACCATAGTCTCCAAGCCTGTCTCCACAACACCATTAGCCTCAGTGCCTGAGCCTGTCTCCACAACACCACTAGCCTCAGTGCCTGAGCCTGTCTCCACAACACCACTAGCCTCAGTGCCTGAGCCTGTCTCCACAACACCACTAGCCTCAGTGCCTCTCTCCACAACACCACTACCCTCAGTGCCTCTCTCCATAACACCATTACACTCTGAAAGTGCAGAAAATGAATTATGTAGAGCAACAGACTGTGCAATATGCCTTTTATCCACAACTCTAAGTCTACCAGATCCTACAGTAATCCATCTGCCATTCCTAGTACGTCTCTGCGGCAGTGGCTTTGCAGCAGTTCCAGTCTGAGTTTGTTTACCAGATAATTTACAAATCTCAGACTTCAAAAATACAATCTCCTGCTGCAAGATAGAGAACGGTCTACAGATTAGACAACAACCAAACCTCCAAAATGTGGAACGTGAAACAAATGCATAGCAACTATAACACTGAACTAAGTCTGCCATTCCAATGAGGTGAATAAATTAAATCAAACGAATCTTAACTTTTTATTTATCCTCCTGAATACCTCAGATTACCTCCAGTTTATCTCCAGAATATTTCCAACCACACACTTAGAAGCAACACTTAGATGAAGCAACCAAGCTATATTAGCCAAGCTAATGACAATATCAAATGTAATTATACTTCACACATTTCTACAAACATAAATCACCAATAAACAAAACAGTAGAAATGTCAGATAAAAGATTTTTAACAGTGAAATAAATCATTATTTTTATTGCTTTTAGGGGTGATGATAGATAAGATTGCTGTTGTAAAACTACATAATAAACTAGATCCTTATGAGTTTAAGCAGCAGATTAGAGAACTATCCCTACCATTTTTCTGTTCACTGAAATGTTATATATATAAAAATAATAATAGTACAAATAATTAAATTATTAGGAGACATGTATTTATTGCAATTTTCTTTAAACAAATTAATTAGTTTGACAAAGAACTTAATCACCTGAAACAAAGATCTTTCCATTAGTTTTTAACGGAGGCAATGTTTTTGTTTGTTTTGTGATATGTTGAGATAAAATGTTTTTTTTTTCTTTGTTTTTTTTAAAGAGGTTTATATAGGCAAATTGATACATTGTCAAGCGTATTGATTCATTTAAATATGAATGCAACAGGTGCACATTGTCCTTAATTGCTAACTATTAGCAATTACTGGCAAAACACATGCAAGTTAGGAAAATTATGTCACACACATTTTAGTTATCATTTTATTGCATTATTGTCTATTTAATTATTATACATACACTTATTGTGTAATCGCACGCCCTCTGTTTTACCTACCTTCAGTCACATAATGATTTTGCACATCTTCTCATTAGCTCAGTTTACATTATCTTTTCAGACCCCCTTCCAGTTTGTGTCTCTACGTTCACGGAAACTGCCCTTACAATAAACTCCTGAAATAAAAATCCAATCTAAAATAAAAAATCCAATCTATAAAAAAAAAATCCAATATAAAAAATAATAAGAAGTCCAATAAAAGTCCCAATAAAACTTGCCAGAAGATATAGCCTCAAATATGTCCGGAATAATTCTTCAAAAACAGTGTCAGATCAGGGTATTCATCCATGTGTAAAAACAAAAGGAAAAACTAATAGTGCAATATATCCCTGAGATAGATAATACCAGTATAAAAAGACTAATATAGTCCTCAAAGAGGAAAGAATGACTCCCTTGAAACAAGGGTGTCCTGAGTTAAATCTCTGGTAAAAACAGAGATAAATCCCTATCTTGATGAAATCTAGGCATAGGTGTATCAACAGTAACCAGGTACTGGGAATATAGGCGGAAGAGGTAAGAATAGCGTATATATACAAGTGAAGGGTAGGGGGAGGTAACAATAGTGGAAAACCACATATAGAGCTTAACTCCACACCAAACCCCTAAAACGACACAAAAATTACTCCAATCTAACAACGGTTCTTACAAAGCAAATAAATTAAATTAATAAAGCATAGTGAAAAAAGGTGCATAGGGAAAGCATAGTGAAAAAAATTAAAATGTGCTCGACGCGCGTTTTGGCATGTCTACACGCCATTGTGAGCAGCGTCTCACTCCTGATGATGGCGTGTAGACACGCTGAAACGTCTCACTCCTGATGACGGGGTGTAGACACGCCGAAATGTGCATCGTGCACATTTTCATTTTTTCACTTGGTAGTTCCTTTTTTCACTATGCTTTCACTATGCACCTTTTTTCACTATGCTTTATTAATTCAATTTATTTGCTTTGTAAGTTTTTTTGACAGGCAGGGGAAGTTTCAGTGAAGGCAGGTACTAGTGGAATTATCCACGGTGCCGAGGTATCATTAGGGCAAGACTTTTTGACTTTTAGATTGCGTCTAGTACGCTCTCTCCCTGTTATTTTTGTCTATTTTGCCTACCTTCTTCTTGGGGGAACCGTTGTTAGATTGGGGTAATTTTTGTGTCTTTTTAGGGATTTGTGGAGTTAAGCTCTATATGTGGTTTTCCACTATTGTTACCTCCCCCTACCCTTCACTTGTATATATACCCTATCCTTACCTCTTCAGCCTCTATTCCCAGTACCTGGTTACTGTTGATACACCTATCCCTAGATTTCATCTAGATAGGGATTTATCTCTGTTTTACCAAAGCTTCACCTCAGGACTCCCTTGTTTCAAGGGATTCCTTCATTTCTCTTTGTGTAATATCCAGGTTTACCCCCTTCTTTGAAGCTCTGCGCAAAGGCTTTCCTAAGGACTGTTTTGTGGGATTCTAGACTTGTCCTTCTCTACTGTTTTTTATCTGATATAGTCCTACTCACTATTTTAAGAGCTTATAACCAGCTATAGTATGAATAACCCCACTTAGGGATACATGATGATATGTTGTTAGGGAGATGTTTCGTCAATATGTAGACCGTAAAATAAATTTAAAAGAGACAACAATAGTGCTCACTGTGTTAAAAAATGCCAGGTGAATGAAATAATAAATGGTTACTCACAAACTGCTCACTATATATGGCGTAAGTGGTATAATCCCCACCTTGGATTCCTTAGGAGTAGTCCTCACTGAATCATTAAATGGGTACCAGGTAGAAAATAAAAGAACACATCAAAAAGTAAAATGGCACACTCACAAATGGAAGTAGTCAAAATACCTTTATTAAACAATATGAAATATGCACAGTGGTATAAAATATCCACAACATGTTTCACCAACAAGGCTTTTAGAGTTTTAGAAATAAGTCCCTATTGGTAGGGACTGATTGGTATGATTAGCTACCAAAAACTAAGCTTTAAACTGTGTTAAAATTGTGTTTAAAATTAGTCATGTGACGGCGACTACACAACTGGGTAATTAGCTAATCGTGAGCGATTTTAGTCATCCAGATATTGATTGTGTCAGAGGTATTAGTAGAACAGTTAAGAGAAACAGGTTTTTGAACCTGATAAATGGTAATTTTATGTCTAAATTAGTAGAAGCGTCAACAAGAATCTTGTCTGAATCTTTTCATAAATAAAAATGTTGACTTTATTTTCAAATATTAATGTTAAGGAGCTCTTGGGAAATAGTGTCCATAATATGATATCATTTGAGGTTAACTTAAAAAAAAAACAAATTAAATTTAATTTTAAAAAGGCTAAAAACTCAATAGAATGATGGCATCTTTCCAACTAATTAACTTGCAAGAGATATTCACTGGCAAAAGCACATAGGATAAATGGAAGGTCTTTAAACAAATGCTACAAAAGTATATTTCTCAATACATACATTCACGAAACAAATACAAACAAAGAAAATTAAAACCAATGTGGTTTAGTACAAGAGTCAATCAAAGGATAAAAGATAAGAAAACGGCATTCAAAACATTTAAATCAGAGAGGTTAATTGCATCCTTTCACAAATATAAGCATGCCAATAGGGATTAGATGGGCTAAACTTGAAAATTAAAAGCTCACAGCCAAAGAAAGCAAGTACAACCCAAAAAAGTACATTAATGCCAAAAAGTTTAAAAGTAAAAGTGTTGGTCCATTGGAAAGTAAGATGTGTCAGTTAATCAAGAAGGATCAGAACAAGGCTGAAATTCTAAATAATTAATTTTCTTCTATATATAGGGAAGAAGAATCTATTGTTGTAGATTGGCAAATCCCTGTTGCAAAAGCCTTGCAGCAAATAGGTGACTGGTTAACACAAGAACAGGTGCTTTAGAAATTAAATAAAGTTTATGTAAAAAAAAGCCACAGGGCCAGATGGTATTCACCCATGTGTGGTTAGGGAGCTTGGTGTAGAAATATCCATAATACTGTTTTTAATTTTCAGAATACTTTTCTTTCTGGAATTGTACCAGAGGATTGGAGATAAACAGGTGTGGTGCCTTGTTTAAAAAGGGTTCAAAAGCTCAACTGGAAACTACAGACCCATGAGCTTAACATCTGTTGTTGGGAAATTATATGATGGGCTGTTAATGGATAATATTCAAGAAAGAATTTTAAACTAAAATATAATTAGCTGGAATCAACATGCTTTTTTGAAAGATAGGTCATGCCAGACAAGCTTTATTGCATTATATGAAGAAGTTACTGGATCTATAGAACAGGGTGTTTCAGTAGATGTTTCAGTAGATTTGATACAGTTCCACACAATAAGTTACTAGAACAACTTAAAACAGTTCGATTTAGATGAAAAATTGTGTTCTTGGACAGAACACTGTCATAAAAATAGAGTGCAAATGTGGTATGTGGATTGCCTCTGGGTTATGTCCTGGGTCCACTTCTCTTTAATTTATTTGTAAATCTTGAAGTGGACATTGAAAGTAATTTGTCGGTGTTTGTAGATGACACAAAACTAGATATGAAAATACAATGTCAAGCCACAAGCCACTTATACTTTAAATGGGGTAGAGATAGGAAGAACTTTAAATGAAAAGGACTTGGGAACAATTATCTATCACAATCTTGGCAACAGTATGCACTGCCAGGCTGCCTTTGCAAAAGCTAGTGAGATGTTTAAATTTTGTCTCTTTACAAATGGAAGGTAAGACCCCATGGTAAGAATATGTGGTGTAATTTTGGGCACTTGTTTTAAAGAAGTATATTGCAAAACTAGAAATGGGCAGAGGTGAGCTACAAAACTAGTAAAGATGATGGAATACATTAGTTATGAGGAAAGGCTAGAAAAACTGGAATTGTTTAATTGTTTTCTTTAGGAAAAAAACGTCTCAGAGGCGATATGATAGCACTATACAAATACATACAGTGTGAGTACAAACTGATATATATGCTAACTTGTTCATTAACAGACAACAGGTCACCCATTGAGACTGGAAGAAAGGCGTTTTCACTTACAGCAGAGGAATTTGTTCTTTACATTAAGAACAATAAAAATGCGAAATTCTCTGCCTAAAAATTGTGTTATCAGATTCTATAGATACATTTAAAAAAGGCTTTGGATGCTTTTTTGCATAAACAGAATATTCAAGGATATAACTGATATGTATGTTAATAGGTTGGAATTTGGTTTCCTTTTCAGTGGCTTAATTAGAAATGACCACAATTGTTTTGTTTTCTGCCTTCTTTTAGATCAACAGCATAAAAGAATGGACTTAACAGTTGAACTTGATGGACTTTAGATGTTTTAAACTTAGACAACTATGTAACTATGTGTGTAACTAGCTGCTTGTCATAATCAGAGGAGTTGGCCTGCATGTTAGAAAACTAAAGACTATGAGAACTCTGAGAATGGATAAAAGCATAGAGGAACTCAGTAGCTTGCCCTTCAGTAAATCCCTGCTCCTGTCTCAAAATGATTTTTTTGAATACTTCAGCGATTACAGAGGGAGCCAGTTCCAAGCTATATCAGACTGATCCCACTCATGAGGGAAGTCCAGTATCGAAATGCTGGCAAGTTCTCTCTGCATGAGAGATACAACAACCCTGGACGATCATTTCAACCTTCTTTGGGTCTTGTCAGTCTGGATTACCCCTTTTAACTTGGGAAGAGTTAAGTTAGTGCAAAAAAACTAATATTCAGTATCTTCACAATAAATTACTGACACAATGAATAGTTCTGTTTTGTATTGGAGGATAATGTCAGACAACCCATTTGTGAGCCAAAGCTGAACCAAAGGTGTTTTCATGCAAAATGACAGGGATCATAAACATAGTGACAGATTTATATATCTTCCAGGAACTCAGGAACACACACTTTTTTTTGCCCATTTAGCGGTGGAAATGACTACAGAAGATAATCTGTCTATGAAATCCACTATAATTCCTTAAAGCAGAATCAGGATGGACCAATATAGAAAAAAAAAAAAGACAGTTCTGGTATTCAACTTGTTGAGGCCTCCTGAGGCTTGTCAATACATAATCTGCATTTGGGATAACAGAGTTACCAACTGGGTCACATGTCAAAATTATTGAAATTACCATCTGTAATAATAGCTGTGTTTTAACAATCTTTGCTCACTCTTTGAGTCAGCATGAACTTTCCATTCGAAAATAGAGAAAACATCCATGCAGCTTATTCTGTATTCTTGTAGATGACAGAAAAAGGAAAATATATGCATGTGGCTTGACAGAATCAGGAGAATAAAGGTGCGCCTCTTTCAATCGTATCTTCCCAAAGACAAAGCATTAATATGCTGTATATTTGCATGCTCCAATCTTTATAGTTAATAGTCAATAAATGTGTTACAGAATGCTGCACCATGAGGCTGCCTCCTTAGTTATGCCCTCTCAATCCCGGTATTCTTATAATGTATGCAAACAGGTAATACCAAAACCAATGTTTTTGTAGGGCTTTTCATGCTCTGCACAAACTTCAGGGGATAGTAGATCAACCTATTAAAATGGGAAGAAAGAACCCTTCTTGACTAGCCAAACACAGTTTGTGATAATGGGCAAAAACTTTAAGGTTACCATCAGTCAGTCCCCACTTAGATCTAATGCAGCTGTTAGCTCATCTTGTGCCATCATAGAGAGAACCTATCCTATTTGCATATCATACTGATTCCACTCTACGAATCAGGTCAGTTCTACAACTCAGCAAGTTCTATGAATGCATTGCATAAGTCACAGCTCAGAATTATTGTAAAAGGTGCCAGGTGTCCAGGTATGAATGTGGTGGAAATGAGAAAACAACAGAATAATAGAGGAGTGATTTAAAATTGAGAAATGATGTGTTCTTCGTTTTCATGCCCACTAGCTATTTGGAAAAAATGGAAAGCAAAAATAACATGGAAATGTATGCATAGTTAATACCAAAAGGTCCATTTCAGACATGAACCTAAAATTAAGAAAGTGACCTTTATTAGATATATATTATAATAATTATCCAACCAAAGAGTTGTTTGGAAAAGAAAAAGGCTACTACAATATTCACAACATACTAAATTACTGGAAAACCTGGATTGTAAAATACAAAAAATGGTGGCGTTCCATTTTAAATAGCGCCCTTTAATGAAACATTATATATTGACACTATAACACCTTGTACATTACCTTTTTGTTACATTATTCCAGTTTTTTTTTGTGTGCACATTTTGGAAAATACAACATTTACAACATAATTTTCTGTGAGCTAATAGCTGGCAGAGAATTCTCAGAGCTGTGGTTTAAATACTTTGACACTTTTTAAATACCCTGACTCACCTATCCTTTTCAATGAGCCTTTATCATTATTAAGTGCTTCAGTGGAGTATGATACTCTATATAAAACTGTTGTTCACTGGCACTAGGAGCATACAGACAAATACTTTGAAATTGTAGAAACACTGCCAAAAAACACAGCTTCATTTTAAATTTCTGTAGCGCTTTTCACATAAACAGATGCATGCAAGATTTACGTTTGACTATGTCAGATGAACCCAGTTACATTTAACACTTTTTTTTCCCCAAAAATCTTTACATCCATGTCATTGTTGTGTGGCTGGTTTAGACCTAGATTAACATGAAATTGATCATCTTGGACAAAGCCTAAATCTACTTCCAGGTCAATGCAGTTTGTTGGACAAAAGTCTTGTTGTCCTCTTTCTGGTACTTGGCCAAGGTTGTTGAGTTTCTGCCTGCACAAGGGACAGTTGTTTCAGAGTTTTGATCTTCTCTCCAATCATCTTGTTAGCATCACATTGCATATTCGTAAGATATCTCATATCTGTAGTAAGCTTCCAACACTGATCATGCTCTCAGATTGGGTCCTAATTTTAGCTACATTCATTCTTCATTAAATGCAATGGTCATATTTATTTATTTATATTTTAATTTATGTTGTAATATTATTATTGTGGTTAATTTCTACTTTTGATTTTGCTGTTTATTATTATTTATTTAATTAATAAAACCCAGTGTTTTAGTAGAATTGGCCACCAATGCACGAGCATTATGTTAATTGACAGAGGAATGTATGTTTACTCTAGTCATTAGTGGAACAAAACAAATCAAGACCCTTTCTACCCAAGCATTAATTAAATGAAAAAGGTTCCTTATTTGAATTTTCTAGTTTCTCACTGGCCAACTTAAGGGAAAAAAAACAGACAAATAATAATTGAATGCAGAATAATGTAAGACTTCAAGAATTCATCACTTTGTCTAGACTATGCGCTATGATTAAAATACATCTAGCTTTTGGGGAGATTGTGAAATTGCATGCAACTGAATAAAAATTTTAATATTGAAGGGACACTCCAAGAACTATTTCATGTTTAACCCCTCAAGGACCAAACTTCTGGAATAAAAGGGAATCATGACATGTAACACAGGTCATGTGTCCTTAAGGGGTTAAAGGAACAATATAGGATCAGAACACAAACATGTATTCCTGACCCTATAGTGTTAAAATCACCATCTACCCCCCGCCCCACACTTGCCCCCCTAAATATGGTAAAATCCTACCTTTATTCCAGTCTGCTGCTGCGGCTCTGCCCCTGATTTGCCTGTTTGGCTGACATCATCAGAAGTGGTGTTTGGCACAAGCCAAACACAGCCCTGGCCAATCAGCATCTCCTCATAGAGATGCATTGTATCAATGAGGAAAGTTCAATGTCTCCATGCAGAGGGTGGAAACACTGAATGGCAGTCACACTGTGCAACACTGTCCCAGGAAACACCTCAAGTAGCCATCTAAGAACTGGCTATTGAAGGCACCCTAGGCTGCAATGTAAACACTGCATTTTCTCTGAAAACACAGAGTTTACTGCAAAAAGCCTGAAGGGAATGATTATACTTACCAGAACAAATACAATAAGCTATAGTTGTTCTGGTGACTATAGTGTCTCTTTAATGCATTTGGTAGGGTTTAGCCTCATTTATTACATGCTTAAATCTTTATAGTTTTTGCACAAAAATAAATGTCTTGAAGAATGCTGCACCTTAAGCCTGCCTCCTTTGCAATGCTCCTTACTCCAGAAATATACTTCCTTATCAAATATACGTACAAGCTTAGCCACTGACAACATTGAGTGATCTGAACTTAGCAACCTCCATTACAAGTAGAAATCACCCAGAGAGCCAAATAGTACAAATATCACCACCTGTTTATAGTTCTTAAGGCATTGACTGAGCTTGCATAGCAGACAATGTCCTTATAAAGGCCTACCCAATGCAATTTCAGTCAGAATACTGTGATTGGTTATCTCGTAAGCTAACCAATCAGAACACTGACAGGGAAATCTTTCTTCTTATCTCAGTACTTGCATGGAAACCAGGTCTAGCAATAATTGCCCAGTCGCTAGTCTTTCATTACACCCAGTGGTTGCTCTCTCTGAACAGTTTTTGCAGAGTGGCAGGGTGCATTATCCTGCTGAAAGAGGCCACTGCCTCAGGGAACCACAGTGCCACAAAGGGGTGTATGTGGTGTGCAACAATCTCTAGGTGGGTGGATGTAAGATTTCCAGAGCATAACACTGCCTCCATCTGCCTTCCTTCTTCCCTGCTACCATCTCTTCTCTAGGTTAACAATGCACACGCACTGGGCCATCCACCCGATTTAAAAGAAAACATAAGTCAATGATTCATCGGACCAGGCAACCTTCTTCCATTGCTCTATGGTGCAGTTCTGATGCTCATGTACCCATTGATGGAAATTTTGGTGGTGGGCAAAGGTCATCTTAGGCCGTCTGACTGGTCTGTGGTCTGTGATGCATGGTCTGTTCTGACCTTTTTTTTTATCATGACCATCATTAGGTTTTTCAGAAGTCTGAGCTAGAGTAGCTCTTTTATTTGATCAGACCAGATGGTCTAGAATTCACTCCCCACATGCATCAATAAGCCTTGGCCACCCATAACCCTGATGCCGGTTGTCCTTCATTGCATCACTTTTGGCAGGTACTAACCACTACATAGTGGGAGCACCCCATGAGACTTGCTGTTTTGGAGATGCTATAGTCTAGTCATCTAGCCATCACTATTTGGCCCTTGTCAAAGTCACTCAGATCTTTTTGCTTGCCCATTTTTCCTGCTTCCAACACATGAAATTCAAGAACTGACTGTTCACTTGCTGCCTAATATATCCCAGCCCTTGAAAGCTGCCATTATAATGATATAATCAATGTTATTCACTTAACCTGTCAGTGATTTTATAGTTGTGACTGATCAGTGTATATAGCATTACCACCGCTTCACTACAATTGCACTACCCAAATACAGCAAAACAAATATGTAGCACAGCAAAGTTAATTCAACAGGAGCCTTAGGAAGGCTATGAAAGACACTCCTTAACCCCTTAAGGACACATGACATGTGCGACATGTCATGATTCCCTTTTATTCCAGAAGTTTGGTCCTTAAGGGGTTAAAGGTCCTTGAATTTTGACTGTCCTTTGGAAGGTTAAGTGTCATTATCAGCAAGTTCATGTGTTTTTTGAAGAAAAAAAAATAGATAGTTGACAAGGCCACTAATTGTACAAATATTTAAAGAACTCTTTGAAGAACACTTGTTAGAATTACTTGTAGTGTAGGCTGTATCCACATTAGATGTATTACCCTTTTGCACTCTAATCTATAGTAAAAAAAAAATAAAAAAATATGTTTTAGAACTTGCTAATTCATTATTAATTAATTGACCCAAAATTCACTTAGTATTCACCTACAGGCTGGAAATAATATCTGCAAAGAGCAAAATAATCTACAAAAAAAATTGCTTTTCATTTTTCAGTTATCCCAAATTGATTCATATTTACCAATTTACCAATTATCTTTACATTAGTGGTAAGAGATTTTAAAGAAAATCTTGTCTAGTATTTATAATGCATTGGTTTTTTTAATGTCTCGTCAGGCAACAGATTTAGTAAAGTCTAAGTTCCCAAAATGCTGACAGCTGATATACCAACATAATATTAGAAGCATTCTAACATTCTAACACAATTTTTGGGTAATTTTCTTTTTCACTATATTTACCTGCACTCCTTGCTTGATTTTAGTTTAATGAATTCAATTTTATTAACATCAGATGTTCTAGTTTGTAATATCCATGAGTACAAATATCCATGTCCACAAATATACCTACTGCACAAGAAAATTATCAATATTACAATAAGAAAGATTTGTAATAGATTATGTTACAATATATCAGGGCTGTCACTTCCTCCCGGCATCTGACAACATCACAGGGGGCCTGGTCGTGCTATTAAAGCACCGCAGCGCTGACAGAGCCCCCTGGAAATACATTGCCATTGGGGGGAGTTAACAGCATGGGCCACCCGATGGGCCTCTGAACACACGTCTCTGGCGGTTGTACCCTGAGAACCGGGGGGCCTCATTAAATGGCCGGCAAGCACCTCAGTCGCAGGGGTACACAGGTGGCCGGGCCCCCTGGAGTGATGGGCCCATGTATGTATATATAAATTATTATATAATAATTTAGAACACTAGGCAGTACTACTGCATAGACAGTACTGAATATTTAACATCTATATTGGAAAACCCATGGGATTCTTCCCATAGGCTTTCCAATGTAGATGTTAAATATTCACTACTGTCTATGCAGTATTCCCAATGTCTATGAGCCTGGTCAGCTCATATGGTCAAAACAGATAACAAAATAAATTACATATTACATAAAACCCCCCCAAATATTCTTTGGTAGCAGTTGACACTGGCACATCAGATAACACTTAATTGTAAAGATCTTTTATTTAAAAGTGTTTATTTATAATTTTGTGTTCTTAGTCATTTGAGATTTCACAAGAAACTACCTACTTAAGGGAAGATTCCACTTTGCAGGTGTCTGAAAAGCTGCCAAAAGAGTTTTCCCAACATCAAGAATAAATGTTCTCGCCTGGAAAGTACTGTATGAAAGCAAGAGGTTATAAATTACTTGACTGCCTACTAAATATTGCTTTGACGTTTAAGATTACAAAAGTGCAAAAGTCCATAACATATACGCATCATTTCACACAAGCGAGGGAAAAAAACGTTAATGTTCATGAAAAATGAAGATGTGCATATTGGTTTTCCGAAGGTCAGCAGATCAGATGAAATGTTTTACTTTGAGTATGTAAAGCAACATTTCTCATTGACAGAGAATAAAATCGCTTTTTGCATGAGCCCGAATAAACACATTTCCAGTAGGATGTTTCAGTGAAGTTGTTTGAAACATGTTTTCTATACCTTGTTTGATCCATAACAACATGGGACAACACATGTTTTAATCTGCCCCTAACTCCTAAATTAAATAGTAAAGGATTTTTGGGCAAATTTTTCTAAGAAACAAGACAAAAATAAATTAAAACAAAACAGGTGTCTTTCATTCAGTTTTAGATGGATTTATCTTGCTTACTAAATTTAGAATTGTCAGAATTCCAATTAAAGTCTAAAACAGCTAAATTGGAAAAAAAAATATCTGCCAACTATGCTTCCATTTTGGCAATTTTCGCCCAAAAGTTTACATTAATTTTGATTTCACCTTAAATTACCAAGAATTCTCTCTTTAGGAAATAACCCTGTTAATTGGGGGGGAAAAGGAAGAATCAGACTAATACCAAATGTTACTGCTTATGACTGTACTATGCACAGATAACCCCAAGCAAAACCCAACTTAACAAAAAATACAACCAATGAGGGTAAGGCATTGGCCACAGCTTTTATCATTATAAAACTTATGCAGCTTATTAACATAACATATCTTGACATGTCAGCTTCTATACCAACAGGGCACAGCAGGCATGTAAAATACATCCAGTCTTGTATTCTACTGTTCTATCAGCCACTACCTGCCACATTTATTCCAAAGCTCTCTATCGGGCATTAATGACTTTTAACCTCTAAAGGACCAAACTTCTGGAATAAAAGGGACTCATGACATGTCACATGTGTCATGTGTCCTTAAGGGGTTAAAGCCCTTGCAGGTCAAAACTCCTGCTTTAACAATACAAGTAAAAACATCAATCAAAAGAAATGCATCAGATCGGTTTACAGTTCAAACTGACCAATCATTGGGACTTTTGTGTTCAGACTACAGTTCAAACTGACCAATCACATATGTCAATATGCCTATAAATTCATATTGCAAAGATTTATATCACGAGAATTACTGCATGTGAACCTGTGGTCTTGAGTCATCTCAATATAAACAGGGCCAGCTATACCATTAGGTAGACTAGGCATCTGCGTACAGTTACTTTTATAGAATACAAATAATTCCCAAGCACACCAATGATTTTAGTACAAAGATAGTTTTTATTTATTTTAATATATGCTTAATAAAAAAAGTGCAAAACAGAAATACAAAGAAATGCCATTAAATATACAAAACCGCATGCTTGATAATAAAGTGCTTAAGACATAAAGTGATTTTACCAAGAAGCTATATAACACATACAAGGTATACTGACCTGGAGTTTGGAGACCAAAATAACCCCAATGTTTTGGTCCTTGACCTTTCTCATAGGGGATCACTTTTATCCCAGGTGCCCTCTCAGTTTTTGCAAGTAACTAATTTTGTACAATGAGTCATGATCATGCAGGAACATAAACTAGTCATCTCCAAATTCGTGCCACAAAGCTGAAAGAACATAACAGTCTATCCTCCACTGAACCTTACAGCATCTGCTAAACCCAGACTTGTCTGATCAAGTGCCAAATGGAGACGGCTGATTTATCACAAATAATAATGTGTTTTCAATGTTCAAGAGACCAACGGCAGCAGTCTTTACACCTCTGATAAAACAGTGATAGAAGTGTGAGATATTGTTTTGTCTATTATTCTAGACATGTACCAGTTAAACATCTGCATTTCGGCCTCTTGTCACTAACGTTTGTATATTAGATATCATTTAATCTATTCTTGAGCAGATATTGCTGACAGAGACAGTTTAAAACTTGGTAGTAAGTGTGGCAACTGAGATAGACAAACTTTAGCACTCAACACAAAACAACCATTCTGTGAGCTTCTTTAGCCTATCACTTTTCTGCTAAACTGTTGCTGCTCCCAGTAATTTCCACTTTACAGAAACAGCACTTACAGTTAACCAGGGCATTCCGTGCAAAGCACATACTTCATAACCTGGTATCACAAGATGGAACCATGTGCTAATTCACTGAGGTCTTTAGAGACAAGCATTCATCAGCCACCATTTGTTGTGGAGACTCCACAGTTTTGGACTTGACTCTATACACCTGTTAGTGAAAGTCGTGTCTGAACTATTTGATTCCAGTAATTAGAAGGGATGTCCTAATAGTTTTGGACATGTAATGTACATACCCCACAGACAGTGAGAGAGCATCCTGACATGTATAATATCCATTTAAACCTTACGAAACTGTGTTAAATAGCATACACATTCTTTCATCTTTTTAAAAACATATATATATATACATTCAAAATCTAAACAAATAGTTCTGCTTTAAAAAGACACATGCTTGAAATTGTAAGTTACATTAAATTGTGTTGAAAATGGCATATTTTCAAAGAGGAAACATTTTTAAATACACATATGATGTCTGGGAAGTCTCACGTCTGCTTCCCAGCTTTCTGTTAATCCCCTCCTCCATCACCTTTTTGCAATGGGAGCTACGTGCCAAGAAAGCTCTCAGCAGATGGAATATAACATAAAGGAATTCTTTTCTTCTCCCGGGAACCCACAGCTGTCTTTTGACACAACGTTTGCACCATGCTTGTAAATCCATCCCTGGCTTGGTGGGAGACAGAAAAGATGTAGGTATCAACAAGTGCACCTGATGCCAGACATAAGCCACTTCATGGGGATTGTATTTTCTAATATATATTTTTTTTTTTTTTAGTTTGTGCTTCTAGGTTCATCTGCTAAGAGCAGACCTCTTTTATATTTAAGGTTTTTTTAAAACAATACAGTTGTCACACATCAGAAAGCTAGAGGTGATCTAGAAAAAGAGTTGATACATTTGTTGCCCCGAAAGTAACCTAAATCCTTAATTTCTCTATTCACCAAACTTTGTTTTCATTTTAGATTCTCTCCATCAACAGCTTCCCTTCCATTAATCTCTACGTTTTGATCTCTTGGCATGTCCCCCTTTTTCCTTTTTACTGTCTGGTTACATGCCACATTGTAAGCCAAGTTTCTTTCTATCAGGTCATTCTCTCACAGTCTCATTTATGCCAGGCTACTGACACTTGCAAGGCTGTCATCTGACATCTTGGGGTCCAGTATAAACCTGATATTGGAACCTCCTTCCACTCTTACTCAAGACTTGTCCTTTTAGAGTACCATCACATCTGAGCACCCATAGATGCCTTATTCATTTTGTTCTACTCACAACAACCTGTAACTTTCTGAACTTAGCGGCCTCCCATCAACAAGTGCACGGAAACCCAGCCACTCCAAGCTTAGCCCTAAACGTTAGTAGGAATCCCATACCCGTTAGTCAGCAGTTGAATGTAATTGAGTAGTGAATGTGCAAATGTATTTACTATATAGCTGACTGTGATGTCAAATTATCAACAAATGCAATAGTTGCAAGTTGTCACTAATATTAACTATCATTTGTCGTTCACTAATCTTAGCAAGGTAAAGGGGATATAACGCAAAATAAGTCCAAGAGTCACTGTCAAGTCTCCTACAACCGTCATTGGAGATGTGTTTAATAAACAACGCGCATTAGGTTGGGTATTTCTGAATAAATGGTTTAATCTTTTAAATCAAATAACTCGGTCAAAAAAACCCTCAAATAAGACTATTGATGACCAAGGACCAATAACTAATCATTAGGAATAACTACATATTACTTTATAAAATGTACCTATATTTTCAAAATTCATGTATAGAGAAAAAAATATCACAACATAAAAACTAGAAATAACGTAATATAAATGTATCGTAATTTATGATCTTGGCGGAGCCACAATTAGGAAGATTGTAGCAAGGAATATTGCTTTTGACATTTCAAATTGAAGATTTATTTGGAAGAAATACATTCGTACACAGTACAGTAATTCAAAATATGGTATTAACATTATGTTAAGCTTAACATGAACGGAAATTATTTTCAGTCACTATTTTACTTTTTTTTAATATTGTTATTTTTATGGAAACAGAATAAGGAGAAAACTAATTTGTATTTTAAAAAGCAATTGTGTAGCTACATCTAGACTCTTTATTAAAGGATCACATATCAAGACAAGAAAAACGCGATGCCACAGGCTACCCCCAATGTAGCACGGTGGCTCACCTAACTTGTGCCTCCTATCTTTTGTGCACCTAAGTCCCAAATACGAGACGCAACACTGTCAGGCCCCCGGCCTTAGTCCCCCATACCGGGGGTAACCCTGACCAACTACTGCACATACCGAGACACAACAGCGGCTATCATTGACACCCATACTCGCCTACCACGCTCTCCATAGGAGACGTTAATGAGAAACTTGCCAGAACTCTCAGATGTCTTCCAAGGCCCCATACAAATACATCAAGTAAACCAGAAGTTGAGTGCACATGTGGGGCATACTAACAATAATGCTTTATTAAGTTTTATTATACTACCATCATACCTTAAATGCCAAAATGACTAATATACATGACCATAAGCCACTACTTATACCTGCCCACATTTGGACAGGACTGTCATTAACCTATTACTTAATGTACCAAATTGTGCAGCTAAATCTTGAGAAACTGTATATTGAGATCCACCTGCATCTGCTGTCGTGGCACTGCAGGATTGTTTTGTAGATTTTTTTGCACTACAAAAATAAAGAATCTAAAAAATTACATTAAAAATAAAAATAAAAAAAACAAACAATATAGCAATTTAACAAAAATGCATACAGAATACGTCAATAGGAAAAACACAATAGCAATTTAAAAAGAAGACACAAGAGTAGAAAATATCTCTCCATTACAAAAAAAAAAATGGTGGGGGTGGAGAAATGAAAGATGGGAGAAATATGAAAAAAAGGGGGAAAAGTCCAGTCATTTTAAACACTTAAGGTGTTAATAGACATGAATTAATTCAAAACATTAACCCATATTTTACTTATTTTACGACTAAATTAGGCTTCTTTAAAAAGTTCTAATTTTATAAATAAAATTGACAAAATAATTATAGGAAATTTTTTAATTGAAGCACTTGTTCACTACCCCAATACTGGAAATCTCCCAAATTACCATCAATTAAAGAAATCCTGAACCTGATACTAGAGACTAAAACTGGCACCAGCAGCCTGTGTAGTGAAGGGGGGGGCAGCACATGCTGTTTTCAGCTTCCAAAAGCTCTTGTCAGCCATTAAAACTTTGCTGCCGGTTACCATGGCTATGCGCCATGCAACTCGCGAAGAGTCGGAGAGACGAGCTGCTTGGCTGCTATCTCCTACTCTGCCATTTCTATTATGTTTTTTTATACCCCCAATCCTCTTGATTGTAAGCTCTTTTCAGCAGGGTCCACATCAACCAATTGTTCCTGTACCAGACCGAACCGAGCCGAACCGTACCGCTCAGTGGAAACAAGGCATAATTGATCTCACATTTCTCCCTTTATAACATTGTAAAGCGCTACAGAATACGTTGTTACAATATGAAGGCCAATAATAATAAATAATATGTGAGGCATTGCAATATTCCAGAGAATGATGGGCAGGGTAGTACTTTTAACCCTCAACCTGTTACATCATAGTCTAAATAGACAATATGATAATCCTCATTGATTCTCACTTCTCCAATGATTCTGATGGTTTACTTACCCATCCAATAAATCCATCATATAAGACAAAACAGATTAAGTAGCTAAGATATTTTGTCAGCATTCTCTTGGACTTGGTTCAAATGTATGCAACATAGATATAGAATGCTATGAACTGGTCATAGTCAGTCATCAAGTGAGAGAGAGGTTATGGCCTTACCCCCAACTGTTATATGTCTTTTAAAAACTGTATCATTATTTCTTTCTGTACTTTACTATTTAGCATTATTTAGCATTATTTATCTTTGTTTATTAAATAAACCAATTAGTACATTACATTTCTAAAATATAATCATCAATCCCAGAAAAACTTGTCTTGTACCGCAATGAAGATGTTTTAAATATACATTTCTCTGTCTTTCATGGAAAATCTTTGCATTTCAATTGACTAATGTGAAGATGAATTATAGGGATACTATAGCGACAAGGGGCATCCGTGCTGGTATCAGGTTAGTATATAAAGGGGTTTTAACCCTTTATCATTGCGGGAGGAGAGGCATGAAGGAAGGGTGAGGTAGCTTTGTATTCCTGGCACTATAGTATCCCTGTAATTCATCTTCACATTAGTCAATTGAAATGCAAAGATTTTACATTTAAGACAGATAAAGGTTTATTCCACCTCCTCCTCCATGTCAGGATCTTACCTGAGTTGGGAGTCTGTGGCGCAGATATGTTGCTCACCCTTACAAATAGACACATTCAAAAAGTCTGTTAACAGCCAGAAAGCACTTCCAGTGGCCTCCAGACCACTTCAACAAGCTCTTTTTTTTATAAACATTGACTATATATATATATATATATATATATATATATAGCTATGTTACATACATCAAGAACAGTTACAATTATGCAAATAGGTGACCCTCATGAAAGATGTGATGCAAATGGCTCTGTTGTCCATTTCTTCATGCATACACTATATATAAAAAGGATTTGAGCTCTACCCCACACCTGCAGCCCAAATACATCACATGGGAAGCTTTACTTCCCATTGGGTAGAAAAAAATTAGCAAGTGTCTATAGGAAATAATACCCTACCAAAACTTCCAATGCCACTGAAAGCCTCCCTCATATTTGTGTATGTACATATTACAATTTATGAAATAACATGGCTAAGGCTATGTGGCAAGCTGATTAACACTGTGCTTGACTTACATTGAATTGTAATCCCAATGTCTGAGTTTAAGGAAAAAATATTTGAGCTGTCATTGTAGGTAACTTAGAGAACGTTTCAAGCTACTTTGAATTGCTACGTGGACAGCAATTTGCTGCTGTGTTTATTAATAAACCTCATAGTTTCACAGTGCTTTATGGCACCCGATTCCTATTTCAGAGACTGTCCAGCTCTTGTTTACAAAAATGATGAGTTTTCTATTTCCTACCGAAGATCCTTTCAAACAACCAAGAACATTCTGACAACAGCCTAATGATTGCGAACAAAAGCTGCTGTAGATAAAAGGCTTCCCTCTGTCTTACTTTTTACGCAGTGGATTGGCTTAAAAACAATGTGCTCTTTTTTTCCTTCCACATGGAAGATAAAAATGTGGGAAAGATGGACTCACAAATCATTTTTGTTATATTATAAATATGTAGCGTGTAAGCATCACTGGGATTATGTGACTTCATGAAGGGTATTATAGCAGTATGATTAGACTAAATCCTTTACTATTGCTGGCCTTAAATACAACCCACCATGTAAGCTGTACTAGTACGCCAAGCGTGGGCTACATTACAAAGGTAGGCTAACATGCAGATATCGGGGCTTACATTAAAAATAGTATCAGCATCTTCTATTTTAATGCTGGAGATTGTCCAAGAACATTGTGTATCTTAACTCTTGCCAAATAAAATCGGAAAACCCTCTATCTAACCTTTAGGAGCATTACAGGGATAAATGAAGTGACACACTGCTAAGCAAGATATTATCCCATTTATCCTCCATTTTTACCTAGAATAAGTTCAAACATCCTTCTCATAAAAATATTTAAGCTCTGGCTCGGACACATCTAAAGCGGACACATCCTTCATTTTTAGTGAATATGGCATTAAAATGAGGCATGAAAGCAGGTAAATGATTGCTTACTCATTTTGCATATGAAAGTGTTTAATCATTGATATTGGTTGTCATCTTGCACATTTGCACAGGATCAGTTCATATTAAAGATTATTCACAAATGACTAAATGTCATTCTGTTTGTAGGCTTGGTGTATCTAACCAGAATTAAATGGACACTATAGCCACCAGAACAACTACAGCTTATTGTTTTTGTTCTGGTGAGTATAATCAGTCCCTTCAGGCTTTTTTCAGAGAAAAGACAGTTTACATTACACCTCAGGATACCTCCACTGGCCACTCCTCAGATGGCTACTAGATGTGCTTCCTGGTGCAGTGCTGCACAGTGTGCAGCACTGAATTATTTTTTTAATAGTTTATTTAGTTTTTTTTCCATTATACATCTTATAAAACTTGCATATGAAGGTAACCATTTCCTTCTAATTCAATCCATTAAATACATACATCATAGATTATACTTGACTGTATGTGCAACATATACACAAAAACAAGCATAAAACAATTAAATTCTTCAACAATTTCTATTAAACAAGTTTTGGCTATCCTTTCTACGTTTTTTCAATTCAGGTTATTCCATTGTGGTAAACTCTAGTCCTACATTCGAGGTATACAGAATTAATCAATTTCATTCAATAGATGGTTTTTCGAGAGTCTTAATCCATCTATCCCAAATTTCATATCTATATGTGTTAATGCAAAATTGAGAGGCAATGCCTCTTTCCATTTTACATTGGGTTTTAATCGCCTCCTTAACTTGCTGCCAATTATCTATTGTTGTTTTTCTTCAATTCCTAGCAATAGAAATATTAAAGGCCATCAGGAGGTATTTATTCTCTTTTGATATTTGAGGTAGTTTTAGATGTAGTAATATTGTTTCAGGAGTCCACTGTGGTGCAATGCCCAGTAGTTTATTGATTTCTAATAAGAAAGCTTGGTACACAATTTTAATTGGTGGGCAAGTCCACCATATATGTATTTCATCTGCCCCACACCTCCACCAACTCTGACTATCTGCATTGGTAAATTTACCTAGTTTAGCAGGAGTCAAATACCACCTAATTATCAATTTGTAGTGGGCTTCCATTATATTTAGACAGTGGACTACAGAATATACAGATTGAAGAGCCGTATTCCAGTATTTTATATCAATTTTTACATGTAGGTCTTTTTCCCAACTGTTTTTAGCAGGAGGCAAATCCTGAGTTTTTACTGTTTTTATAATATCCACACATTTAGTTAGTAATTTTTCTCAAATAGCATATTGCTCTATTCAGAAAACTTTTAATTCTGATATAATTAAAATGTTGTTGTAGTGAGTCCAAATATGCCTCGTATCCCCTCAAAGGGCATAATCTGAGACTCTTTAAATAGATCTGAGATCTTTTTAATACCCCGTCTTGTCCATTCTTGTATATCTGGGTCATCAATCCATCTAACTAAATATGTAAATGGTAATGCCGGTAAGATTTTGCCTTTTAAATTTATTTGATTTTTAAAATGGTTCCAAAATTTGATAAGAGGTTTTAATATTAGACTGACATTTTGTGTATCCACCCTCTGCATTGAGACACTGAACTTTCCTCATAGAAATGCATTGATTCAATGCATTTCTATGAGTAGCTGCTGAGTATCTGCCTCCTTGACAGTCACAGCCAAGCTAATGCTTTCCTATGTGAAAGCATTGTGATTGGCTGAGAGATTCACTTCTGATAGTGTCAGCCAAGCAGGCAGATCAGGGGCAGAGGCAGCAGGAAACTAGAATAAAAGTAAGATTTTGCTATATTTAAGGGAGTTTGTGGGGGTCAGTGGGGCTAGATGGTGGTTTTAATAGGTTCAGGAATACATGTTTGTGTTCTTGACCCTATAGTGTTCCTTTAATACATTTATACAGCAGAGTGAATCTGTAATCACACAAGCATTTACATTTACAAATTACATATATTTTACGGTTATCTTTCAATTTCCAATTTTAATTGTCGTTATTGGATGCCATTGTTAAACACACGAGTGCAATTTAATGAATATTTATGTTGATCTACATTAAACTTTTTATTTTGTCCTTTATTTGTAATGATTAGTTCTGATCCATCATTGTGATCCAGACTTGAAAAGGAATTTGTTTTTCCCTGAAGGATACAAAGGCAAACCAGAAGTATAATCTTTTATATATAATAAGAGAATTATTGAGTTGTATCTCTGTTAAATTCAGTCCATGTCAATGTTTGAAAATTGTTAACAGTTAGGTTGTGCATTTGCTCTTTGAATTACAGCTCAAGGCAACACATTTGTTATGACACATAGTTAGGGCTATTCAATATAGAATGAATTTAAAATTTTTGTCCAAAATAGCCAAAAAAGATCAACAAGTCAGTTGTCTTCATTTAGCTATTCTACATTTCAATGTGATATTAAGTTTGAAATCACTTTGAATTGTTGACACCATTAGAGTGTATCCACTAAACTCTGCATTGTAGTGAACTAAAATTCAAGTGGTAAAATTTAAATTAAATTGCCAAGCTATCTCTATAGTTGTTGTTTTTTGTTTTTTTTTTCCAAAGAAGCTATTGTATCCTAAATGTTCTCATTTGGATTTTAATTGTCTACAGTATGTGTGGTTGACTTTAATTTGTCCATTATCGGAAAACTAAAACTAAACTGGTCATAAGAACTGGAATTCATATTGTAACCTTGTAAATAATTTCATAACTCTAGGTGGAGAGTTCTGAGTTACTGTAAATGTTATGAAGTACTTTCAGGAATATGCAATCATTTGATTAATTATTCTATCCACAAATATATGTAAAGGACCACCATAGTGCCAGGAAAACAAACTCATTTTCCTGGTAATATATGGTCTTTAGGTTCCCCCCACCCTCAGGGTCCCACTCCCACTGGGCTGAAGGGGGCTGAAGGGGTTAAACACTTACCTTTCTCCAGTGCTGGGCTCCCTCAGTGCTGGGGAACTCTCCTCCTCCTCCCAATGTTAGCGCTGAATGTGCATGCGCGGCAAGAGCCGTGCGCGCATTTAAACAGTCCATAGGAAAGAAGGAATGCTTTCCTGTGGACGTCAGCATCTTCTCACTGTGATTTTTACAGTGAGAAGCGAGGAAGCACCTCTAGCGGCTGTCAGTGAGACAGCCACTGAATGCCAGAATAACCCTAGTTTACACATAGCAGTTTCTCTGAAATGCTATGTTTACAGCTGCAGGGTTAAAACCTGGGGGACCTGGCACCAAGACCACTTCATTGAGCTGAAGTGGTCTGGGTGCCTATAGAGGTCCTTTAATAGTGCACAAAAACTACTGAAATATAATAAAAAGCAGAACGGAATGCATTGTCATTGAGATGTTAGTATCACAATGTTACATTGTTAATATAAAGATTCAGAAAGTTTATACTGTTTTCAAAGTGACACCAATTCTTTCATTTCAAAACACTTTTTGCTGTTTCACAGCTCAAGTTTCAACTGTTGTTGGTTAAACAAACATTTAACACAATTACACGAACAACTTGAAAGAGAATAAAATGTGTATTTTTGAATGTATTTTACATCACTCTTTTTTGGCAGTATGCCCAATTTTAAGATTTACTACCCATTTGCATGGCAAATCTATTTATTTACCAAAGCAGACTGATTTAATTCTTGTTACAAAGAGTGTTATTACTGGGAAATTCTTCTACACAATTAATAAAAGAAGGTGGGAGTTCATTTTTTTCATATATATTAATAACTGGGGAGTGTTTTCTATCCTCATAAACAGATTCATTTCAACATTTCTAGCAGATGGGAATCTCTCCCTTTTAATTTATAGTTTATATAAGTGGCATCAAGTGAGGATTATATATATGTTTAAGATCTATTTTAACATCTCATCTATGTTTTATGTTTGCTTGTTTTTGTATTCATGTTTTAACCAACATGTTTTAACTAAAACTAACAATTCATTTTTCAAACTTTTGAGACCAGATATATTTTCCTACGTGATCAAGGTTTTTTTTGTTGAAAAAGTAAATAAATAGCACAAAGTGTATTCAAAACATGGTGTATATACCTAATAAATACATGTATCAGCCTAATAAATATATGTATTCGGCGGCAATTTCCAGGGGGCGGCAAAAAACGCCGCTCCCAAATTCTCAAGCAAATACCTTGTTTGCCTCGTTTTATGGGCGCCCAAGGGATGGCCGGCTGGCCACCTTAGGGTTCCCCCGGCCAGGCTGGCGGCTGTTTCTTGGGCGGGCAGCCACACTAAGCTGTCAGCTAGGGAGCTGAGCAGAGCGCTCAGGAGAAAGGGCTCCCTCGCTGACAGGTTAGTGTGGCTGCCCGCAACACCCGCCCACCCAGGAAACAACCGTCACCTGCCTGCATATCTTGCCGCCTCCCTACCCAGCAGCCCCACTGGACCCCAGGTGAAAAATCCACCCAGCTATCCCAAACATAGGGAGGCTGGGTGGATTTAAATGTAAAAAATAATAATAATGGGGGCGGGGCCTGACCGCCAAGCTGAGCGGACGCGGTTCACATCAGCTCCTGACCAATACTCACGCTAAAGCCCAAATTCACTACTTTGTAGCCCCTTCAGGCTTATAATCTACAACAGGAGACTCCTGGGCATCTCTATAAGCAATTGGAACACCGAGATCTGGCACTGGCTTGCGTCAACTGACGGACAACACTCGAGGCCTAACCTGGGGGCTGGCGGAGGAGGCGGCCGATCCTCCAACCAGGCCTGGCCGGGCATACCGAGAGTGCGACCAGAGCCCTGTAACCCCCCTTTATCTCCCTGTGGTCCGGTGGGGGTTATCCCGGACCCCACCAAGATAACATTCCCCTGGGCGACCTCTGCACAAGTGGCTCCCACGCGGTCAAACCAAAATGGCCGACGACATCGCTGCCCCATTGTATGAGGCGACAGAGTCGACTCTTACGAAGCTGGACTTACTCCTGGAGGCCATTTGGCAAAAGATCAGGGAGAAGCAGTGCTGCGCAGCCTTGAGGCAATATTCATCTCCTGCAACCCAGCGGTCCATGACCCTTCCGAAATGGAACGGAGTCACGCCCAGGTGCCAAACGAGATGGCGAACCAGGCGGACCGACTCAGGTGAAAAGCCTACCAACAGAGCTTCCCCAAGGACGCCCCCTGCCAAAACAATACATCTACGGCACCACCAGGCCACACGAGGCCCAAGCATTCATGAGAGGGGCCCTCCGGTAACAGCGAGAACTCACCCTCATGCAGCAAAGAGAGAGTGTGGAAGATGGAGAGTGCCGGCGGAAACAGGATATAGAATCCACAGAGACACCGACTATCCTGTCTACCCCTTGAATGGTACACCAGTCCAAGCAAACTCCTGGAACCAGAGGGAAAAGACTGAAGACTCACGCTCCCCTACAAATCAATCTGGACTTAGCCTGACAGCGACGGGCATTTGTTGAGTTGGCTATAAGCGAGGGGACACTAGCTTTGTCAGTGCTTCTTCTCCCTCACGATACTACTCTCAAGCTACCGTATGTGACTCTTTCTGTGCTCATATGCCTCTTCATTCACCTAACAAATAGTGCTTAGATACTAACCAATCTGGTGGTTACCTTTCTTTGAGCAAATCTTAGCACAGACAGATACTATACCTTGCAATGCAATGTCTTATCCCCTTATGTTTTTGTATTGACTCACACTCATTTGAACACGCTATTTCTTAGTCCAATCACCATGTGAAAGTGTCAAACCTACATAGTTTACACACTCAGGCTCCTCTTATACACCTGACATGGCAGTTTAACTTGTATCTGGCGCTACTAACTTAAACTAGGTGCAGCATTCTCAAATGCCTTGTATGGGTTCTGCTATGTATTCTGAAGACTAGGAATCCCAGTTACACTGACCAGCACCATCTTACAAACTCTCTCTAGTTGGTAGTCACTGTGTTGGTATCCCCCATTTCTACTTGTTATGACACAAACATATGGCCCAGCAAGGGATATCATACCTACAGGCTTAGTATCCCTGTGTTATGTTACTTTACTTTATTTTATTCATACATGTCATGATATTTTCTGTTTAACTCTGAGGTCATAACTTTTGCCTGAATGTCGCTTATCTTGTGTACCTGTTTATGTATTCTGTGATGAACATGACCTCAATAAAACAGATTTAAAAAAATTAAAAATAAATAATAATAATTGTGAGTGTGGGGAAATGTGTGTGTCAGTGAATGTGAGTGAGTGTGTGTCAGTGAATATGAGTGAGTGTGTGTGTGTCAGAGAATACGAGTGAGTGTGTGTGTCAGTGAATGTGAGTGAGTCTGTCAGTGAGTATGTGTGTTGCAGCCATGCAGTCTGAGGGCATTAATCGCTGGTGCATTGAGCTATCAATGCATTACACATTAACCCCTACAATCCACTATTACTAAATATTAGCCACTAAAGTACTCTATTTTAAAGGCACACTATAGGCACCCAGACCACTTCAGTTCATTGAAGTGGTCTGGATGCATTTTCACAGGTCCCTTAACCCTGCAAAAACATTTTTTTAACTGCAATAATTACCTTTACGGGTTAACCCCACCTCTAATGGCTGTCTACCAGACAGCCACTAGAGGGGCTTCTGGGTGGTTAGGAGACTTTCGGTTGCCTAACTGATGCTGGACATCCTCATGCTATGCATGAGGACATCCAGCGTCACCCGAAATCCTGCAGGAAAGCAGAAAGCATTGTATAATGCTTTCCTATGTGGAAATCCTAAGGCGAGTGCGGCTATTGCCGCGCATGCGCATTAGGTTTCCGTCCCACTGGCTGACATTGGTGGGGGAGAAGTGGAGGCATCCCTGAGCCAGCACCGAAGGACATCAGTGCTGGACTCAGGTAAGTGACAGAAGGGGTTTTCTGCAAAATGGGGAAGGAGGGGGCAACAAGGGGGAGCTATAGTGCCAGGAAAACAACTTTGTTTTCTGGCACTATAGTTTCCCTTTAACAGTTAAACTATGTCAGAATAGGTTACCCTATAGAGCAGAGAATAAGTAAACAGTAAGCAAACAGGAGTGTGAAACCAGAGAATACAATTGTTGGACGTTAGAGTGGCTGGTTTTAAGGCAATGTCTAAAATTGGTGAAAATAGCAAAGTGAAGAAAACTATCCGAAGTCCGGGATATCAGATAATCAGAGAGGTAGGACAAATCCAGGTCAGGAACACTAAAACAGAATCATTATCAGGGAAAATAAACCTATGACAAGGCACCTATTGCTCAGAAGAAGAAATGTATAGAGAGTGTACTAAACTACTATTAGATAGCATCAGCAGCAGGCATTAAATTATACAAGGTGCGTATTGGGAAGGGGCAGCAGGAAATGTCCCATAATTATGACCTAAAGAAGTTTTATATTAAAAGTGTAAGTTTTTTGCTGTGTCCTGTAATTTGAAGGATGCCTGAGCAATGCATGGGGTGGTCATGGTTACTCAGCCTCTGTGATGTGTGTAGTGTGTCTTGTGAAGCCTGCCTGATCTGGAGAACTCTGCACCACATCCTGGAATGAAGAAGAAGAGCATGCAGTGTTCTCCTGCACTTTCGAACCACAGAAGGTCGAGGTACTTCTCCCTGAGTCTGCAAATGCAGTAAGGCAGCCAGAGGTATGACACTAAATGTATCCTTAAATAACCCTAAAAGGGACACTATAGTCACCTGAACAACTTCAGATTAATGAGGTTGTTCAGGTGAGAACTATAGCTCCCTGCAGGCTTTCTCATGTAAGAAATTCTAAGAAAATACAGCGTTTACATTGAAAGCTAGGAACACCTCCAGTTGCAGTCACTCAGAGTGAACCAGAGGGACTTCGGAGTTGATGGAGGCATAATATGCCTCCATCCACTCAGATCTGCTGTGCACGAGCATCTCCTCCCTCTGCATGCAGACACTGAACTTTCCTGATAGAGATTAATTGATTCAATTCATCTCTATGAGGAGATGCTGCTTGGCCAGGGCTGTGTTTGAATCATGCTGGCTCTGCCCTTGATCTGCCTCCTTGTCAGTCTCAGCCAATCCTATGGGGAAGCACTGTAATTGGATCAGGCTATCACATGTCAGCAGACTGCTTGTTTTTCCTGAGTCTAACAGCATGCAGATTTACAGCTTCTGGCTTGAATTCAGTAAGATTTTTACTATATTTATGGAGGCACGAGGGGCCCAGGGGGCTAGATGGTTGTGTTAACACTATAGGGTCAGGAATACATGTAGTTGCACTGGTGACTATAGTGTCCCTTTAAGGAAAAAAGACTCAACATGCGTGTCAGTGCTAGTGTGCACCTTCATTAGGGGTAAGACATTTACTGATGAATGCTTGTGGACACTTCCCACCCCGCACAGTATACAATCCTGTTACGGATACCCAAATAATTGACTGTCTCAAAAGAGATTCTATGTAAGTCATATGAGAATGTATAGAAACATAGAATAGAATGTGACGGCAGATAAGAACCATTCAGCCCATCTAGTCTGCCAAATTTTCTAAATACTTTCATTAGTCCCTGGCCTAGTCTTATAGCTAGGATAGCCTTATGCCTTATCCCATGATGCTTAAACTCATTTACTGTGTTAACCTCTACCACTTCAGCTGGAAGGCTATTCTATGCATCCACTACCCTCTCAGTAAAGTAATACTTCCTGATATTATTTTTAAACCTTTGCCCCTCTTATTTAAGACTATGTCAGATATAGGCAACCTTTTGTTTTGCTATTTATAACAATGTATATAACACCCCACCCCACTCACAGCCCTAAATGCCCTCATGTCCCTTGCCTCATATCCCCTACAATCTACTCC
Organism: Pelobates cultripes; assembly: GCA_933207985.1. Lineage (NCBI taxonomy): Eukaryota > Metazoa > Chordata > Amphibia > Anura > Pelobatidae > Pelobates > Pelobates cultripes. Next base: position 295,285,384 of record OW240915.1, on the reverse strand, counting down.
AGGCATAGGCAACCTTTGGCACTCCAGATGTTTTGGATTACACCTCCCATGATGCTTTGCCAGCATTATGGGTGTAAGAGCATTATGGGTGATGTAGTACACACATCTGGGGTGCCAAAGGTTGCCTACCCCTGATCTACTCTAATTATATGGATAAGTACATAGCGGAGCAGACACACATTTTAATATTTGCAGTGCTCTGCTCCACAATAACAAAACCACTCCATTAGAGTCATGTTTTCTTGTTAGCCCTGCTCTGATATATGGCATCCTGTACTATGCTGCTGTTTGTATACCAATGGGGTCAGGAATGCTGGCAATGCATAAAGTAAGCAGAAAACCTGACTTTCTGTACAAATATTTCTGTCAGAGAAATATATTGTAGAAAGGATATGGGACAGTATTGTTGTCTCTTTTTTTTTAGTTTGTTTTTTGTTAAACTAAAATGCAAAAAATAGCAAAATATAGGATTCATAAAATATTCATGCAAATTTTCATAAACTCTCATTTTTTTCACAGTTTTAAACAAGCACCATAGCCACTACAGTTCACTGATTGAAACCTGAAGGTGCAGGTTTAACTCATTGGCTGAGAGCAATCGTCTTAGCTCAGGAAAGTTAACGGAGGCTCCTAACAAGAGCCACCAGCTCTCCTTCTAGCAGACAGGAGGCAGGGAGTGTTCCCCAGCGAACCCCAGGTAAGAAGTCCAACCATTACTAAATGATTTGATGCCCTACATTGGGGGTAGGGGCACTTTGGTGAAGTGTTTATGGTGTGTGGACTGCTTCTTTAACCGTTTACGCCAACACTTATTTATACACGATTGACAATGTATGCAGCCATACCATGTAGTCATGTATACATGTTTGTAATTAAAAAGAAATGTGTTTCTTACAAACAAATGTTTTTTCCAAACTATACAATTGTGCCAAAACTGAATTCAAAATGTTCACAGTGCAGCGCTACTCCTATCGGATCTCAACATTTTTTTTTTTTTTAAACTGGTTCCTGATATCTACTAAGGGTCTGGCAGAGTTTAACAAACAGTTAAACAATGCTTAGAACCCGCAGTCTGTAGTGTTTTCTAGAGCATATATATTTTCTTTAAAGACAGGAATGCACTTTTTCATTACTATCCAGAACTAGTTGATATAAGGACCTGCTTAGATAAATATTCATTACACACTCACAGTTAGCAAAGGTTACATGACCGCAATCAGTTAAAATGTTTCCAGACATTAGGGTCACGAAGTATGTTATCTCCTTATGGAAGGCTGTCCTTATGATTGCAACCAATCTTGCTACATACTTGAAGGATGCAGTCTTGCATTCTGCCATCTCTATCTATCCCCATAAGTTATGGAGCCTGATAAGTTGAAAGCCTCCCTCCAAAAATCATTATTAATTTTAAATAAAAACGATGCTTCTTGTTTCTTGCTGAGATTAAGGAATGTGAGGTCAAATATTAGAAAGGAGTTTGAGGAGAACCATAATGCAAAATAAGGCATATTTTCTTTTTATGTGAATGGCTGTGGGACAAAGGAAAAAATAAGCACAAAAACTGCAATAAAACAACATGATCACTTAAACAGAAGGCTGGGACCGTTCAGTAAGAGGCCCATAGACAGTCCTGTGTGTTATCTGACAAAATGCAAAAAGATCACATTGGAACGTGTAGAGAGCAGGCTGCCAATCCTAAAGGGTGTCACTAAAAATGAAAAGGCTGTCTAAATATGTAATTGATAGGTTTAATAATTCGATTTTGGTACATATATTTTTTTCTGGTGTACACACTTTCCTGTAGTATATAATTCTTTGCTGTAGCACATGAAACGTATTTTAAAAGTAGATGTTCCAAAAATGCCTGTGAACTCCACCACGCAGTAACCTTGGTCAGACCACCAGAATGATCTATCCTAATCAAATTCCCTTTCATATAACTATAAATCTGTTGAGCGGCTTTCTGAGATGTGAAGCTGGATATGATAATTAGCATGTACTTTTAATTACAGTACTTGACATTTTTCCCAAACTACTTAAACTGTCATTTAAGGAAAATCATTCTATAAAAAAATAAAAAATAAAATAAAAAATAAAAGAGGTATTTCAATTAATTCCTGATAGGTTTGCAGATAGTTAGAAAAACTGCTTGAGAACATGTGGGGAGGACAGAAAAATATGCTCTGATCTGAGTCAGATGTAAAGATGAACTTATATGTTAGTTAAAGAAATGTTATGTTCAATATTGGGGTGATATAACAAGAAATATCTTAAAGTAACAAAAACAAAGAATATAAGAACTCTGAGAACAGACAAAAGGTTAGAGAAATTCAGTCGATTGTCCTTCGGTAAATCCCCACTCACGTCTGAAAATAGTTTTTGTTCACTTGTGGGATTATAGAGGGAACATATTCTGAAACCGATCCCACCCGCAAGGGCTGTCCAGATCAGAAATGCCAGCAAGTTCTCTGTGCACAAAAGTTATAGCAACCCCAGACAATATTTTAAAGTATCACCTGTAGGTATGACTTGCTACATTTTTATTCTTTCACTGCTATGTCAGTTTTAGCAGAACTAAAAAGAATTCAATCAGTTTAGAATTAACTTATAATTGTTAATTAAAAATGTTTTTGTTATTACAGCACTGATTAAAAAGATTATGGCATCGTTATGGTGGGCATACGTCTGTGCCCAGTGCTGTGAAGACATGAATTCAGCAGTTCACCCTGTGATGTAGATTTAGGTTTTTGTTAGGATAGGTTACTAGGTTATTAAGTCTCAGAGTTAGGGTCTGGCTTATAATTGTAGGAATTTGAGTCTACATCATCTTGAAGCCAGGTACCCGATAGATCCTAAACTGAAGTACCCAACCCCTAAAACCTCTAAATTTAAAGGACCACTATAGTGCCAGGAAAACATACTCGTTTTCCTGGCACTATAGTGCCCTGAGGGTGCCCCCACCCTCAGGGTCCCCCTCCCGCCCGGCTCTGGAAGGGGGAAATGGGGTTAAACTTACCTTTTTCCAGCGCTGGGCGGGGAGCTCTCCTCCTTCTCTCCTCCGTTCCTCCTCCTGGGCTGAATGCGCCGCGGAAGCTACAAGCATTCAGCAAGTCGCATAGGAAAGCATTTACAATGCTTTCTATGGACGCTAGTTCTCACTGTGAAAATCACAGTGAGAAGCTTAGCAGCGCCAGTAGCTGTCAATGAGACAGCCACTGAGGATTGGGAAAACTTAACCCATTCTGATAAACATAGCAGTTTCTCTGAAACTGCTATGTTTATGAAAAAATGGGTTAACCCTAGCTGGACCTGGCACCCAGACCACTTCATTAAGCTGAAGTGGTCTGGGTGCCTAGAGTGGTCCTTTAAATCCCTCTAACCATAACTAGAGCTAAAACTACAGAGCCAAACTTCACGACCCTAACTATCACTTTCTAATATTGCATTTGATAATAGTAGCATAATAATTCTGTGTTTTAATGAATGCATCAACATTGCTACAATGCTGGAAAAATGCACCATTTTAATCATATAAAGCTAAAAATTAAATGGTTCATTTGAATTAAGGTTTAATTGTCCAATGACTGTGAGCCGCATAAACTAAATATGAAGAAGTCATTTTTGTTCAAATTAATACTCTATGGCTAACAGTTATTTTATTATCCAATACACTACTTGTTCTCATTAGCATCAGCACCATGACATTCTGGGTAATATTCATTGAAAAAAAAATTACAGTTGAGTTTACTTTGAAGTTGGAATTGTTTCCATCTCTATTTTGATCTAAATATTTAAAGTAGGTTGATAACTCACAACAACGCACTTGTTAAAATAAACAATCAATAAACTGATCAATACCAAAAAGCTTCCAGTCAACATTAATAGTTCGGAATGTCAATTTCTCTGTCCAACATTCTGACACATGTTTTTACCATAAAGTAAGAAAATCAGAACCTTTTGGTAGACTAAACTCTACTGAAAAGACCAAAACATCTGCCGGCCTTCAGATTTTTCAAATGCTTAGAAAAAAAAAAAAAAAGCTGAAAATTTCATTTTTTGCATAATTGGATTTTTTTTTGTGGCAGTAGTTCTATCAGTTAGACAGTCAGGAAGCTTTATGAATAATGAAGCTTCAGAGCAATGCAGCTAAAAATAACATGTGTGGTTAAGAGGCCTCCCTCAAACAAATGTCCCTTATTTCCATTAGACATCCATCCTCTCCAACACAATTAATAATGACATGTAACATCGTGGAATACACATTCAAGAAATTTTCAATTATGGATGTTATTACTTTCACATGTAACACATGTAACTGTCCCTTTTTAGTAAATTGGACTTTTCTGTACTTAGAAGGCCAAACAGCATTTAAAGGTCAGAAGGAACCCTTCCAATTAAATGATCAGAGCATCAATCATTAAATGCTAGAGGTTTGGGCAAAGGTCTAGAAAGGAAGCTGGGATATAGGATCAATTAATTAGTGATAGGAAATGCAAACATTTTTTGGTTGATTAAGTACATAGGAGCCGTTTTTCTGGAATTCTTCTGGTCATTTTTGAATTCTTAAAGCAAGGAAATGTTTCCACCTCCTATAAATAGTTCACAAATGTTTCACTTGAGTTTCCAATATTCTAATAAATGGAGTTGCTTTTCTTTTTCTGGAGTATCATTTCAACGGCCTTTGAGCTTTGAGCTTTACACTTTTGGTGTAATTATGGAACATTAAAATAGTCAAAAACAAAACTAGAAATGATAGCTCATCTTAAAGAAAGGTTGATAGGTTAGGTAAGAAGGTAGTCCCATACTGAGTACTCATGGCTTAATCCACCTGACTGAACCAGTAATTATTTGGCTGCAGCCTGGACTGTATTTCCAGAAATAATTTTACACAGATAACTGAATAGAACATTCTCCTCATATATAAATGCCAAAACTGAATCATTTAAAACCCTTATATTGGAAAATGTAGCTTGTTTTCCGATACGATTTCAGATGGAATTCGGCTTCACTTCATCTACTTGCAGGTTTTCTCGCATTACCTGCTCCCAACTTGCGCCATTACAGTCCATAATGAATTCGGTGGCGAGGTTCGTCTTCCTGTCTGCCCGCACCTCCCACGCCTCACCCTTCTGTCAGTCCCTACATTGGCTTCCTGTAAGATATAGGGCTCAATTTAAAATTCTAGTTCTTGCTTTCAAATCTCTACATAATGCTGTTCCCACCTATCTATCCTCACTAATACACAAGTATGTCCCCTCTAGGCCCTTAAGCTCTGCTGAAGACTTACGTCTATCTTCTGTCCGTACTCCACCACTGAAGCTAGCCTTCAAGATTTCTCGAGGGATGCACCATTCCTGTGGAACTCACTTCCCTCCTCCATTAGATGCTCACCACTCCTTCGAAGAATCTTAATAAAAGCGCATCAATTAAACTGTTAATAGCTCCCGACTGATTCCTCTGTCTGTTACAACTGTCATTAGTCTAATACTATCCTTACCTTTTGTGTCACTTTACTCCACTCCCTCTAGCATGTAAGCTCATTGAGCAGGGCCCTCAACCCCTCTGTTCCTGTGTGTCCAACTTGTCTGGTTACAACTACATGTCTGTTCGTTCTCCCACTGTAAAGTGCTGCGGAATTTGTTGGCGCTATATAAATAATAACATAATAATAGATTTACCACCAGTTCACATTATACTTGAAATGCCATCCATCAAAATTCTACCATTCCTACAAACAGTTATTATACTTCAGCTGGTGAATGCAATATCCAAAGAGTTCCAATGTTAGCATGCCTAGAAATAATAAATCTAGAGAAACTGAGAATTTTGCAGTAGTTTTTGCACATTTTTCTAGACCTGTATATAATAGTGGTATTTTGCAGTTCACTGGCATATTTTCACACTCTTTCAGTTCATCTGAATCATTTTTTCGTGGAACGATAGTATGGACCAAATTTGTCAGAAACTAAAATGCGACATGGATGAAGTTCGAATCACCCGAAACAAAAAATATTTTTTAACGAATCGATTCAGACAGAATAAAGGTTTTCACCGTGCACAAGTCTACTTAACATGGTAACAATCTGCTCCGTCAGTTTAAGTATCCTTTAATCTAATTACAATATGGAGTGGTGGTATTGTTTAGAGTATGTCGTTAACAACAGGCAATTTTGAACCTTAAATCCAAGCTTGATTTATATGCGATGAGACAGCATCCTTGTCTAATATTTCATATTTAGTAGAGGCTATGTGAGCCATGCTCATCGAGAACAATAATCTGTTTCCGTGATAAAATAGGGGTCCTGAGGAACCTCAAGTCAGTTTCCTTTATTTCTGTGTTTATATGCCTTAGTGCAGTGCTGCAGCGTAGAGCTGACTTTTGTTGGCCTTCATTGCAAGGTTAGCTTTGCATGCAGATTGTAAATACTAAACAAGGATTTAGGCTTTATAAAATGTGTTTTTTAGTATAGTGGTGTCTAGAGAATTTGAATTTTTTTTTCCATTTGTATTTTACAACAGACTTTTATAAAGCCTACAGGCAAGGTCATTGATCCTAGATTTTGGAATCTCCTCCAGGGCCGGCCTTAGGGGTGTGTGAGCTGTGTGGCCGCACAGGGGGACATGGACCAGGGGGCGCCATGTGGCTGACACAGCTCGCTCATGGCAGGGTGTCAGGGGAGCTAAAACAGGTACCCGGGTGTGACTGCCTGTGTGTGTGTGTGTGTGTGTGTGTGTGTGTGACTGTCTGCCTATCTGTGTGTGACTTTCTGCCTGTGTGTGACAGTCTGCCTCTGTGTGTTTGACTGCCTGCGTGTGTGTGTGACCTTCTGCCTGTGTGTGACAGTCTGCCTGTGTGTGTGTGTGTGACTGTGTCTGTGACTGCCTGCCTATGTGTGTGTGTGTGACTGTGTCTGTGACTGCCTGCCTATGTGTGTGTGTGTGACTGTGTCTGTGACTGCCTGCCTATGTGTGTGTGTGACTGTCTGCCTGCCTGTGTGTGTGATTGTCTGTGTGTGTGCCTGCCTGCCTGTGTGTGAATGTCTGCCTGCCTGTGTGTGACCGACTGTCTGTGTGTGTGTGTGACTTTCTGCCTGTGTGTGACAGTCTGCCTGTGTGTGTGTGACTCCAGTTGTGGGTGTCACTGTAGCTGTGCCATTGTGTGTGTGAATATCTGCCTTTAACGGAGTGTGTGTGCCTATCAGCGTGCATGAGTGTGTGCATGTCTGTAACCAAGTGTGTATGACTGTGCTTCTAATGGAGTATGTGTGACTGTCTGCTTGTGACTGTGTGTGTGACTGTGTGCTTGTAACTGTTCGTGATTGTGTACCTGTAACTGTGTGTGACAGTCTGCCTTTAACTGTGTGTCTGGCTCTGTGACTGTCTGCCTGTAACTGAGCATGTGTGACTGCCTGCCTGTAACTGTGTGTGTGTTACTGTCTGCCTGTAACTGTGTGTGTCTGACTGTCTGCCTGTAACTGAGGGTGTCTGACTGTCTGCCTGTAACTGAACTTGTCTGACTGTCTGCCTGTAACTGTTTGTGTGACTGTCTGCCTGTGTGTGTGACTGTATACAAGGTGGTGGGGTGCCATGAAGACTTTTTGCACAGGGCGCCTAATTGCCTAAGGCCGGCCTTGATCTCCTCCATGCTGTTCCTCTACTCTTCCCTTCTAATGTTACTTCCTCCTCCTTTCTTTCCTCTATAGCTTTTCTTTTCCCTCCCTTTTTCTTTTTCTACAGTGGGGCAAATATTAAAAAAAAAAACTTTAAAATGATGGTTAAGAGAGACTGATCACCCCCTTATTGGTTTGTCTTAACATTTTTGTTTTATTACATTCAATTTCTTTAGCTTCTTTGGTACAAAAAATATTTGCCTGAACAATTGTTTCACGTTGTTTATTGCATAAAGGAAATCATTTTGGGGCAAGACTTTTTGGTCTCCCTCTAACACAACTTTAGCTAAAGGTAGATCCCACAATGCTTTGCCAGCTGAGGATCTATGATTTGCCCATCCTTCCAAGGTTGTACTTGTAAGCAGTGAGAGTGAGTGTGCTTGTATGTAAGCATGTTTTTTGTTTTATAGAGTATGTGTGTGTGTGAATTTAGAGATGTATTTGTATGTAGCATTGGTGTTTAAATACTGTTATTTTTTGTATGCATTGTTGCCTTTTTAATGCTGTGGTGTATGTGTGTGTAGGGTTAGCATTTGAATGTTATTGTGTGTTTGTGTGTAGTGTTGGTGTTTTAATGCAGCAATATCTTTTTGTGTACTGTTGGCATGTGAATGCTGGGATGTATGCACGTATACACACGTCCCGAAACACACACACAGATACCCACAAATATACAGATACACTTACACACAACGTTACACAAAGGTACACGCACTGACATACAGATACACACATATACTCACACTGACACACACAGATACAAGTCACGATTTACATATTTTTTACTGATTTTCTGTTTTCATGCTGTTTGAGTGGTTTCCCTGGAGTCCAGTGGGATCTGACTGTAGCAGTTGCTGGCTCAGGCTGAGGAAGGACTAACATAATGTGCAGAATGGCTCCAGGTGACACCAGACAGCTTCCGTGCCCCCTAGTTGGTTCAAGTTGTAGTGTTTCTCACCCCACACAGCGGCACAGTGCCCAATCTTATTGCTCCAAATAGCAACAAGAGGGCTCCAAACACTCTGGGGCCAAGGTTCAGCTGTATTGGCAGCACCACCAGTAGTTCAGCCACTAATTTATCTTGCTTCATTTGAGATTTTTCAAAAATCATTATTTTGTAATGTCTCATTTGAAGCAAGGGATTCATAACTAGCATATAACTATACCATGTACACAATTTTAATTTTTTACTCATTCACTCAGTCTTTATAAAAATATTTGGAAAACGGAAAGACAGTATAGAGTATCTCTGCAAAAGTCTCCTGACACTGACACCCATAATGGAAGTTGCCAGTAATGCAAATTATGTCACTGGTGATGCTCGCTGAAGACCCACCAACCTGTCTTGATACCATACCTCCCGATGCAATATTTCATGCAGGGTCTAAAATATTAGCATTGTCAAAAATGCAGTTTTTTCTCACGTACAGTAGGGTGAAAAATTGAAAGCTAAAAATGTTGAAATACCTTGCTTGTAGATATTTGTAAGTCATTAATGGCACTACAACTTACCGAAAATTGCAACAGAATGTAACACAAATGTCGGCATTTAAGCATAATGCCCACATACGGTAAATAGAGCTACATTATATATTTCTAACATAGGTGTATTTCAAACTGCTATAATAATCTTTATCGCAAACAGAATACGAGAACTCTGAGAATGGTCAAAAGCTTAGAAAACCTCAGTATCTTGCCCTTCAGTTAAGCTCCCCTCAGGTCTGAATTTTTATCATCCTTGTGAAGGCTAACGTAATATTAACTATGAAGTGGTAGAGTTCATTTACTCATCCCCACTCCCTGACTGTTGAAATACCATGACCCATTGGAACTTCCTTTTCTGTTTGGAAGCAGGAGGCAAGCTGATATTTCAGCAAACCTGCATGGATTGAAACTGATTAGTTGCTTCTTGCAGAGAAATGTGTTCCTTTACAGGCTAGTAATCATTCCTAGAGTATAAGTTTAATTCTGCAAAAAATAAAGTAAAAACATATAAACTCAATTCTGGTAGTGAAGTGATTCAAATATAGCCCAAGCATCTAGAATTTATTGTAGTGTTTCTGATACAGAGATACCATTGGTGTAGACCTTCTGGTTTTTGTCAAACTCTGTTCCAGAAGTTTTAACAATTATGAGGATTCCTGACTTCAAAGACCAAATCCTTAGCTTGTCTCATTATATGCGGATACTTTGGCATTATTATTATCATTATTATTATTATTATTGCCATTTATATAGCGCCAACAGATTCCGTAGCGCTTTACAATATTATGAAAGGGGATTTAACTATAAATAGGACAATTACAAATAAACTTACAGGAACAATAGGTTGAAGAGGACCCTTGCTCAATCGAGCTTACATTCTATAGGAGGTGGGGTGTAAGACACATTAGGACAGGAATGTGCAATCAAATAAGGTGGGCTGCCCTTTAGGAGAGGGCAAGAGACGGGTATGTGAGGTAGGGGTTAGTCTTGGAGGCCATAAGCTTTCCTAAAGAGATGGGTTTTAAGGCACTTCTTAAAAGATGCAAGACTAGGGGAGAGTCGGATGGCGGTAGGCAGGCTATTGCATAGGAAGGGAGCCGCCCGCGAGAAGTCCTGCAAGCGCGAGTTGGCACGGGCAGAGCGGAGAGACCGAGAAGGGAGATACCTGTGGATCAGTGAGGAGATATAAGAGGGGCTAGAGTTGTTTAGTGCTTTATAGATGTGAGTTAGTGCCTTGAATTGACTCCTATAGCACACAGGAAGCCAATGTAAGGACTGGCAGAGGAGTGAGGTGTGAGAGAACCGACTAGAGAGGAAAATCAGTCTAGCAGCAGCATTCATTACAGACTGTAGGGGTGCAGTACGGCTTTTGGGAAGACCAAGCAGGAGAGGGTTACAATAATCCATGCGGAAATTATTAGAGCATGGACAAGCTCCTTGGTAGTATCTGGTGCAAGAAAGGGGCGGATGCGGGCTATGTTTTTAAGATGGAATCTACAGGATTTGGCAACATGCTGGATGTGAGGCTCAAAGGTGAGACCAGAGTCAAGTATGACGCCAAGACAGCGCGCTTGCAAGGATGGGCTGATGTTGGTACCACAAACTTGAAGGGAGAGCGAAAGAGGAGAATCAGTATTAGGAGGAGGAAAGACAAGGAGCTCAGTTTTTGAGAGATTGAGTTTCAGAAAGCGGGAGGACATCCAGTCAGAGATGGAAGAAAGGCAAGCAGTGACACGTTGCAGGACAGCAGGGGAGAGGTCCGGGGAGGAGAGATATAGCTGGGTGTCATCAGCGTACAGGTGGTAGTGGAAACCAAATGAGGTAATAAGTTTGCCAAGAGAGGCAGTATAAAGAGAAAACATTCAAAATGTTTGTTTAAAAAGGATACGGCAATCTGTGTGAATTTGGTGGCACCACATTGTCTACAGTAAGATTTGGCACACATGAATCACAAATATTATTTTATCGTTGGACAGATAGTAAAAAAGTTGAAAACTCCTCATCTAATACCCTACGTTTAAATGGACATGGCAGACCTCTAAAGAACTAGGGGAAAAGCTTTGTGATTGAAGAGTGTGTCCTCTTTTTTTCAGCTTACAAAAAGTGCAGATTTTAATAGAACTGGGTAATTTTACAAATTATACTGGTTACAGCGCCTGACTTTTAATCAGACAACCAATCCTATTACTTCCTGGTTGTCAAGTTCAGTGGAGATAAACTCAAAAGGTAGTATATTCCCAGAGCACCTGCATTGCAAAGACTTCTCATTGAGCTGCACTGGGAACACTGTGATTGGACAGCTACAGACAGTGTGTGCTGGGTTAGATGGGGAGGGCTTTCAAAGGCAGTAGACATGAGATCTTCAGCTTTTACAAGCTGTTTTTAGACTGAAAAAAAATTATAATTAAATGTGATTTTTATTTATTTTGTATTTGGGCCATGGAGTGTCTCTTTAAGGGGTGTAATGTGGTGCTTGTTTCATCACTACGATAAGCTATAGTAGTTATGGTGCTTAGCGTGTCTATTTAAAGGACCTTGCACCAAGGCAAATGTGTTTTTTTTTAATTAAACAAACTGGAGTACAAAAATTGAAAATATCTTGCGAGAAATAAAAACACCATACACATGTTGCTCACGATAAGTGCTGAGCTGTAGACAAAACACAAATGCAACACTACAAGAAAACAGAAAAAAAAAATAAGTTAAAAATTGCTCATAAAATCTAACAGGGGAGAAGCAAAACATGAAATAAACAAAGAAAAAGGAGAAATAATCAGCATAGTAAAGTTTGAGGTATTACAGCATTTAGAAGCATTCATTCACAGGGATGAAAACCAGTTCATAATTGCCTTTAAATTCTTGGTTTTAATAGTATTCAGTAACTGTCCATTACATGGCTACAGCTGAATTCATTTCTTGCATGAAGTTGAAATCTTGCATGCCTTTTAGCAATGTGATAGCCTATTTAACTTGCTTCTACCACTTAGTATAATACTTTGGCTCCTGCAGATTTGTCATTTATTTTTTAGTTTCTGACATGTAAAACTATAGGGTCGACGTGTCAAAGGTCAAGGGTACTGATTTTGCAATTATCCTACAGTGCTAGGTGAAACAGCTGTCTTGCAGAAGGTTGCCAACATTGAGAAATATCCAATTTTATATTACAAATGTAGAAGTCTGGCCTCTTGCTAAGCACATACTTCTATTAATGAATTGATAGCCAACTTATTTGCATTTAACATAGTTGCCTTCCTATCCTCTGCAACATTCATGGTTGAGATGGTATTGGAAAAATAGTTTTGGTTCCCTTAGATATACTGCTAACCAGAAAGGACAGAAAGAAAGTTCCTCTCTAAATGTGGTGAGGTGTGTGATATTAATAAAAACAGGAATAGGAGAAAAGACTGCATGGATCCTCTCAATCCTTTCCCTTCCACAATCTCATAGACCACCGATAATCAAGGAAGCCACAGACTTATACACTCTCTCCTGGAGAGGCAATCCGGGAGTTTTCTCTTGTGTAGAATGTGTCTTCGGTATTTCCTGCTCTTGTGCTCCAAGATAAAAGTAAAGTAACAGAGCCCATAACCGTGAAAAGGGAAACTAAAAAGTGCAACAGGCTGCTGGTTTTTGCTACAATGTGTTCCAGTAAGATTCTTGATTTTGATTGGCTGATACTTGACAGCTGGCTTGTAAAGCTTTCTAGCAATGTGCAATGCCTTACTTAACAAATGTTTGTCCCCATAAATTGGTACTGTCCCCCACAATCGACCACTAAATAACTGAAGACCTAAAATAACACTTTCTACATTTTGCAAAACCTAATAAAAAAAATAAAATGTAGTTATAACTTAAGGCTATCGGTTCTGCATATTTCCCACTTACGTATTTAATATATTATTTGAGGGGGGGTTGAGAGGGGGTGAGGTGGGGTAGGGGAGGAAGAGGTTTGATTTACCATCATATGTTCTTCATGAACTAAGAGGCTTATTTTGAACTGATTTATATCTGTACTTACAGTGCTTTTGTGCAGGCACTGTTTTTTCCCAATGTGATCCGGAAAGGCATGTGTCATTAGTAAAATGAATGAACATGTGTTTTACAGTAAGCAACTTGTATGGATATCTGCTTTTAATAATTAATATAGATGTTTATTACCCATGTCCCAGCTTGTGTCAGAAACATCTGTATGAAACATCCCTCAAATACTTAGATGGGTGCATTGTCTATATAGGGCTGAACACAACTCATAAGGCAGATTTGCATCATATCTTTCTTAATTCAGTGGTCATTTAAAGAATAGTTTTACTAACACCTCCTAATGATACAAATGATGGACTGACTATGTATACTGACATATGAATGTTACACTTGTTGATTATTTTAATAAACCGGCAATTTTTTATTGGTATTGTCGGAGTTTACTAAATAACTCTGATACAATGGCAATTGTTAACAATTCTCGATGATTTAAAGATTCCATAGTGACCATCTCTGCTGCTTTCAAAACCAGAAGAACCTTAAGAATGGCTGGAGATGTCTATGTTTAACAGCTTAAGGGTCTGTACTGTTTATATCTATTATATAAACTACTGCATATAAAATTACAAGTTGCATGAAAGTATCTCCTCATCTCCTGAGCATAGATCTGTTGGAACATAATTGCACTGTAACCCCTTCTTGTTAAAATGACATTACAAGTAAGAAAAAGTAGAAGAATGAAAATTGCATTTGATAGACTCAAGACAAATACAGCTTCATATGGTGACTAAAATAACAACTTACAAGGAGAAGACAAATCAGGCATATAATCACATAATGTGTATCGTTCTATTATATTACCACAGTCTACATGTCGTTATTTATACTGGTCAAAATCTTTTCTTTTCTATAAATAGATCAACAGATAATTTGTACTTTTGAATATTGTTTTCCTTTAAGGGAAACATTTTTTTATCATTCCGTTGATACTTTGAAAATCTTTCTTTGAACCGACTTTTATACTGTGTTATAGCGGTTTTATATTTAAAAATAGAGAATTGGTATAATCCTAGCTTTTTCTCATTGCTGTAAATGTTAGCTTCTATTGAAAACTAAAGCTGTTTCTTATGTAGTCCAAATGATCTATGTATAGCTAATGCAATTTGAATTACTTGAGTAGATATTGGTTAATTTTTTTTTTTTACATTCCTGAAATAACACATCTTTGTTAAATCTTTCATTGCAATACAAATTAAAACCAGATCTCAATGGATTTGCCCAGATCAATTTTCACACAAGTTGTTGGTACAGTGTGTTGGCATTTGACGTCCCACAGCAGCAATTATGCATGCACGATATTGAATCATATTACAAATAATAAATCATGGTTTAAGCTATTTTAGTATCACCAAATACTGTCAGAAAAGATCAAATGCTTTGGTTTCAGCTAATTAGATATGACAAAATCATTGAAATGTAAAAAGTTTGTAATAGAGAAACAGAGGCTCCAATAGTTCTGTTGTAGTGAGTCAACTGATTAACAGGAAAATAGAATGAACTAAGATTAATTAATACACTAAACAAAAACGACTAAGTAAAATATAATAATGTATAGTGCCACAATTATTAGTAGCATGATTTGCTCATAATGATTCTCAGAATGGACTGATTAGAGATATAGAAGTCATTGTGATCACAGGGGAGCTACCTAACTTTGTGATCCATTACGGATATATGCTTGTTCCTATTATCACTCCTTGTTGATAATATATTATCAGTGCTGAATTTATGTTTCAGTACTAGAACTAAATCACTCCACATGAAAACCTTGCTCTTGGGAATTACTGGAAATGTGTGGTTTTCATATAACAAAATTTATAGCTGAATTTCACAAAATCCGTTAAGTCAACCAAAGGTTCAATCACTTTGATTCACTCGTTACAGAGCCAGTGTCAGTATGCTTGACACATAGTACCACCATACAGTTAAGGTATATCTATGCTTGCATTTGCAATACAAAACCATTTATTTGAAGGAGAAACTGTCCCTTCAAGTTGCAAACTCAATGAATTCAAGGTTGATGCAGAGAGCTCCACCCGAAGCATCTCTTGCTTTTCACCCATTCTGGTGTCACTCTAATTACATTCATATTTATTATCGGTTAACACAAAAGAAAAGAAGGTGGAGGACGCAACACTAGGTATATAGAAATGGAATACTATATTGGTACAATTACCATAAATAAAACTTAACTTTTAATAAGTCATAATAAAAGGTCCAACTTGGACTCAACAAAAGAACGAACTACAAAAAAGAAAAATAGTACTATTAGAAATTAATATAAATACACCTTAAAATATACGTAGCTATAATAACCCACTAATGAAAGTTGTTGACTTTTTGTTTTAACGTTCTCTTCATCATCAATCATTGAAATCACAACCTTCGGCGCACTAACAGCCTATTGGTGTATTCCAATATGGCTGATCCAATCAGATTGAAGCATTTTCCTTCTTATATCGGCAATACCGGTTTCCCTCTGATGTGCTGAATAAGCGAAACTGGCGTCTAGATTCTGTTTCACTAAGCAGCTCTCTTATCTCTTTGCCAGCATCTGTCGGACAGTGATCAATCTAGTACCTACAACATATTGCTTTGCTAGTGAAATTGTGTTTAATTGCTATATATATTTTTAGCACAGCCATTGATAAGTTGTTTGACATTATGACAGCAATTTTCACACATTTGTGTGCTCCATTAAGTATTTTACTTAGGTGTCAGTCAACAACTTTCATAAGTGGGGTATTATAGCTACGTATATTTTAAGGTGTATTTCTATTAATTTCTAATAATACTATTTTTTTCTTTTTTGTAGTTAGTTCTTTTGTTGAGTCCAAGTTGGACCTTTTATTATGTCTTATTAAAAATTAAGTTTTATTTATGGTAATTGTACCAATATAGTATTCCATTTCTATATACCTAGTGTGGCATCCTCCATTTTCTTTTCTTTTGTGTTATCTGTAATCCACAGGGGTTATCTCCCACCTAGGAGATCTTGCACTTGCTCCATTTCTCTTCTTTTTATTTGCTATTCTACAAGTCTAATACCTATTTATTCTCAATGCACCCTCAGACACATACCAGAGCCCTGATGCAGCTTCTGCGGATCCCTGGAGCTAGATATTATGCAGATATGTATCCAGTAGTAGAAACAAGGCAAGACTAGAATAGGCACCAATAGAGATAACAAGACTAGAAGAACCCAGAACTGGAGCAGGACGGAAAGCAGAACCCAGAATGTGTACACAAGACATGAGGGAAACAAGAACAGGACAGGACTGTACAAGAACTGGGAATACAAGGCAAAATAAAACAAGACAAGAGGTACAAGGCAAAACAAAATAACTAAGCACTATATATGTAATAAACATAGGAGATTTAGACATACATAAATGGCCAAGATATATGCAGCCCACCACTGCGCCAAAGTACTCCAGTTACGGTGGGTTCTAACTGCCTAGATATGCATGACTAAAAGTACAACAATAAAAATCACACAGTACTTACCTGCAAGGAAAGTGACAGAGGAATGAGACCACTGCTAGCAGAGAACACTCTAAAACAAAAATGATAAATGACAAAGGAACGGGTGTGGCAACAAAAACCAAACATTTAAAGGAATCCAGGAGACTGGGAATTCCAGGAACGGAATAAAGGAATGAACCCAGAAAACCAGAAAAACTAAACAAGTATTGTAAAAAGAGTACTGAATATCAGAAGCCAAGGCCAGAACTGATTGTCAGACAGGAACAGGATGTGACAATACCTTGTGAGAAAATCAGAAATTTGGAATGCCACTCAAACAGATTTAGTGTAGCTCATTGTTATATAAATAAACATAAAAACTACTTACACCAGTTTTGTCGTTAGAGGAAATTGTTTGAGGCTGCATTTGATTAAGTTATTTAATAATCATTAATTCAGCCTACACTACTAAAAAAAAAAAAAAAACACTTTGAAGTTGTATTGGAAAGAAAAATATATCTTGATTAGCTTGGGAAATGTAATAGTAATCAGTACTGCATATTAAATCATGGTAATATTGTTAAGTCTAGCCAAGCTGTATGAAATACGGTACAAGTGACCTTGTGACAGGCCTGTGTGTCATAGTCTTACACTTTGGCAGGATATTAGCATCTGGTCATCAGAAAATAGATATCTGGGCAGAATTACAAACTTTAATTAGAATGGAGATTCAAATCAGAATTGAACAAAGGCAATCAGGATATGCCTTGTTATAATCAATTATTTTGGTAACACTGAGATAATAAAAATAATGTGTATTTTCAGTTTGGCTAGTTTGTCATATCATTTTATGTCTCGTTCCTCCTAGCTGGCGGACAGGGCGTTTAACTAATTTGGGATTTGCTAAGACTAATTCCCTATTTCCTTCTCATATCCAACATCAATTTACTTGCATGGAAATCCCCTTATTTTTAACGAAGGCCTTTGTTTTAGTGCCAGTTTTTACATGTGCATTTGAAATATATATATGTGTATTTGTCCAGGGTACCTGCTACATTTTACTCTATTGCTATTTTTTTTTAGTGCTTTGACATGAATGTAAAAATGACAAATACAGAGCTGAGTCCATTGTCTACTTTGTGAACATCATGAGCAAATGATCTGTCCTCAACTAAAACTGGACATCTGGAAGAGAACATTGTATCACCAAGGCAGGCCAACACTCATGATGGTGGCTTACTAATCAATAAGCAGAGTTTAGTGAGAATGTTTAGAAATGAGGAGAGACATATAAAATTAAGAAAGCAGCTGTGAAAGATATGGTGGGATGGAAAGTCCTGATTTAGTTCATTCCAGGAGATTTGTGAACCTCGAGTGGTTACTGGAAGTGTCAACTGAGAATTCTTGAGCAAGATCAAGAGACCCAAGAGATAAATGTAACTGTTGGATTCAAAACAAATATGAATCTTTTTTGGCTTACTGACCATTAATATTGTGGCATTAAGCTACTGTATCAGTTGAAAGATTACTGGGAGATTGATACAGAATGCTTACTATAGAGCTATGAATGCCTTTTCTTGCTGACACTGAATCTATTGGGAAGAAATAGTCCTTGCTAAAACCTACAACTGGTGAACATGCACGATGGTAGTCCCCTATTGGAAAGAGGTTTAGAGGCTATTAGCAGCTATTCTTGAAAGGTATTTTGATGTAGATCCTCGGGTGTTACTATTGTCTTGCCCTCTAGAGTGTTCAAAGAGTGCGCAAAAGTAAAAGTAATTTGATAACAATGGTGGCAAGAAGAGGCCTGGTTACATCTTGGCTACATGAATGAACATATTAAAAATGATGTTTAAGGGACATTTAATGGATCAATAACAGCTTTGGTTTAAAGTACATTACCTTCATTTGAAAAGATATGGATGCCATAGAAACAATATACTTCCACAGCTTACGAGTCATGCTTGTCACTACAACATTAATAACACCACAGCAGACTCTTCCATTCCCACCCCACCTCCACATTTTATGTTATTTTACATTCTTTCCTCTCCCCCATCAAACCTCTCCCTATTTTTCACAAATGTAATATAAATATAAACCATGCCTTTGTTAAATGTGTTTTATGTGTTTTCACACTGCTTATTCAAAAATGGAACAAAAAATATAGGACAAGTTAATAGTGGGACATATATTTATATGGAAATTAAAAACGATATTATAGTTTTCATTTATGACTTTTGTAACATGGCTGTATAATTGAATAGCAAATAAAAACATACAAAATTGAGCCATGCACTCAAACTCCCACTACTCCTGGTGGGCAGCAATGACTATAGTAAACATCAGCCCCAGTACATAGAACAAAACCTGCGCACTATCGCAAATTCCTAAGCACTCCACCCAGGAGTAGTGGGAGTTTAAGAGCAGGGCTTAATTTTGTATGTTTGTATTTGATTTTGTATTACACAGCCATGTTACAGTGCTGATGGCCATCCCGTGTGTGCCTTTTAAAGGGTTAATAAATATGTAGGGGTTTAGAAAAATACTTACCTAAGAGATTTGCCTTGACGTGGCTAGTGAGCTTATACATTAATGGCAATTAGAGTGACACCATAACCTCCAGTTATTTAAATGTGCATAAGAATTTGGGATAGTATACTAGTAACTTTTTTGTTTTTGTTCTATGTAGTGTTTATGGTGCTTGGTGTCACCTTTGGTGCCCACCTAGAGTAAAAGCAAAACCTCTTTGACACCTTACGTTGGTTCCTCTAGTACCCGCTACACATCTGGCTTCTACTCCAGGAAAAGCTGGATGTCTCTACTGAGCTAATCTTATACACTCTCTTCCTACCACATAATACCCCCACCTCTCTGCTCCCAATAAATTCAAACTTAATCCTACCTACTCTGTTTTCATTTAATCGTATTCTCTTGTTTGATTCTCATCATTGGCCCAATAATACTGACCAGAAAAAAAACATTACAAGCAGAACAAAAATGAGGTCTGAATAACATCTGTCAGGTTCCTTTATATTTCTCTACCTAGTGAGCACTGTAATTTGCATGTGTTGGTTTTTTAAAGGCAACTTTTTTATTCTGATTTCCATGCAAGTTTCTCAGTTGCAAGACTTGCACAGTGACGTCCCTTGCCCACTTTTAATATTTACACTTCATGCCAAAGGACATAGGACGGAGGAAAGGCCCAACACCAAAGATCACGCTTTCCTATGAGATTTTGGCCCATGGTTTAGTTAAGGACAAATTGTCAAGTCCTCTTTATTTTAGAAAGTCCATTAGGATCTCCATAAATAGTTTGAGAATCCATTGTGAATCCAGCATTTTGCAGTTAATATGCCCCTTTTATGGGTCTAGTTCCATTTCAGTGTCCTTCCCTGTCATTGTCCTTCTGGTTCTACACTACTCAGAAATCAGACCACTGGTGAAGCAAACACTAAAAAGCTCTGATCATGAGGGAGCTGTGACAGCAACCAGCACCAAAGGAGATGCAGACTATATTGCATTAGGCTCCCTTATCGCATTAAGTGGCTAGTCTGAAGAGACCTTTTCATCTCACTGGCCAATGGACCTACAGGACACAGTCTTTAGAGCTGGTTCCCCAGGCAAATGCCTAATTTATAGCATCAACCCGTACATTTACTTTTTGCTTTAGAAAATATATCCAGCTGTTTGATGTGATAAACATCACCAAATTTATATTCCTAATAGACATATTAATCTTTGAATGCTAACAAGGTCAGATGCAGAATTAGAAAATAGCACTGTTATTCATATTACCATCGATTCCCATTAGTTACTTTAGCAAAAGTTTAGAAGAGTTCAATTTGTATCTCTATTCAGAATGGATCTTGCAAGTTGTAATTTGTAAACATCTGTTGAATTTATTTGACCACCCAGATTAAAGGTCAAACAAATGATTCAGGATCTCACATACTAAACTGCTAAACTCTCCTTAGAGACTGTCACTAGAGTCTGTTAAACCAGTTATTTGGCCATCTTACTACAGAACATAAACTGATATAATGATGCTTTATTTAGCTAAAACCTCACTATTATATCGTTGACATAGACAATGATCAATAATGCAGTGTGTGGCCCAACATAAAACCATATAAAGTCTCTTATGTAATTACAATGTTGGTTTTTGGCTTAGGTAACCCAGTAAGAGCATTTAATTTAAAGCTCTGATATTGGAAACTGCAAACCTTTATGGTGTAAAAGGTGAAAGAGCAAATCAATCCAAGTTATTTTGCAGGAGAGGGAACTTTTTCTTTTTTTACACTTTTGTATGTGCTATATTTCTCATTGCTTTATTTGTTCAAGGTGAAAATTATAACACACATGTAGTCATGAGTTTGTGATATTGGACCATGGGAACATAAGATCAGAGAGATTAGGTCAACTAATCAACTTTGTTCAGGATGGAACTGGTTCCAGTGCTCCTCCAATGGACAAGACAAGTAAAGACCCGGGATTCTGAACTGGGTCCTTGTGGATCTTTACTAGACTGTGTATAGTAGGAGTGTGCTGTTCCTTAATCTGTACTTACTAGCACAAAGTTTTTGGTAAAACCCAGAAATACTTGTTAAACAGACTGTATTATTTACAAAATTGCAAACTGAGACTGCCTTATCTGAAAGAATTAGAGGGCATGGCTCTAGTATACACATCACATATAGGGAAGAATAATCTGATAAACCTGTGTCAAGACATTTTTTGGAAAGGAAGCATCAATTGTCCTCCCTTAGCTATACAGCAATTATCCTCATACCAGTCCTTCTGAACAGAGAAACACTTTGGATCCATGAGTTGCACAGAATAGTTCCTAATGAAAGGTTAATGTATTTTTCGTCCCTATAGCAGCTATAGCTAGTATTTTTGTTGGGGAAGGAGTTATGTTTGCTATTACTATTTAACTAACTATGTTGTCACACAGTCAAGCTTGGTGGCCCAGTCAACACTTGTATGTGCACAGCGAGGTGCAATATGACAGTGATCAATCAACTTGTTGTGTATAAAAAGTTTAAAATTTGCCCTGTCTTGATTTACCATCCTGAGGAAAGTTCTTCAATGGAACCGAAACCATGACAAATTGCTTTAAGATGGAATAAAGGAAAACAATGTTTATGAAGTCAGAGTGCAGGTAGCTTGTTTGGAATGTGTGTGTGTGTGTGTATGTGTGAGTGTATTTATAGTATATGTACAGTGCATATGTACACATTTTTTAAGTTAAACACCACTCTGGAGAATGTATTTAAATATAAAAAAAATAAAAACATGTTTTATAA
Organism: Pelobates cultripes; assembly: GCA_933207985.1. Lineage (NCBI taxonomy): Eukaryota > Metazoa > Chordata > Amphibia > Anura > Pelobatidae > Pelobates > Pelobates cultripes. Next base: position 295,263,414 of record OW240915.1, on the reverse strand, counting down.
GATAATAAAGACATGGCCAAGTGTAACAACAATACAAGAGATTGAATGAAAACAAGAAATTGGTCACATGGAAGTGGGACAAAGTTCAAGGCACCTTTAATAGGATTAGGACTGGAAAATGACAGGCCAACAATGCAGCTAGACAAAGAAATCTGCAGCACAGCTGGACCTGAAGACATGCCTAAATTATCTGATATAGCAGTAGAGAACAAACTAAACAATCTAAAATTCCCACCACAAAATAGATACACGTGGGAATAGAAGCAAAGGGAGAAGAAGATTCAGCGCTTGCAGGTTACTGAAAAGTTCAGGAAGGCAGCTTAGTCACCGGGTCCAGAGTCTCTCTTATCCGGCAGAGAAGAAGGAAAATATGAGAACATGTGGGAATGTTTCTACACAAACTTCAAACCTGCCTTTTAAGCTTTTTTCATTCTCACGTAAGCACATTTTACTACCCTGCTTTGTTAAATTGATTATTTTTAGGGTGTATCCCTGAGAGTAGAGAGTAATCCAGATACGAAGGTTATGGACCACGGACTCTTAATAGATATCATCTGCGCCTCACCAAGCAAGTTCATGAAAGGTAATTACCACATAACTATAGTTGCCAGCTCACTGAGAAATATTTTCTTGTAATTTGAGTAGTGACATTTTGGATCAGTGGCATGACTAAAGAAGGGAGGTTCCTGGTGTAAGAATTTCTTTTGGCACCCCTTATCACGAGGATGGTCAAAAGGTAGATCCCCATCTGTTGTACAACTGCCACAATGCTTTGTCAGATGAGGATCTATCAAATCCTTGCATGGTTGTATTTAGCACTGAGCAGTGTTGGTGTTATTGAATGTAAGCATGTGTTTGTATAGCATGTGTGTGAATATAAAGGCGTATTTCTGTGTAGTGTTTTGTGTTTCCGTGTACTGTTGCCATATGAAAGCACGGGTGTACGTGTGTGCTTTGTTTGCCTATGAATGCAGGGGTGTATTTGTGTGTAGTGCTGGCTTTTCAATGCTCAGATGTATACACATATACACTGCCATACTTACACCCAGATACACAAACATACACATCCATATACAGACACACAGACATGCATGCAGATACACAGACACACACACATACTAATGCAAACAGTGACACACATGCAGATACACTGACACTTAAAGACAAGTACACAGACACACACAGATAAACAGACACACACTGGCACAAATGCAGATACACAGGCACACATACAGATACACACACATGAAATGACACTCAGATACAAACATGGACATACATACAGAAACACAGACACACACAGGTACACACTGACACCCATGCAAATACACAGATGCACATGCAGATACACAGAAACACAGAATGACACACAGACACAAACATTGACACATATGCAAAATGTACATTTTCAGCCACGTCTCTCCTGTGCCTCTCTACCATGCCTGACTATGCTAAATCGTGAATGTGACCGAATGTCACATCCTCCCAGTATTGCCATCACATGTCATATGCTGCTGAAAGGAACACAGCACACTAACGGGCTCCTAAAAACACTTGCTGTAAGACACACCTCTCCTGCATATTCATGTCTGGAAAGCACTGACTTGCTTAAGGTTAAAAGTGTCAGGGTACCTGTTGGTGATGTATCCAGGGAGGACATCCTCTCTGCTTAGGGCCTCCCTGCCCCTAGCATTTCGGCATATTCCGGCCGTTTTCGCGCCGGCCGCGCTAGCTCCTCCCCCTTTTATGACGCGACGGCTAGCGTCGACGTCATGACGTCGGCATTTGCATAAAGTGCCGGGAACCGCTATTCCGGACCTTTTGGGGGCGTGGTCTCTATTTAGGTAACAGGGTATTTAAAGGAAACCTTTACTACTGCTCATTGCCCTGTCGTGGTTCTAGCTTGCTAGTCACTCAGCGCGTTCTTTATCTTGTGTTTCCGGTTTTGACCCTTGCTTGTCTTTTGTCCTGTTGTCCTCTCCTCTCCTTTGACTCGGCTTGTATCTCGCTTACCTGTCCTCCGGCTCCCTTGACCTCGGCTTACCTTTTGACTATTCTTGCTTTGTCCTTACGTTAGTCCGGCCATTCTAAGGTCCGGTATACGTACCTCATTCTGTGCGCACTCTGCGTATTGGATCCCTGTCACTTTCCTGACATTACGACAGGGCCAGATGGATCCTGCAGGTGCTAGTCCTCCTGACCCCAGATTTGAGGCCATGGACCATAGAATGGACCAAATGGCTTTAGCGTTACAAACTTTGTTAACACGCTCCAGTACCCAGTCTGAAGAAATACGTTCCACTGCTAGCCACTCGCTAAGTACTGGTTTGGAAGTAGCCACTGTAGGCGCATCTTCCCATGTCACGTCACCATTACGATATGGGGGTTCGCCTGATGCTTGTCGTGGTTTTTTAAACCAGATAAGTATACATTTCGAACTACAACCCCGGGCTTACCCCACTGACAGGGCTAAGGTAGGCTTTATTATAACCCTGCTAATAGATAAAGCACTTAGATGGGCCAATCCCCTTTGGGAGAATGACAATCCTTTAGTCTACAACTACACTGCGTTTGTCACGGCTTTTAGAAGAACCTTTGACCCCCCAGGGAGGAAGATTAATGCGGCCAGATCCCTGTTACGCCTTAAACAACAAGATAGGACCCTTGTAGAATATGCTCTAGAGTTTAGATCATTGGCAGCAGAAGTGAAATGGAACGAACAAGCTTTTATGGATGTTTTCTTGAATGGGTTGTCTGATGAAATTCTAGATGAAATTGCCACAAGAGAACTTCCGGAAAATTTAGAGGATTTAGTATCCTTCATTTCCAGAATAGATGAACGCATGAGACAGAGGCAGAACACTCGGGAAAGAGTTACTAGACTTCCTGTAAGACTCGCTCCCTCATTTCAGAACCCTGACTCCTATAATCCTACTCCACCAGAACCTATGCAAATAGGTAATACTCGCTTATCTGAGGCTGAGAGACAGTACAGAAGAAGGGAGGGTCTCTGTTTATACTGCGGGCGGAGAGGTCACCTACGTCTTAGTTGCCCTAATCGTCCGGGAAACGCTCGCACCTAAGTTCCCTTAGAGGACGGGCCTTGGGTGTTTCATTACTGTCCTCTATGCATAATAAAAAAGACCATAGGCTTCTGATTCCTGTCTCTCTAGCTTGGGAAAAGGGGTTTATTGCTACGATGGCATTATTAGATTCTGGAGCAGCAGAAAGCTTTATAGACCAAACTTTCGCTAATAAGCATTGTATCCCATTCCAATTGAGAGATACACCCTTGGCCGTTGAGGCCATAGATGGTAGACCTTTATCTGAACCAGTAATATTCCATGAGACCGAACCCGTTAAGCTTACTGTTGGTATTTTCCACGAGGAGTTGATTTCCCTTCTGTTAATTTCCTCCCCGGCAGTCCCAGTGGTACTAGGATATTCTTGGCTCAAGAGACACAACCCTCAGATTGACTGGGAGGGTGGAGAAATCGTTTCTTGGGGTATGGGTTGTAGGAAAGAATGTCTGCAGAGAGTTACTTCTGTTTGCCCCGTAAACTCTTATGTTAACACTTCTCAATCCACAGACGTTCAGATACCATTACAATATCTAGACCTCAAATCTGTATTTGACAAGGGTAAGGCGGATACTTTACCTCCCCACCGGTCTTATGACTGTTCTATTAAACTTTTCCCTGGTACTATGCCTCCCAGGGGTACGGTATACCCTCTATCCACCAAGGAAAACTTAGTTTTAGAGGAATATATCAAGGAGAATTTAGACAAGGGATTTATTAGAAAGTCTTCTTCTCCGGCGGGGGCGGGTTTCTTTTTTGTAGAAAAGAAAGACGGTACCTTACGTCCTTGTATAGACTATCGGGGATTGAACAAAATTACTATCAGAAATGCTTACCCTATTCCTTTGATTACTGAACTCTTTGACAGACTAAGGGGCTTGAGTATTTTTACCAAACTTGACTTAAGAGGAGCATATAACTTAGTGCGAATTAAACAAGGAGATGAATGGATGACAGCATTTAATACCCGTTACGGGCATTATGAGTATACCGTAATGCCGTTTGGGCTTTGTAACGCCCCGGCCGTCTTCCAAGACTTGATCAATGAAGTTCTTAGAGAATTCCAACATGAATGTGTAATTGTATATTTGGATGATATACTAATCCATTCTAGAGACATTAATTCACATCATAGACAAGTCAGAAAGGTATTACAGAAACTTTTACAACATGGATTGTATTGTAAATTGGAAAAATGTAGCTTTGACCAGTCTCAGGTAACTTTCTTAGGTTACGTAATTTCCAAAGACGGGTTTATGATGGACCCGACCAAACTAAAATCGATTTTAGATTGGCCTTTACCTAAGGGACTCAAAGCCATACAAAGATTTCTTGGATTTTCTAATTATTACAGACGTTTTATTAAAGGGTACTCCTCTGTTATCGCTCCTATCACTAATATGACCAAACAAGGAGCCGATACCAAAACCTGGTCTACTGAGGCTTTATCTGCTTTCGAAACGCTCAAACAGTCTTTTGCCTCAGCACCTGTATTAGTTCATCCTGATACCTCTCTACCCTTTTTACTTGAAGTTGATGCGTCTGAAACAGGGATAGGCGCAGTGTTGTCCCAAAGACAAAGTTTAGATAAGCCGCTGCACCCTTGCGGTTTTTTTTTCCAAGAAACTATCACACACTGAAAGGAGATATGACATTGGTGATAGAGAACTTCTAGCTATCATTATGGCATTAAAGGAATGGAGACATTTGTTAGAGGGCACCGTCCTCCCAGTTACTATCTTGACTGACCACAAAAATTTATCGTATATGGGGGAGGCCAAAAGATTATCTGCCAGGCAGGCACGTTGGTCTATGTTCCTTACACACTTTAATTATGTGCTTACTTACAGGCCTGGTTCTAAGAACACTAAGGCAGACGCTTTGTCACGTCAGCACGAACCTATCACCTCTACAGAGGATACTTTGTTCCCTATTATTCCTGAAGTCAATATTATCGCCAACACCAATGTCAAAATACACTCTCCATTGCTCGCTGATATTATGAACGAACAATCTCTTGCTCCCGAACGTACTCCTGTGGGCCGCTTGTTCGTGTCTCCCAAATTCCAAGTGGACATTATTCGCTGTTTTCACGATAGCAAGTTCGCTGGTCACCCCGGCATCCACAAAACTTACTGCCTGATCTCCAAAGACTTCTGGTGGCCCGGTTTACGTAGGGATGTGGAAGACTTTGTCAAGGCTTGCAATGTTTGTGTCAGGAATAAACTTCCGCGGGATCTCCCTTGTGGTTTATTGCAGCCCTTAGTCGTTCCCAACAAACCTTGGGCTTGTTTGGCTATGGATTTTATTGTTGATCTACCAGCTTCCAATAGGCATACAGTTATCCTCACGGTCCTTGACAGGTTTACTAAAATGGCTCATTTCGTTCCCTTGCCTAAACTTCCGTCCTCCCCCGAACTGGCCGTGATATTTGCTAGAGAAATTTTCCGTTTACATGGTATTCCCAATGAGATTGTGTCAGACAGGGGTTCCCAATTTATTTCCCGTTTTTGGAGATCCTTCTGTTCACAGTTGGGCATCAAACTGAATTTTTCTTCGGCCTATCATCCTCAATCTAACGGAGCAGCCGAACGCACTAACCAAAAAATTGAGCAATATCTACGTTGTTTTGTTTCTGAACACCAGGATGACTGGGTCGGTCTGATTCCTTGGGCGGAGTTTGCTCACAACAACCTTGTTTGTGGTTCCACTCGTAATAGCCCCTTTTTCTTGAACTATGGCTTTAACCCTACTGTTCTTCCGTCGGTGTCTCCTTCCCAGGGTATACCGTCGGTTGATATTCATGTAGCCAACCTGAGAAAGTTGTGGGATCAGACTCGACAAATTCTTGAACGTAGTTCCGCGGTGTTTAAGTCACATGCTGATAGGCGTAGACGTCCTGCTCCTATTTTTTCTCCGGGGGATAGGGTCTGGTTGTGTACCAGACACATTCGCCTGAAAGTTCCTTCCTTGAAGTTTGCTCCTCGTTACATTGGTCCTTACAGGGTACTGAGGAGGATCAACCCGGTTTCTTATTTGCTGGATCTACCTCCTACTCTACGCATCCCTAACTCTTTTCATGTGTCGTTATTGAAACCTCTTGTTTGTAACAGATTTTCCTCCCGCTCTGCTCCTCCATCCTCGGTCCGTGTGGATGGTCAGGAGGAATATATCATCAAGTCCATCCTTGATTCTCGTATTTCTAGGGGGAAGCTGCAATACCTCATAGACTGGAAAGGTTATGGTCCAGAAGAGAGGTCTTGGGTTCCTGGTATAGACGTGCATGCTCCTCGTCTTCTTCGGGCCTTCCACGTTCGTTTTCCTTCTAAGCCAGGTCCCATCCGCCCGGTGGGCGTTTCTAGAAGGGGGGGTACTGTCAGGGTACCTGTTGGTGATGTATCCAGGGAGGACATCCTCTCTGCTTAGGGCCTCCCTGCCCCTAGCATTTCGGCATATTCCGGCCGTTTTCGCGCCGGCCGCGCTAGCTCCTCCCCCTTTTATGACGCGACGGCTAGCGTCGACGTCATGACGTCGGCATTTGCATAAAGTGCCGGGAACCGCTATTCCGGACCTTTTGGGGGCGTGGTCTCTATTTAGGTAACAGGGTATTTAAAGGAAACCTTTACTACTGCTCATTGCCCTGTCGTGGTTCTAGCTTGCTAGTCACTCAGCGCGTTCTTTATCTTGTGTTTCCGGTTTTGACCCTTGCTTGTCTTTTGTCCTGTTGTCCTCTCCTCTCCTTTGACTCGGCTTGTATCTCGCTTACCTGTCCTCCGGCTCCCTTGACCTCGGCTTACCTTTTGACTATTCTTGCTTTGTCCTTACGTTAGTCCGGCCATTCTAAGGTCCGGTATACGTACCTCATTCTGTGCGCACTCTGCGTATTGGATCCCTGTCACTTTCCTGACAAAAAGTCCCCAACACTTTATGTTGGCTTTGTCTAAATAATAATCTTTTTTATCTTGCTATTCTAAGATGACCTGTCCAAAGCTGCTGCAATAAATGTTCCTGGCTGCTTCTTTCCTCTCTCCCTGCTGCTGTTGCTGCTCTGAAACAGAGTCTGTCCTTTCTCCCTACTTCCTCTTGCAGGCATTGCTTCCCTTTAGGCTGCTTTCAAGCAGGAGTGAGTTTGCTTTGAGAGATCAGTCTTCTAACCTCTGATTATAGAATAATTATAGTATTAGCACAATGAAGGGATATTATAGGCACCAAAACAACGCTAGGTTAATAAAGCAGTTTTGGTGCATAGGTTATGTAACTGCAGGCTCACAGCTCAATTGTCACTTAGGGGTTAAATCCCTTTGTTTATGCAACCTTTGCCTTTGACTTACACAGCCTTAATAAAAATGTCCTGTAAAGGGAGATCTAACGATTAAACCTCCTTTATTGCATAGTCTATTTAATAAACATTATTTATACACTAAAACTGCTTCATTAACCTAAAGTTGACTTAATGCCTATTGTGTCCCTTTAAGAGGGCAAAATGCATCAGCTAAGGGGCAAGGCTTACAGAGAGGGACAGGATCAAATTACAGGGGTGGACCCTAGTGTTCCACCATCTGAAAACTTCACCAGCTGCTACTGCTGTAAAGTCATTATGATTTTTACAACAGTAGAAATCAGAAACAATGTAGATGCTGCTTTCCCATTTTCTGCTTAAATTATGTTGAATTGTTGCATTATTGTTATTATTCTCAATTTAGTTTCTATTTTTTTATTATTTATATTTAGGAATATCTAGTACATTTATTTAGTTTAAATTTATTTATAACCCTATTAAAATAAGTTTGCAGATATTCTGGTAGGACCCCATGACCAATGGCATAGCTAGAGCCTTTGCCTGCCAGGGAGGTCCCTGAGCCTCTAAGCCCAGCCTCAACACCAAGGTGCCGCCACACCAGCTGCACTGTGTGGAATACAGGGAGCAGGCAGGGATATGTCATGATTCATGTCCCCACCCCCTCCACGCAGCCTGCGTATTTGTAAGCAGTGTTGGTATTGGACTGCAGGGGCGTATTTGTGTGTAGTGTCGTCGTTGGAATGCAGAGGTTTACTTGTGTGCAGTGTTGGCATTGAAATTCATGGGTGTATTAGTAAACAGTGTTGGAGCTGGAATGCTGGGATGTATACATTGTGGCTGCATGGCCAGATCCATTGGCCCTAAGTACCGCAACTGCCCGCAACAAATGTTCTGTTCCCCTGGCTACACCACTGCTCATTCTTTCTTCCTTGCATCTCTGATTGTATATAAAATGTTTGACCGCATAAGTAATTTGTATATATTTTTGTGAATGTATAGTGTGAGTATAAGGCAGTATGTGTGTGGCCATGTTTTAAAATTGTCAGAGCACTTATGTCGGCAAGCCCACACCAATATGAGCACAAACATGGCCACCTACACCGACGACTGCTCCGATCTCTCTGATGACTTTACCAGCGGGGCTGGCATACACCACTCACCCATCTTGACAGCTCCTCTCCCAGACTCACCCACATGCAGATAATTCTCCGGTGACCACAGCGGTGGTGAAAGAACTCCTAGCTGGGCTTCAGCTCACCATCCAAGCTGATATGGCCCAGATCCGCGGAGACCTGCAAAGCCTCACAGGCCGCCTGAGCACACTGGAAGCCAACTCCCGTCGAAATGCGCAATAAACGGCGCAACCGCAAAAAGACGTACACGACTTGCAACAACAGAACCAAATACTCGACCAACGGTTGGCAGATCAGGAGGATCAGAGAAGAGACCTGAACCTTAAGATAAGGAGCATCGGTAAGGAGATACTGGAGGAAGAGGTACTGCATTTCATCCGGCGCCGGCTGTCCACCCTCCTGCCCCCCAGACAGGCCAAACAAACCACCCTGGGTGGGATGTTTCGCCTCCCCTGACCAGTAAAAGACCCGACCACAGCAAAGAGAGACCTCCTGGTGCGCTTCCTGAACCGCGAGGATAGGTCAGCGGTCCTTCAAGCGACGCAAACCCATGCGCCATACGAGTTTGAGAGGATGCAGCTCTCCTTTTATGCTGACTTATAACTTCAGCAGGTTACAGTAGGAGTCAGTCAGACCTTGGTATCAATCTTGCATTTATGTGGTGCATAGTGAGCGTGTCCTCAAGAGATGGCAAGTGTCCTTATCGGGGGCTCATGCTAAGGTGTTTGTGTTCCACAGAGTTCGTCCTCATGGGACCCCTGGGCTCAGGTGTATAGCATTCTACATGTATCCTCCGCCCAGTCCCTGCGTGTTGTTACATGTATCACATTATGGTTAGGGAGCGCGGTCATGGGGCAGCCATGTCGGTGTCCCCAAGCGAGTTGTTTATTCGTTCCCTGTGGGAGGGCTCCAGGTGTCAGGTAATGTGAAACCCTTGTGACTAGTCTGGGGAGCTAGGGCAGGTGGCTCTCCTAGTGCCTCGGGAGACCATTCATCCCACCCCCCTACCAGGTTTGTCAGATGCCACTCCATCTGGGGTTGGTAGTGCAGAGTAGGCCCATCGTTGGCTGCAATCCCACTTTACCTTTAGTCCCATGGGAGTTCAGTCCTCGGGGTGTCTCCCGGTCAGGCTAACAATGTAACTGCCCATGGAAGACTGGTTCATCTGGGGGTGTGGGGGGTGGCGATCTCCCCCTTGTCTCCCCGATGTTCAAGCTTGCAAACATACAGCCTAAAAGCACTGTAACAACGCTCCCCCTCTGCCCCCCGACCCCAGGGTTAAGGGGTATCACTTCTCACAGGAGCACACAATTCAAACAGCCCACACCATAGAGCACATGCTCCCTGTAGACCACTGCCTGTCACATTAAACATAACATTTTTATTATATAATAAACCCACTCAGCCTAGTTGCTTTTAGCAACACCGGACCCACAAACCCCAAGCCCAAATCATTTGCCACACTGACATGCGCTATCTCGCACTACCCAAAACTAAAATTTCCTCAGCTCCTGGTCCAGTGACATTCCTTGCTAGCTGTCATACTTGTTATGCTATACCATAAGTGTTTGATGCCATGCATAAGTTGGATTTCATCTGTGATGTTTTTCTGTTATGTGACCATGACCCGAGTCAAAAATAAAGAATAAAAAAAAAAAATAGGCAGAGCAGACTTAGCAATCAGGTAAGTTGCAGGAGGAGGCCAGAAGGAATGGATGAACTTTACATACATATTGAAGGGAACCCCAATTCCACCCAAAGCATACAACTCCACTGACAGGCTATTTTTTTGAGTGGAAACTGTTGAAGTGGCAATTGTGAAAAAAGGAAGGAGCTTAAGGCAAGCCCCACTTCCACAAAGGGTAAAGCTTGCCTTGAACTCCACCCTTTTGTCACAATTGTCAAGTGTAGTAAAAATACATAAGACAAAATAGATCAGAAATGCAAAAAATGAGAAGAGGAAACAGTAGGAGAAAGGTTAGTTTGAGGTTTATTCATTAATCTAGGAATTGAGGGGAATTGGCAAGAGAATTGCAGATTTCAGACAATAATCTCGAAGATGAAAATAGCAGAAGTGAAACATTTTATAATTCAGCCATTTTGGCATAAAATTAGCAATTTGTTGTTTGTAAACTGCCGTATCTTCTCTCTAATCTCCATTTTGAATATAAAATAACTTGAAGAAATTAAAACTGGAAATTGACATTGTATGCTGCATTTGTTGGTTCTCTCGCTCACCAAGCTGGGTTAAGGAAAGGTTAATCCTCTCTCTCTGCATCAACAAACATGTTGCAGCCACTACACTCTCTTTGTAAGTGCTGCTAAGATGGAATCTGATTAGAGCCTCTATAAGTGTTGGAAATGCTGATAAATGTGCTAGAAATCATATAAACAGTGCATCATTGCAATTGTGCTTTGGGCAGTAATAGACATTTAGAAGCCCTGTAGATAGGGTACCAAGCTGATATCATCATTAAGTATCCAGGCTCCATCTTGCCATTACAGGGGCCAATGGGTGCATCAAAGTTACTAATGACGTAACGGCAGCTAAATCCAAGGGCCACTACTCTATACTAAATCTTCTTGACCTCTCTGCTGCCTTTGACACTGTTGATCATGTTCTCCTTCTTCAAACTCTTAAATCTCTTGGTCTCTGTGACACTGTCCTTTCGTGGTTTTCCTCCTATTTCTCCCAACGCTCATTCAGTGTCTCCTTTTCTAATGATACCTCCTCCCTTCGTTCAGTCTCGCTTGTAGTCCCCCAAGTCTCTGTCCTTGGTCCCCTTCTATTTTCTCTTTACACTGTCTATTGGCAAACTTATCACCTCATTTGGATTCCACTACCACCTGTACGCCGATGACACCCAGATATATCTCTCCTCACTGGACCAACATGTCACTGCTTGCCTTTTTTTCCATTTCTGACTAGATGTCCTCCCACTTTCTAAAACGCAATCTCTCTAAAACTGAACTCCTTGTCTTTCCTCCTCCTAATACTGATCCTCCTCTTTCGCTCTCCCTTCAAGTTAGTGGTACCCACATCAGTCCATTCTTGCAATCACACTGTCTTGGTGTTATACTTGATTCTGGCCTCCCCTTTGAGTCGCACATCCAGTCTGTTACCAAATCCTGTAGATTCGATCTTAAAAATATAGCCTGCATCCGCATACTACCAAGGACCTTGTTCATGCTCTAGTAATCTCTCACATGGATTATTGTAACCCTCTCCAAATTGTATTGTCCAACTACAGTCTGTAATAAATGCTGCCGCCAGACTGATTTTCCTCTCCAGTCGGTCCTCTCACACCTCACCCCTCTGTCATTCCTAACATTGGCTTCCTGTATCCTATAGGAGTCAATTCAAAGTACTAATCCATACCTTTAAAGCATTGAATAATTCTAGCCCCTTCCACATGTCTACACTGATTCATAGGTATGACCCTTCTCAGTCTCTATGCTCTGCCCATTACCTTCTCTTATCAGCTACCAACTCACTCTTGCAAGACTTCTCACGGGCAGCTCCCTTCCAATGGAATAACCTCCCTACCACCATCAGACTCTTCCCTATTCTTCAATCTTTTAAGAAGTTCCTTAAAATCTATCTCTTTAGGAAAGTTTATAGCATCCCAGAGTAACCTCTACCTCACATACCTGTCTCTTGCTCTCTCCTAAAGGGCAGCACTCTATTCTCTCCTACAGCTCTGCTTCACTCCCATCTTATTTGATTGCTATCTCCTGTCCTATTGTGGTTTTTACCCCACATCCTATAGACTGTAAGCTTGTTTGAGCAGGGTCCTCTTCAACCTATTGTTCCTGTAAGTTTTTTGTAATTGTCCTATTTATAGTTAAATCCCCCTCTCATAATATTGTAAAGCACTATGGAATCTGTTGGAGCTATATAAATGCTAATATAATAATAATAGACTTTCAGAATTCAATTTCAAATGAATAGCAATCTGTCCAAACTTTGGATGATTGGTGGGTCATCCAAATTCCATAAAAATGAAGCACCATATGAATATATCACGGAACTTTCTGAAAAATAACTATTGACACATTAATCAAACCATTGGACAAGTGGAGTATTTAGAGTTTTAGCTACCCTCATATACTTTAACACCCTCACATATTTGTGTGTATACAAGTAGCCATTCACCTACCTACTCACTCATATACATGCATACACAATCAAAAGATTAATGACAAAATCTATAGTTATGCACAATTTTAAGTTGCTAACACTTTATGACTTAGACAGCACTAAAATCAGTAAAACAGATGGTGAATTTTGGATTTTGATTCTGCTGAACTCGCAGAATACCAGTTTCAATCAGTAACTAACACTAGATTGGGATTTTCCACATTTCTTTTTGCTATATTAACCAACAAGTTTGCATGCATTTAAATACATGATTGCTATTGATCAGTGGTAAAATATGTTTTTGTATTTAAGAGATTATTTTAAACAAGTTAGAATAAATCGCCTGTGCTAATAGGCACTTTTACATGTATCCTATATAGGAATCTATGACCTTAATAAAAGGTAATCAAAATAGATCTTCACAATGCAACCTCTGTTTGGTTTCTGAATTATTCTTTGTTAACCTACTGAAAAATATAACAGTTTGTGTATGTAAAACACGATAAGAGCACAAATACAAATAGTGGTATAGAGTAGGATGTATCTACTTTGGACATATTCGATGCCGAATGTATTCATGAAATATAGCATAAAGATGGCAGACAGGAACCAAACGGTTTATATTACTTCATTGGTTTTATTCGATTCTTTTTCACATATTCTGCAAATATAGGTAATTGGAACCAAACACGCATATAGCATGTTATATGAGCAGTATATGAAATAAACCACCTGCTTCTTGAACATAGTATTCCAAAGTCAATTCAGTTCCAAGTTTATTAGACAAGACATCTTTACCACACTCAAGGGGACCAAAACAAATTGCACAGTGTTTTGTTTCAGGCCTTTATATTTTTTTATTCTAAAATACCAAAAGAGCACTAGATTAGAGTAATTTTATAAACCTCATAGATATGATGTTGCATTCATTTCTCAAGAGGACACATTTTTTTCTGTCATTCTGTGGTGCCAAAATATCTTATTTAATAATGACACAAAGAAATGTTTTGTTCAGTTGACAGTTAAGGCAATTTTGTTACCATTTGTACTATTCCACATACTCTAGTGTAGTCTATGGCATAGTGACAAGTCTTGTGTTAATAACATTTAAACAAATGCAAAACATTATTACGGTACTGGTTGGCCTATAATCACGAGACAAATATTATCAAGAAATGTAGATTATGTTGCATTCACTGCATGTGGACGCTGGGTGGGAAGACATAGTTACTTATTAAAGTCTACAACTCTTTTTGGTTTAATATAAATATTTCTGCATAGCAAGAAGCATGATTGCAGTTCTTTACTCTCACCATTGGGGTGGTGTTTGTGCCTTCCTCGTTCTTGGGTTCTCAACCAGAGGCTTTGAAGTCTAGGGGCTGTTCCTACAGCTGCAATTATTTGGACAGGATTGTTGGATGTCCTCCCTGGAATCTGTTGAAGCCATCTTAAAGTTTGGGGGTCACAGCCCTGAGTGCTTCTATTACCACTGGGGCTACCACTACCCTCACTTTCCACATCATATCTAGAGCCTCTTTCTGCCTTTGTTATTAGTCCACCTTCTTATGTTCATTTTTCTTTTTTTTTTTTTTCAATGTATAGTTTTTATTAAAGGTTATGCATGGATACAAGACACTACAGAGACACTACAGAGAAACACTGCGTACTTTGCAGATTATAAGATTTGAACAGCATAACTATCAGGTTGACATAAGCAATGACAAATGAGTAATACACATTGACAAGTGGAGTAATGACATTGTTCAGTAAGCGTTTGCAATAACAAGTACTCTGGTCTAGTTGCAGCGTGAGTTATACCAGTGTGGAGGAACATTCCTTCCCTATATTCGGTGTATTCAACTGCTGCTCCTTGCTCTTGTCTTGTCATTATCCATAAAGGGTAAGATATAGAGAGGCAAAGAGTAACACAATTACCAACAAAAAACAAAAAGAAAGGGTGGAAGGGTATAGTTGTGAGGGGGGAACACTAGGAGGGTCCATAAAGTCAGTTTCCAGCCAGATCGTGGCGCCAGTGACACCTTTTACAGGTGGTCTGCCCATATCAGCTCTATATACATGGCACTGGCTCAGTAGTATAGGTGGTCAACATTAGTGATGTACCGAACGGTTCGCCGGCGAACGGTTCCTGGCGAACATAGCATGTTCGCGTTCGCCACGGCGGGCGAACATATGCGCGGTTCGACCCGCCCCCTATTCGTCATCATTGAGTAAACTTTGACCCTGTACCTCACAGTCAGCAGACACATTCCAGCCAATTAGCAGCACAGCCTCCCTAGCAGACCCTCCCACCTACTGGACAGCATCCATTTTAGATTCATTCTCAAGCTGCATGCTTAGTAAGAGGAGGGAAAGTGTAGCTGCTGTTCATAAGATAGGGAAAAGCATAGCTAGGTTAGGGATAAGGGTATGCTTTTTTTTTTTTATTTTTTCTATGTAATGTAAATGCACTTAGTTGTCTGCCACTGCTGCCAGCTTCTGTGTCAGGCTCACAGTGCCTGTGCCCATTTCCCCAGTCAGTGCCACCAATTACATCTGGTGTCACAATAGCTTGGATTTAAAAACAAAAAACTTTTTTCACTGTTATAGATTGAATAGCAGTCAGTTGTCTGCCACTGCTGCCAGCTTCTGTGTCAGGCTCACAGTGCATACTGTGCCCATTTCCCCAGTCAGTGCCACCAATTACATCTGGTGTCACAATAGCTTGGATTTAAAAACAAAAAACTTTTTTTACTGTTATAGATTGAATAGCAGTCAGTGTCCTTAAAGCGGGTGTGTTACGCTAACGTGGATCAGCTGACCAGTGCCACTAATTGAAGTCTGGTGACACAGAAACTTTGGATTTAAAAAAACAAAAAACTTTTTTCACTGTTATAGATTGAATAGCAGTTAGTTATCTTCAAGCGGGTGTCAGGCCCACAGCCTGTGCTCTGCACAACTGTGCCAGTGCACATTGCCACTCATATCTGGTCTCACAGTAGCTTGCACGCATAGTACCACTAATCCCAACAAAAATGACAGGCAGAGGCAGGCCACCCCGCAGGGGCCATCGTGGTCGTGGTGCTGTGATTCCCTTTGGCCCTAGAATAATGCCCAGTTTTCAGAGGCCACGTACCCTGAACTTGAAAAGTTCTGAGGACATAGTTGACTGGCTAACACAGGACACCCAATCTTCTACAGCCTCCGCTCAGAACCTTGACGCACCATCCTCCTCCAGCTTAGCTTCAGGCACCTCTCAAGATACCACTCACCCGCCTGCCGCCACCACCAAAACTAGCACCACAGCCGCTTCAGTTGGTATGTCAGAGGAGTTATTCACACATCCGTTTGAAGAAATGAGTGATGCGCAACCATTATTGCCAGAGGATGTAGATAACAGGGATATGTCTCAGGCGGGCAGCATTACACACATGGACGTACGGTGTGATGATGATGATGATGTTGTACCCGCTGCTGCTTCCTTTGCTGAGTTGTCAGATACAAGTGAAGCGGTTGATGATGACGATGCGTCCATGGATGTCACGTGGGTGCCCGCTCGTCAAGAAGAAGAACAGGGCGAAAGTTCAGATGGGAGACAGGGAGGAGGAGG
>OW240915.1:295224202-295247053 GCA_933207985.1 Pelobates cultripes | reverse complement strand
AATAGCCAGGCAGGCACAAAGGGTTTGCACCAGGTCTGGGGACACAGGGGACACCGTCTTAAAGGGGCCGTGTCCCCAACAAGTCTGGGGACACGGCCTTAAAGGGGCAGTGTCCCAATCTTCCTGATGTCCCAAAAAGGTGTTTAAAGGGCCAGCACCAGTCACATAAAGAGTCCATAAGCCCCAATATGCTCACCGACAGTCTTAAAGGGCCATACACACCAAATAAAAGTGCATACATTTTCACAATCTCCCAGGGGCCATAGTCATGCGGGAGGAGGCTGGCAAATAGGCTTCTCCACAACCCAGGGAAGCAGGGCAATTTGCTATTTAAAGGGCCCGTTACAAATAGCAGTTTGTAACAAGGTGTCAATCCATATCTGCCAAGTGACCCGATGTAGGGGGACCAGTCCCTATTCTGCTCTGTGTCAGTGTGTATCAGGGAACCTTAGACAGGTGTCAATCCATATCTGCCATGACCCATGTAGGGGGAAATCAGTCCCTATTCTGCTCTGTGTCAGTGTGTATCAGGGATCCTTAGGACAGGTGTCAATCCATATCTGCCAAGTGACCCTATGTAGGGGACCAGTCTCTATTCTGCTCTGTGTCCGTGTGCATCAGGGGCTCTGAGGACAGGTGTCAATCCATATGTCAAGGTGTCAATATGTCATATGTCAGGTGTCAATCCATATTCATTGTGATTTAGGAATGTTAGGTGATTTCTGCCCTTTATGGATTAAAACCAGACTCTGTATCAACTGTGTAATTTTCCATGGGAGTTTTGCCATGGATCCCCCTCCGGCATGCCACAGTCCAGGTGTTAGTCCCTTGAAACAACTTTTCCATCCCTATTGTGGCCAGAAAGAGTCCCTGTGTGTTTTAAAATTCGCCTCCCCATTGAAGTCAATGGCGTTTCGGGCGGTTCGCCGGTTCGCGAACATTTGCGGAAGTTCGCGTTCGCCGTTCGCGAACCGAAAATTTCGGGTTTGCGACATCACTAGTCAACATTATCTGTGTGGAGGGTTTTTTTTTTAAAAAAAAATTTGTACTATAGTCGCCTCTACCTTAGTTACCATCTAAAAGGCATTTTCTTTCTGCTTTCCAGCTATTCCAGAGTTTCTTGTGTTTATTTAATTTGCATATTACCTTAATCATAATTTTTTCAGACTGATATGTGAGTTCCAGTATTTTCACAACCTCATCCATTGGTGGAGCAAGTGCGCTTTTCCAATGGAGTGCTATACCTGGTTTTTATATAGTAAGCAGGTTTATTATGATAGTTTGTCAGGGTTTTTGTCCAGTTTAGGGGACATGTTCAAGAAATAGGCTTCTGGGTTCAGGTCTAGGCATGTGTTGCATACTTCCCTTATAAGTTTGCTGACCTGCCCCCAGAATTGTCGCAATAGTGTGCAATTCCAGAATATGTGTTTTATCGTACCTGCTCAGCATCTCCAACACATCGGGCTAACATTGTCATGAATGCGAGAAAATCGCTGGGGGACTAGGTACCACCTCATCAGAACCTCGGCGTAGGCCTCCCAGTGCGATAAACTTTTGGAGGCTTGGTTGGTATGTAGGATAGCACCTCGCCACTGCTCCAAGGAGAAGGCCCTGCCCAAATCACTCTCCCAGGACAGCATATAGTTCAGTTTTTCCTCTTCCCGCTGTTCCGCAATAGAGTTATAGCATAAGGATAGTGGTCTCACATGGCTCAACGGTTTCAAGCAGTACCCAGCCACTGATGATAGCATTGTCATTTCGACATGTGTTATGCGTTTGTATTGAATTATGCTTTTGATTTGTAAATAGGTAAATCATTCCCTAGGGTCTAGCTTATATTCGGCTGCTAATAGAGGAAGTGGTTTAACGCCTTTGGTGTCGCACAGGTCATTTATTATGCGAATGCCCCTCTCGCCCCATTTACCGGGAGGTTTGGAGAAAGAGTCAACAGTGCCTGGATGGGGGATAGAGCGAGTAATGTTATTGGGTGAATAAGTGTACCAATCCATCTTTTCCATGATGAAGGCAGAAACTCGGTGGAGGGGAGGATTCTAGTGGATGGTGAGGTTGAAATTTCAGGTGTTGTGCAGGACCATAGTAAGTGAGGTATGGACTTCCATCCTGTGCATGCTTGCTCAAGCGGTAACCACAATGGGTCTGATGGTGTATGTAACAAGAGCAGGCCCTGGGATAGTATTGTTGCTTTATAGTAGCTTCGCAAATCTGGGATGCCGAGACCATCTTTGAGTCTAGGCAACCACAGTGGGCGATAAGCAATTTTGGGGGGGGGGGGTTCCTTTTCCAAATGTGAGCATTTATCGTTGTTTGTAGTATTTTTGTGATGTTTTTTAAATCAAAATGGGTAAAGTTCTAAAAAAGGTATAGAATGTGAGGTAGGATGATCATTTTGATGTGTTTACACGGCACCTCTAGACCTCTCCACTTGTCCAGCATTGAGCCAAGTTTGTGGACCAGGAGAGAATGCTTTTCTGATGTCAGTAGGTGGGTTGTTTTGGTGAGTTTTATTGCAAGATAGGAAATTTACGTTTTTCGCCAGTTGAAGTTGTGTTTGTTTTGCAGTATTGATTGGGTCATCGAGGATAGTAATATTGATAAGGCCTGGGTTTTTGAGATATTTTTATAATATGAGATTTCCCTGTAAATCTGTAATAGATTAGGTAGGTTTGGGATCGAGTTGTGTGGATCAGGTAAAAATAATAAAATGTCCTCTGCAAATAATGTTAACTTCTGTTCCCCGGCAGGTGTAGAAAGCCCCTTTATGGTGGAGGTCTTTTTGATATGACGAATTAAGGGTTTGAGACATAAAATAAAAATCAAAGGGGACAGCTAGCAACCCTGACAGTAAGATCAAAGGCAGATGACAGAAAGCCTGAGTTAAACACCCTTGCGGTGGGAGTAGGATATAAAACCAGGACGCTCCTAGTGAAGTTGACAGAAAACAGCAATTTTGATAGGGTCATGTCTATGTATTTCCAATTCAGGAGATCAAACGCTTGCGTCGAGCACAAGAATTAGCCCTGCTTGTGAACTAGTTTTAGCCCAGTCGATAAGGTTAGTGAAGTGCCTGGTGTTATCTCCCACTTGTCTGCCTGGGACAAACCCTGCTTGTTCCGCGTTCTAGTTTAATGTTATAGTAATTGGAAAAGCCATCTGGGCCTGGGTGTCACGGTGAGTGGTCCGGAGCCCGGGACCCAGACACTGTCCGGGCGGCGGTGCGTGGACCGGGACGCAATATGCCTGATGTTCAGAGTAGGAGTCACAGTGTGGAGGTGGATTAGCAGGGTCTGGTGCAGAGTAACTGCACGCCCCCTGGTGTTGAGCACCAGTGTTTGTGCAGCCACATACCAGAACCCTGATTCAGTTTATGCGGATCCCAGGAACTAGGAGCAGGTAATTAAGCAGACCTCCCAGGAGCTGAATAGGGATGTATCCAGTACTGAAGCAAGTCAAGACTAGGAGAGCAAGGCACCATACAAGAAAACAAGACCAAAACTAGGAGAACAAGGCAAGACTAGAAATAGACACCATGCATGAAAACAAGACAAAACTAGGAGAACCCAGAACCAGAGCAGGACAGAAAGCAGAACCTAAAACATGTACACAAGACATGAGGAAAACAAGAACATAACATGGGCATGACTGAACATGGACTGGGATTACAAGACATGAGATACAAGGTAAAACAAGAGGAGACATAGCTAAGCACTATATATGAAAAGTATGGGGATTTAGTCACATTATATGATCATACATTGCATAAGCCTGCCAACAACGCCAATGTACCCCATATCTGGCAAGTCCTACACTGCCCAATGTATGCTAAAACAGCCACAATAGCACTTACCTGCAAGAAAGGGCAGAGACATGAAAACACTGCTGCAGGTCCAAACTGAAACAAAAGGAAAGTGGAAAACAAACGGGTGTGGCAACATAAAACATTTAAGTGAATCCAAGAGACTTGGAAATCCAGGGACAGAATATAAGAATGAACCCAGAAACCCAGCAACAAAGAAGACCAGAAAAAACAAAAAGGATAGCAAAAAGAGTACTGGATACCAGAAGCCATTGCCAGAATGATCCGCAGCAAGAAACAGGATGTGACACTGGGGCCTTATGTTTTGGGAGTGATCTAATAGCATTTCGTATTTCATTGTCAGTGAATGGGGCATCCAGGTCTAGGGATTGCTGTTGAGAGATAGAGGGTAGCTGTGTTTTGTCTAAGAAATCATGTATTTCAGTGTCTGAGGGTTGGTGTGTATCAGGGTCATTTTTCAGGTTGTAGAGATTGGCATAATAGTTTGCCAATTCCTCAACAATATCCTGCTGGTTATACAATTTGTCACCCTTGCTAGAGGTAATGTAGGGGATCATGGTCTGGAGGTATCTTGCTCGTAACCTATTCGCAAGTAATTTGCCCACCCTGTTACCAAAGGAGTAGTGTAGTTGTTTGAGGGACCTTATGCAGCGTTCTGTATCGCGTAGTGCTAATGAGTGTACTTGAGCGGTAATCTGAGAGATTTGCTTAGATAGTTTTTTCGATGGTTGTACTTTATTTTTAATGTCCAGTTCTGTCAAGTCCTGGAAGAGTTGTGCTTTGGTCTCACAGGCTTTACGCTTGGATCTTGATCCCGTCTGGATCAGGAGTTCCCATAAAACTGCCTTCTGGGTAGACCATTGTAAGTATAAAGTGGATTCTGGGAATTCATTTTCTTTAAAAAAGTTTGTTATGGCCAGACCTAGATTAAGGAGGCAGCTGGTGTTTTCTAATATGGATTAATTTATTCTCCATTTACCTCTTCCCCTTGTTGGGTAATGTGTCCGAAGCGTGATTATCAGAGGTGCATGGTCAGACCAGGTCCTGAGTCTGATTGAAACATCTGACAGATAGGTGAGAGTATACTTATCTATTAGGCACATGTCTATATGCATTATGGGCATTTGAGAAGAATTAATATTCCCTGTAGGCTACGCCAAATGTCACAGTTTGTGAGTGTGCAGCATTTTCGCTAAGTGGCGGCTAAGGGTCATGGCAGGGGATTGGGGTTTCTTGTCGTGTAATCTTTGAGTGTCTAGTGAGGAGTCTAAGGTGCAATTGAAATCGCCGCATATAAAGGCATGACCTTCCTAAGCTTTGCTTAGGAAAGTCTGTTGAGAGTCGTTAGGGGCATACAGTGATGCCACCGTGACCTGTAAACCATTAAGGGAGCCAGTTAGGATTAGAAATCTGCCCTGGGGATCTTTATATTCATTTTCAACTTGGAAGACCCATTCTCCATGAAACAGAGGACGGAAGAATTATGCTTGACACCCTCTTTGTTTTGTTCAAGGAAAAGG
Organism: Pelobates cultripes; assembly: GCA_933207985.1. Taxonomy (NCBI): domain Eukaryota; kingdom Metazoa; phylum Chordata; class Amphibia; order Anura; family Pelobatidae; genus Pelobates; species Pelobates cultripes. The sequence goes on along the minus strand of OW240915.1, from coordinate 295,241,698 downwards.
CATGGAAAACTTGGAGATATTTCTTAGAGCAAAAAGTTGGGGGATTGCGTTTGCTTAAATGCGTTTCCTGGAGGCATATTATAGCAGCCCTGGATGTATGCATTTCTTGGATGACTAACCGTTTTTTGTGTGGGCTATTCAAACCCTTTACATTAAGGGAAAGGATTGTTAGTTCAGGAGCCTTAGATTACCGGAGTGGACAGTTTTATACCTTACCTGGTCTAGTATGGTCAACCACCCTGTTCAACTGAGCTTGTGTACATTCCATTTGTTGGAAGCCTTGAACCCAAGTACACAGTAGTGAGACTTTCCTTTCTACTAGACAACAGCACCAATCACATAACTTTGAAACGGGGCAATTATTTGGTCTTTCTGGGTGATGATGCCATCTGCCATTCTCCTGGAACTCTTTGGGGAGAGGGTTTATGTTGATCACGGGTCCCATCTGTTTCAGCAGGCCTCAATCTGTCAGCACTTTGGTTCCGTCTTCTGCCTCCAGGGTGACATGAGAGCGGTTGTTTCTCCAGATCAGAATCTTCGTGGGGTATCAACCATCTGTAGAGTATGTGGTGATGCCTGAGAGTCTTGGTAACATTTATGAACTAATTTCTCCTAGTCATTGTTTTCGCTGATAAGTCTGCAAATATGGAGATTTTCTGATAGGGCTCCGGCAGTGCTTGTAGTTTCCTAGTAGCCATGAGGAGAGCGTCCTTAGATTTAAAGTAATGGAATTGGACAATTGTGTCCTTTGGTGTGTCGGCTGTGAAGCGTGGTGGTCGAGGCAGGTGGTGAATGTGATCTATCATCCAGGTGGAGTCCTCCAGGCCTGGTGTTATCTCTTTGCACAGAGTTGTAATGTACTTGGACAGGTCTTCATTGGATACCTCGGTGCTGATCCTTCGGAACCTTACATTATTCCGCCTTGCCCTGTCCTCCGTATCAGCTATTTTGTGTTTAAAGAGCTTTTGCTCTGCCACCAGGCTCTGGATTGTTTCCACTGCCTCGTTATATGCCAAGCATAATTCTTCCGTTCTCTGTTTCAGTTGGTGGGTTCTGTCTCCAATGTTGTCGATCTCTATTCTCATATCTTTAACTTTTATTTTATTAGGGCCTTTTAGTCCTGTTGGAGTGTATGCCTCAGGTCCTGAAGCATGGAGTGTAACCTCTGTTCCATCACCGGCTAATCTGAGTATCGGGATGATGGGATATCAGGACCTGGAAGGCTTTCGGAGATGGTGCCTGTTGGTCGTCGCCATCTTGTAGGGTCTTTTGGCACTCTTTTTTAGATTGCCGGATCTGGTCCGTTAACTTAATTTGTTTTGACGGGGCCATGCGTGGGCAGTAAATAGCTGTAGTATTCTGTCAATTCTGGTTAAAATTAGGTAAAATTCCTGCTGTTTGACTCTGTGGTAGTCAGAAGGGACCAGGAGCTCTTACTCCATGCGTCCTCTCGGCTCAGAAGTTGACCACGCCCTCCATGTTCATTTTTCTTGATGTTATGGTCACTGGGTATTGCCACATCTACCAACATTGCAGGCTAACATTCCTATGCTACATGGTCAGAAACAAGTTAAAGGGACACTCCAAAGTAATACAAAAAGAGATTGAACACTAGAATAACTCCAAAGAGATATATACATAAATGCTTTTATTAAGCCACAATAGGCATAACAAACATAAAGCACAAAGTAAAGTAACAACAAATAAGGCAATAAAGTAAACAATTATAATTACTTATTCTAACACCCTTGAGAAAGGCACCCAGGAGAGGTTATTAGTGGCTCGTGTTTCTGCCAGATTAGACATGTGGAATTTGTGGTAATTATCATTGTTTACTTTATTGCCTTTTTTGTTATTATTTTACTTTGTGCTTTATGTTTGTTATGCCTATTGTGGTTTAATAAAAGCATTTATGTATATATCTCTTTGGAGTTACTCTTGTGTGCAATCTCTTTTTGTATTACTTAGTATTGTTTAGGCACTGCAGGGAGTGCTTGAGAGTATTAGCACCTATTTATACTTTTTCATTTATGTCTCTCCATACAGCGTTGTTGTTAAAGGAACACTCCAAACCCTCAAACCATACGTCCTGTCTTTGTCACTTTCAAAAAGGACAAGGTTTGAGCCCCTCACTTGTCAATCAAACAGCTGGAAGAGTGCTCCTGGTTGTTGTTTGGCTCAGCACAAGGTAAAGGTTATGCTTCTCACAGAAAAGCATTGGTGTGCATGATCCATGCCTCTCAATTCTTCTTTATGAGAAGCATCAGATTGTCCAATAGGTATTGAAGAAGAAGGGGATATAGGAGACTCCAAAACTCCAGCATTTTAACATAATTTATAAATATTTATATGTTTATATGTTTATGTATATATGCATTTAAATATAAAACTCTGGTTTGTTCAAGACGTCTATTTTGTAATCTTTCATTGAATCTTACTGCTGGACAACCATCGGCCAAAACATTGTAATCCTGTATTGAGTGAAATACATCTACTTACCAGGTTGTAGTGGGATTTGCATGTCCACACATATTCGTTGGAGGCCTTTAATTATTATCATTGAGCTGTATAGCATGTGTTGGACTGTTACCTGCGTCCTTGTCTCTAAATATGTACTTGTTGAGTGAAACGTTTGATTTACTGTTTAGATATTTTAAAATAATGAAAAACATATGAAAGGTAATAGTACTCTAAAGTACTAGCACAAATAAAACTTCATGTGGGAAAATGCTAGTTTAAGCATAATTATTGCTTGTGTCAGATATAAATCTGGAGAGATTCAAATATACCTCCTAAAAATAATAGGCATATGGGAATGCTTGTAAATGAAAATAGCTTGAAATTGTAGAGTGTAACATTAATGCAATTATCTCAGCCTCAATGTCTTGGCAAAATCCCATTCTTGTTATAGACAGTATGATTGATGTTCTCTCATAGAGAATAACTCTATGTACCAGAAGTGCCCAAAATTAGCCCTCTAGCTCTTGTCGAAATGCTTTAGCAGCATAATTCTGGTAGGTGTATGACTACAACATTAGGCAATGAAGGAAATCCCAGCTGTATGCCATTCTAATGGTGCAACATTTAAAAAAATATATATAAAAAAAAACAATAAATGAATTTAAATAGAATGTCAAAAAACATAGGAATCAATGGAAGTGTATCTGACAAAACACTATAAAAAAAAACACAAAAATGAAAGACATATGTTACAGTTCTAAAATTCCCATGCGCAGACATGTAATACGCTGTATGTTCTCTTTGCCTCGAAGCACAACATGCAGCCACACATAGAGTAAGGTGTGTGATTCTTGCAGTCTGCTTTTGAACTCTGTGTCTTACACAGTTGAAGGTTAAATAAATGATATTTAACCACACTCTCTGTGTCTGATGGCTCCTTTACCACAACCTGTCTTGAGGCTACTTGACGTTTCATAGGTACATTTTACCTCTGAAACACATGCTATAAATTAAAGAAATCTCCAAGTAAACGTGATAGTTTTTGCTAATTATGAGGCATAGATTTAAATTATGCTTTGTGCCAAGTGGGGATATTGTGGGTTAAACTGCAATTTCTTAGTCATTTTTCCACATTTAATATTTTAGTGAATGTACCCCAATGTTTTAAGATGGTAAATAGTAATGAATAGAATGATAAAATCCCTTTGGACATAATGTGCTTAAAAAAAGAAAGTGAAAAAAAAATAATTATGATGTGATTTTAAAAGTCCAGCATTGAAACTTAAAGTTTGACATATTACCGCTGGTGAATCATTAAAAGACTTAAAACATTCATATATTAGTGGCTCCAGAGAGACTCAAATTCTGAAACAATGTAGATTAACTTACAGCATGTTAGAGATATAATCCCCTATGAAAAATATATCTATCAAAAATATTATTTATATTAATACGGTAACAAAACTGCGGCCAAAAGTCACACAAATATAAAAAATATATAGCCATTTGCAAATGCAACATTACTATAAAGTGTTGTTTAAAATTAAGATTTTTTTTTTTTAAAATCACACCATTACCATAAAGCCATCATGCAATGGGAAATGTGCTATACTTTTATTTTTTTAATATTACTGTGTCCCATCATATATACTATCAGTTACAAAAGTCTTGTTGTGATTTCATTAATAAGGTTCATAGAACATTATTAGATAATCATGTAGGTGATACAAATACATTTATTTTAAAGTACAAATGTTTAATAATAATAACGTAATAATTAATATCATGATAAAGTACACCACAAACTTATTTACTAAGCGCTAATTTTATTTTATTCACTCTTTTACTTCTGTGAGTTAGATACTCTATATTATATTCATAATGCAACTTGTTTTTATATATTACACTCTGTGTTTGTCCTTTATGATATTTATTCACAACACTATAAATATCTTGATGAGAATTCAGCTTTTACATGAATGTCCAGTGGGTCTAGCAGTGAATCTTTTCTAACCTCGTAAATTACTTAAGCATTCCGCATACCTTTGCAAGATTTTAACCAAATGCTCCCCAGAAGTGAGAGTTTTATAGCTGACTGAGGTTCATTCAACCAAAGCTCCATTTTGAAGTATATGCAGATTTTTCTGCTACATTGATGATTACTTTAAAGGGAAATCATCACACCACTAAACAGAACAATAAAAATTACATGTAACTCGTGTTAAAAGGATAATCCCGACCCTAAAGCACATTAGCTTGCTGAAAAGATTTATGTGTGAAGATTGTGTCATTTTTTTTAATTTTACAAAAAGTGCAGATTTCCATAGAAATTAGCACTTTTATAAATGAACCCTGTCACACCCCCCTGGCTTTCAATCAGACAACCAGTCCTGTTGGTCCTGGTTATTAAGCTCAGTGGAGCTAAACTCAAGAGAAATGCAAGTGCCCAGATCAACTGTCTTGCAAAGACTTGTCATTGAGCTGCAATGCCTACACAATATTGAAAAAAAAGGGATCCAGGCACTCCAAAGCTCATCAAGGCTAATTTATTTGAACCAAGTATACAGCAGTGTTTCGACTCTGCAAGGGGTCTTTATCAAGTTTGCCAAGCATATTCAAAAAAATTTTACTGTCTGGGTGCTTCTTAAGTGACGTGAATATATATCCAGGTGCTAGACTATTTTCAGCCCTAGGCAAGACCAGCTACTTGCACCCCCAAAACAAAAATGGCAAACTTTGATTTGTGTGCATTATTCTCCCCCAGCACCTTTGAATGTGTCTTTCCCCTCCAACCCCTTTGTGTCTCTCTTTCCCCGTCCACAGCCCTTCTGTAAGTCTCCCTCTCCCCAGCACCTTTGTGGGTCTCGTTCTCCCCAAAGCCATATGTGTGTCGCTTTCTCCCCAGCCCCTTTTTATGTTTATTTCTCCCCCAGCCCCCTTGTGTGTTTCTCCCCAGCCCTTTTGAATGTCTCTTATGTCTCCCCTTCCCAGCCACAGTCATTGACCCCTTCCCTAGCCCCTCTGTGTGTGTGTCACTGCCCCCTTCTACATCCCCTCTGAGTGTCTGTGTTCCCTTCCCCAGCCCTTCAGTCTGTCTCTGTGTCCCCTTCCCTAGCCCCTCTTTGTGTTACTTTGTCCCCCCAGCCACTCCGTGTGTCTCTTTTCCCCATCAGCCTCTCTGTGCTGCTCTTGGTTTCCCAGCCCCTATTTGTGTGCCTTTGCCCCCTCCAGTCCTTCTTTGTGCCTCTATGTCTATTTGTCACCTATAGCCTATCTGTTTGTCTCTTTGTCCCCCTCAGCACCTCTGTGCTTCTCTTGTTCCTCCAGTCCCTCTTTGTGTCTCTGTTTCTATTTGTCACTCATAGCCCATCTGTTTGTCTCTTTGTCCCTTCAATCCCTCTTTTTGTCTCTTTGTTCCCCTCACCCCTGTTGTGTGTCTCTTTCTTCCCCTAGCCCCTTTGCTTCTCTTAGCCCTCCCTAGCCCATCTGTGCACCTCTTTATCCCCCCCACCCCCTGTCTGTCTTTCTGTCCATCTGTCCCCCCTTACATCCATACCTTTGTAGTCTCTATCCCCTCTCCCCTTCTGTGCCTGCTCACATCCCTCCATGCAGTTTGGTCAAGCGTACCGCAGCAGAGGATCTTCTGTATCATCTATCCGAGCTGACAGGAAGCTGTACATTGCTCCCAGTGAGCAACTTCCTGTCAGGCTGGGTAGAGGATACAAAAGATCCTACACCGCGATCCACTTGGCCACACTACATGAAGTAAATAAAGGAAACTTTAAGGCTATTATAGTGGCTTTTTAGTAAGAACCAAGACCAGTATTTTTATATTTTATATTTCACTTTTTCATATTATTATTTATTTATTTATTTTTTCTCATACACCTTTTAGCTGTTTTTTATCAGCTATTACAAGATTTTAGCTAAATAGTTTCCCCTGTTTATTTTCCTTTTTATTGTGTTTTTTTTTTTTTCCTATATAGGTTGCTGCATTCACAACTATATGTCCCACAAGTCATTGCGGTTACACTTCCGGTTCCTGGAAGTGCCGCATATTTTACAACTTTCCCCTGCTCGTTTTTATGTAATTTTAACATCATGGGACTTGTCTCCCCACAAGTAACCCTATCTATAATTTTTTTTTTTTTCTAGCTTCCATTTTTAGATCACCTTATGGGGAACTACAATACCCATAAGGCTGTGCGGCTATACTGCCGAAAACCGGAAGTGATGATTATCACATGACCAATTGTGTCTTTATTTTTATAATCCTTCTCATCCTCGTTTTTAATAAAAAACCACTGAACATGCCTCATTAACCTATTTACTATCTGAGAATAATTTAATACTGTTAATTTGAGATGTAAAAAAGTATCTTTATTCTGATTGGCCAAAATTTTTTGGCGCCAATTTTAAATTGAACTATGTCTGTATAAACACTATCTGCCAGGTTTTGTATTATATTCCATTTGATAAAGTCTGTTAGACGAAACGCGTTATGGAAATTTAATTTTGTATAATAAATATTAAAGTTTTTGGTTAACTGATAGTCCCAACTACTTTTATTTATACATGTACCCTGGCTATTTATCGTTTTAGTTCATTGTTATATTTTATATACACTCTATTCCGATTTTAATACTATCTCTACAAGTTCCTGACAACCAAAGAAATCCATAGGTGGGGATTATTCCACCAGCGCTGACATCAAAGAGCAGTTGGTCTGCTCTGTACTTGTAAGTACGTTTTTTTTATTCTCTTTTATAATATACAGTTATACAGAGAGCACTATTTGGCTGTTTCTGTTTCCTTTGAGTTTTGGATACCCTGACGAACCCATCATAAATCCCATAAGCGGGGATTATACCGCTGTGTGCGCTTTACCCTAGAGCTGGACAGAAGCTCTGGAAATTGTGAGTTCGTTATCATTAATCAATTTTTACTTCATTTGAACCGTACATTCTGCACCATCGTTTGTTCTCTCCTTTTATCTTTTATATATTACCTGAAGATCGCGTTCCTGTACCTAAAGACGACAGAGAGGATACCTTTTTAGGTCGGACTTTTTATCTTCAATAACTATTGATACTGGACACTGTTTATTCTGGCGCAGCCCTCCTTTTATATTTTGCTTTTACACTACATGAAGTGACTGGCAGGAGGCGGTGCGCTGTGCTCTACCCTCTTGCCAGTCACCCAGCGATTTCACTCCCATGCCGGTGCACCTTAGGGTGCTGCCTAATTTGCCTAGCGTTCTCGCCGGCCATGTATGCAACCAATAAAGGGCAATCACAGAAAATAATATGTATTCAAAATCACTCTCAATTTCTAAGGGTAACTGCTTAAGTGCAGGGTTAAGTCTGAAAACTACATGTCTGTGCTTAATTAAACATTAGGTTGGAATCTCTTGGATAGTTGTGGAAACATAATTTCTCTTGTTTTTTTTGTTTTGTTTTTTGTGCCACAGTCTAGATATACAGGTGAAAAACAACAGCCAGTCTGACTATGTATATTCAGACAGGCTAAAATAGTAAAATGGACAAAGAATCAAAAGCTTTAGAAGCTCCAGGGTAGATTTAGTACTGTTGTCACAAGAAAACTCCTGAAAGCAGATTACTCTTTAACATAATGCAGACCTGGTCTTATCTTTACCAGAAAGTAACGTCTAGAACAAGAAGGCCTTCTGTGATCTGATGCACTGTAAATCCAATAACACAAGAAATAACATGGGTGACCCTGAGATGGAAGATGCACAGGTGGTAGTAAGATGTATAATAACTCATGTGCTCAACAGTAAAATACAATTTTCTGTTGTCCTGTGACTTAGCAGATCTTGAACAATTTAAACACTGCACATTTATAAGGGAGCGATCAATAACTTCTCAAAAGATGGCCATTTTGGTTCAACGTCGCATTTGGGGGTCTATAAAAAAACATTGCTGGAAAGTTTAAACTCCTTTAAACTTCAGCCCTTTGTGACATCCCATACTTCAACCTACTGTACATTGGCCACTCAGCCACTACCAGCTACTACCACACCCCTACACTCCGAGCTACCAAGGCTCACACAGTCCAAACCCATACCCAGCAACTATCACAAGTACAAGTCCTAAAAAACAAATCTACTCACTCGCTTACTAAATCTGACATATTCTTTTGTTTATACTCATGACCCTACTCACCAGTGATTTGACCTGACCCACATTACTTTGACTCAACCAGTCCAACAGTCTTGCTCACTACTTTTCAACTCATTATCATATTCACTTATTCAGACAACGCAACACTCAATCCCAGCCTTACATGAATACACAAGGGTGTGAAGAAAACACAAGAGGATGTAGAAAAACACTGAGAAAAAGATTTCTATATTGGGGGGACACTAACATATCCTTTTTAAACGACACTAGCCATCAGAATCCTATTTTAATTTAACCTTTTTTTTAATTTAGATTTTCTATTAATAATGGATTAAGAAAACATGAATCTGGCCGAGTGTAATCACAAAAATCTTTACCCAAAATCCATTCTACCATCTTATTCAATTAACCATTTCTTTGATCATTTATTAAAAGTTTGCTTTGAAAAAAAAAATCTAGTAACCTGTTCTATCTTTGTTCAGTCAAATCATACTTGGAGGGATCGATTTTTGCTTCATATGGCTATTTGTGCTTGGAAGTAATAGAGATTCAGTTAGATATCCTACAGACCAGCTGCTTCTGTCCTGATATCATTTTATGGTGCAGTTTTATATTAATGTTTGCATCTGTATTATGATTACCTCACTGTCTCGTGAAGGTCTTCTCAAACTAGTATTTTGCTAATCATTTTCAGTCTCATGCCAAAACCATTTTCCTAGATTGTAAAAGCACTCTCAGCAAAGTTTGCAATAGAACATCAAGATTGTTCTAACTCTCTTGCAATAAAATCAATACAGATTACTACCTAATCTATGTTTTTATGTGTGAGTATCTTGGGTAACTTTCCTTTTTTTTTTCTTGTTATCCGTGTCCTCTTCAACTTGGCCCTTGCATTTTACTTTCCCTAGTGGGCCATTTGAGTAAACACTGTATCCTGTCTTTCCTCACTATCCCGCTGATCTAAAATCCATAAATCCTTAAGCTCTGTAATCCTCCCAGAGTGTTAACATGTTTCTTCATTTCAAGCTAACCCTGACTATCCTTTAACTCCCTACAGTTCTTGCCTTCCAAGCTACATTGACCAACGCACATTTGCTGAGACCAGTTCCACAAGCACCCAGATAAAATGTAGGTACGACTGTACCGTTCATGCTGTTTATCTTAAACAGAAACATAAAAGACAATACCATGTTTTGCCCTTCTGATCCATCACCAAGGAATTGAGGTTTAAAAAGGTTAACATTTCAACAAAGTCATCTGAATGAAGACCATGATTGAATATGTTTTCAAGATATTTAAACCACTAAGTAAAGTATAGATGGATGTGGAGTATTCTGTCTTCTTTTATGGTATGATGGAATATGTTTCAAGAACTTTATAAATTTACTGCTCACCATTTACAATGCAGGATTATTTATAGCGTTTCAGTAGTGGATTTTGTGTTAGAACCTCGGGAAGTCTTACCCTAAGGCAGAGGTAGGCAACCTTCAGAACTTCAAATGCTGGCAAAGCATCAGGGGAGATGTAGTTAATGCAATCTGGAGTTCTAAAGGTTGCCTATACCTGCCCTATGGATACATGTCTGCTTTTTTCACAAAACTACCTGTTCGTGCGCGCTTTTCTGCAAGTTAATATAATTTGCCAAGAAAATGCATGAAAACACAGGAAGCTAATAAAAACGACATGGAAAGCAATGAAGACATTATTTGCTGAGAGCAATCCCCAGAACCTGTGTATTTGCTGCTGGCACTGCTTCTTTCTTAAACCATTTCTAAATTGTCTAAGAAGGGAAGGTCAGACAGCATCCTGGAACTCCAGGCACCATAACCACTAAATTGAGATAAAGCAGTTATGGTGTTCCTTGAATTATTTATTTCCTAACAAAGAGTGCTTACTGGCTCAGTGAGTGAGTGGTAATTAGCCCTATAATATTCTATGGGAGCTGATAAAAGCCTTGTCAGCCAAGAATAATCGTTAATGTTAGTGGCAGCCAAACTGAAACAAGATGTTATATGGATTAAGGTTGTTGTGTTTGTTGTGTTTTTATTAATTGCAGTTGTCAGCAGGATAGTGCCATTTTTTGACCAAGTCATCTGACTTTATATGCCTGACTCTCTTTTTAAATAATTTAACAATTTGAACTTTAATAGACAGACACATTTTTCCATTAAAAACACCAGTTTCTCTAGCATCAGTGTGGTTTTGAGGGATATATAAAAGTGTTACTCCAAGCAAAATAACCACTCCAGAACACTGTAGTGATGTGCAATGGTTTGCCCTCTTACTTGGGTCATCTTTGGGCTCCAAGGGTCCTCTGCAGATCTGTAGAACCCTGAGGCTGATCCCGTCAGCCAATCATTGGCTGGAAACATCAGCTGACCACTCTCATACTATGAATGCAACTCTGGAACTCTATTTCTTTGCTGGCTAATGTCGTTCCAATGACACCAATGGGTTACACCACCAGTTACAAAGGGGTTAAACTCTGTATGTGCAGCATTTCATAGCACTTCAAATAACTTCATATACAGACTCCAAGCACCATGACCACTTCAAATAACTTTCTGTCCACTGTAACTGCAAACTGAGCTTAAAATGCAACCATGAAGGATAAGTGAAGCCAGTGCAGACATTGGCAGAGGAAATTAATATGGATCAAATAACTACATATCAGGGATTCATGTTTTAACCACGTTTGAGCAGCTGAAATGCAACAATGACACCAAGTGGACATAACTTGCATGAACACATCACAAAATCCAGTGATTTAATTCCAGTGATCTGCATTGATTGCTTGTCCACGCCATAGTGACTGTTAATACGGTTTTCTGTTTTAAAAAATCGCACAACATACTCTCAAAAGCAAGCTCTTACTTATAATACAAAACTTGTCATGTGGAATTGTTAAAATGTTCTATTGCTTAAAAACAATCATTATAGCTACAAATAAAAATACAATTATGCAGTTTTCAATGTATTTTTTTGTAAATAATATTTTGTTCTTGAAACAACACCTTAAAAAGTGCCTTATATTTGAAATATACACACATGAATCTGTTTTCCTGCAATATTATTTCTGAGGAGGTCAATGCTATGGGGAAATTGGTCTTGAGATCGGGAAAACGTGATGAAGACTAGCTGAAATATTTGATGAGATTGCCAAATCACTATCAAATGTATAAATCAAATTATATTTGTTTCAGAGCTGGTAAATTAGACTGAACACTCACATAATGCACACTGTTTATTTACAGAGAACGGTTACTGAAACTGTATGCACTGCATTGTGGGATAAAGAACTAGACATGACAGGCGTGCACAATCAAATTCCACAATACAGCTTTTATTTATATTTCTATGCCAAGATTGAAAGTTCTCCTTCAAATAAAATGCTGTTGAGGCATTGAGTTTGGCTAGCTCAATAATCACATTAAACGATATCCTTCTATTTTATGGGAGAACTTTGACTGTAAACATTAACCTCATTAGCGTTATGTATTGCAGGACATGATCATATTTTATTTTCTCCACCGTATCTTACATGTATTTCTCACTGTATCCATTTATTTAACTTTTTTAATAGGGTAAAGGGCTACTCCCAGCACCGTGATCACTTCAGTGATTTGAAGTGGTTATAGTGCCTGGAGTCTGTATGTGTAGTGTTTCGCTTTGAAAAGCTGCACACACAGAGATTAACCCCTTAGCTACCAGGCTGGTTTATGACAATCCTTGGTATAGCTGGAATTTGATGCCAGCACACACATCATGCTAGTGCCAGACAGCCAATGGAGCCACTTTCCCCCCACTCTGTGTCACTCTAGTCCATCCTAACTGCCCTCCCATCCCTTCCAGTGAGGGGGAGTGATGTCAACCTAAGAAGGCTGGGCAGCAGGGAGAACTTGGACTTGGTTCTAGAAATGTGATAAGCTATAGTGTGTATCTTACTATAAAGTTTAAGGGTGGCGGCTCACCTCATAACTGGCTTCCCTAACAAAAAAACAGTGTTTTATTAAAATATTAGTTCTTGATTGGAGTAACCCTCTAATATTTTCCCCATTAAAATATTTCTTAAATTAACCCTATAGGGTCAGGAACACACCTGTATTTAGGTGGCTTGCCTCCCTTAGAAGGGGTTAAAACTCACCTTATTTCCAGCGCCTTGCGAGTCTGCTGGAGCTAGCCCTGCCCCCAATCCACTTCTTTGGTGACATCATCACCATAGGGAAAGCATTGGATTGGCTGAAATCGACATAGAGGCTGGACCAAATGACATTTTGGCCAATCAGCACCTCTTCATAGAGATGCATTGAATCAATGCATCTCCATGAGGAAAATTCAGCGTCTCCGTGCAAAATGTGGAGACGCTCAACAGCGGTGCTGCCTACTGTGCAGCACTGCCCCAGGAAGCATCTCCAGTGGCCATCTGAGTAGTGGCCACTTGAAGGTTTCCCTAAGGGGGCAATGGAAACACTGCCTTTTCTCTGATTTCAGCAATATTCAGATTTAATTGTGGTAGTTTAAAAGGCAGGGATTGTCACTGTTATCACTATATGGGCAAGGTCCACCTTGGTTTGTATAACCCCAATCACTTGCTGCATGCAGGGCAAAAGGTGGACCAAATATGGAATGGGTGTGTACAAGAGAGCAGCAGAACAGTTAATAGCTATGGAAATACTAATAATATATATGTATACAATGTATTTTTTAAGGTTACTACAATTGTTTAAATTATTTTTTTTCACATAAATCTACACTCATTACCTCTTACCAGAAGTACCCTTAGGAAAGACATCTAACGATATATATCTGTCAATCTCAAATCTTTATACATTGTAAGCTGATTTTAAATAAATATTACCTTTCTAAAATTATTAAGCACTATGGAATATGTTGGCATTTTATAAAAGCTAACATATATACACAGGTGTGAAAAAATGTGGGGATCTGAATACAGTATACATACTTTAGATAGAGGTTAGGTTGTTCCAAACGTCTTTCATTTAAGAATTATGGAGACCAATGTGCTATTGGGAATCTCCAACGCAGTCAACTTGTTTATAGCCTTCCCCAGATCTGTGCCTTGACACAATCCTGTCTCTGAGCTCCGCAGGGAGATCCTTGACCTCATGATTTAGTTTGTGTTCTGATATGCATTTATAACTGGGAGACCTTACATAGACAGGTGTCTGCCTTTCTAAACCATGTCCAATCTTATTTGCCACTCGTGGTTTGCAATCAAAGTATAGAAACATCTCAAAGATGATCCAGAGAAATGGGATGCATATGTACTAAATTTCAAGTGTCACAGAAAATGGTCTGAATATTTATGTCAATGTGATATTTCAGTTTTTTTATTTTTTATTCATTTGCAAAGTTTTTAAAAAAAATTGTGTTTCTGCTTTGCAATTATCAGGTAATGGGTGCAGAGTGATGTGAAAAGAAAAAAAAATTAAACAATTGTAGGCAACAGTTGTAACTGTTTAAATATTTTTTCTTGTCACATCAATCTACACTCAGTACCCCAGAATTGCTAACCAAAAACAGTGACCGCCATACAAATATGTGGTCAGCCTATTTTTATGTTGCATTTTTTAATGCACTGCACAAAGTCATAAACACAACGTCAGAATATACCAGGCATAGGCAACCTTTGGCACTCCAGATGTTTTGGACTATACCTCCCATAATGCTTTGCCAGCATTGTGTAAGAGCATTATGGGGGATGTAGTCCATAACATCTGGAGTGCCGAAGGTTACCTATCCCTGGAATATACCATGCATTTTCAATAGGAGGTTATATGTCCCAATCTGTTTCTGCCCTCTGTTACATGCGAGCAATAGCTTCCTATGTTACAGGCAAAGCAAAATATTTAAAAAAAAAACAATGACAATGAGCAAAACCACATTTTTAACGAAGAAGATCACTGTGTTAGTTATTTCCATATCAACAAACATACAAATTTGAAAACATCCAAATGATAACATATTCACAAGCAAGTCAATATGCAGGTAAAACCTTGTATAGATGCCCTTCCAAATTTTAATTTATTTTCTAGCTATTTGCCTAATTGATAAAAACCATACTGATTTAATGACTTAATAAGACCTGTTTAAATAATTCACACACCTTGACTAAGTTGCTTGTTTCAATTACACAAAAAGTCAACAAAAAACAATTCTGCACACATACATCATCATTATGCACTTCACAGTCTTTACCCTTGCTGAAGGACAACATGTGCTTCCAATTGATAATTTGGCAAGGCATCTGTTTTCACCACTCTGTAATCAAAAGGGCACAGGCAAGCTGTGATTTACACGAATGCTTTGTGATAATATAGAATTTGCTTTTAGCAGAAAAGATGTTTTATTCTTCTGTGTGATATCTAATCGTTAATGTAACGGTAAGTAACACTTTTTCCTGGAATAATCACCAGTTATTCATTGCACCTTTATCACCTTTAATGGAGGACATCTTGTACAAAAAGAATAAATAAATAGTTGCCAAGGTTCCTTCAAACGTGCCACAAAACAGTACATGAACAATATAGCACATGCTCTGCACAAAGTATGACAACATCAGGTATGTATAACGCACTTCCACTGAAACCGCGGGCCCTTGCACATGAAATGGTTACTAAATGTTACCATCAGATGGTCTTTAAAAAACAAACAAAAAAAAAACAAAGGTGACAGAGCCACTTTAATGCACTCTTGTTCTTTAAAATCTTATTGTGATGGTAGTCACCATCACCAGAAGTTTCAGATGAACATTTTATGTAGAACCTTTGACTACTTCTATGTCTAAGTCACCCTGTGCCCATTATAGGTGCACGGTGTGTATTATGTATTTATTGTTATTTTGAGTGCTCTCCTGTCCTGCTGATGCTTGCTACCAACTAGGTGGTTTTGGCTATGGAGCCTGTACAGCACCCTCTGTTGGTAGCAACAGCTATTTGCACTACCTGAATAGCAAGGCTTGTTAATTTGCATATTCAAGTAGATTTGCATATTGATAATTCTGCAGACAGGAGAGATATTTTATGTTAATTATTGTCTTTCTCGCCCCTTTATAAATATGTTGTTATGTTATTATAAGTTCCTGTATGTTTTCTGATATGAATTGCGGCGACTGGGGCAGAAGCACTTCAGGTTTTCCGGTTCCAGCTAGGAAGCAAGCTTGGTGGAGGGACCCAGCCCGAGTACAGGGAGCTTTGTCACAATTGCACTCTTGTTCTTTAAAATCCCATATTTATGGCATATAACATTAATAATTTAGAGAATGGCCAGTTATGATAAAGCTAATGTCTGTCATACTAAGAAATTAATGATCAATGTGAGGCCATCTAGTGGTGTTTGAACTGCCAAATTGCTTGTACTAAATAGAGCTGTCAAAGGATCATCAGTTGTATTTTCTAAAGACTAGAGACTGGAGAAGTAGAGTTGAGCGAACATTACGGTTTTTGGACCCTGGACCCGAACACGGACATTTCACTGTATGTTCGGGTTGGCGTTCGGTGTTCGGTGATTTAATGGCGCGTTTTGAAAGGCTGCAGGGCAGCCAATCAACAAGCGTTTGACTTGTGTGCCCTTAGAAGCCATCACAGCCATGCCTACTAATGGCATGGCTGTAACTGGCCAGTGCAGAATGTGAGCTATCTACCAAAAGGCTGAAAGACCTGAATTGGTCTTTCAGCCACATTTACTAATACTAAGTAAAAGTTACATAGTATTAGTAAATTCAGCCCCTACTCGCTATTCCCACGCTGTGTAAAATGACACAAAGCACTCTGATTGGTTAGCTTGAAAAAATTTTTTACACAGCGTGAGAAAGTTCTTTGGAATTTTCCAACGCAGTGTAAAATGACACAGAGCACTCTGATTGGTTACTTTCAATCCACCAATCAGAGTGTTGTTATGAGTCAAATTACACAGCGTGGGAAAATTCCAAAGAACTTTCCCACGTTGTGTAAAATGACACAGATCACTCTGATGGTGGATTTCAAGCTAACCAGAGTGTTGTGACAGGTAAATTTAGAAACTTACCTATCAGTCTCTTCATTTACCTGTCAGAGCACTCTGATTGGATGGCTTAAACCCACCAATCAGAGTGCTCCGAGCCTAATTGCAGGGCCTTCCCCCGCCCTGCACAGCTCAGTCTGTGCGGAGCCCTCCAGATGAACATGGATTTTTTTTTTGCGCACGTTTTTTTTTTTTTTTAATTGCGTCGGTTATTATGGATTTTTATTTGGCCTTTTTGGGGGCTGAAAAAATAAGATTTTAGAAGAAAGAGGACATCTAATGGTAAGTTTATTTTTTTTTCAGGTATCTAGCTTATGGTCACCCCTCATTATTTTTAGGATGAGTGGGTAGGCAGGGGTTATTTTTTGGGGAGAGGGGCGTGACGGGGGGGTTAAATTTTTATTTAGGGCCCACACCCACCGCCCAGGGGTGGGGGCCAGGGGGAAGGACAATAGGTCCCCACCCTTATTCTAACTTAGGGCCCCCACCCACCACTCGGGGGTGGGGGCCGGGGGGGAGGACAACAGGTCCCCCCTCCTTATTCTAAATTTAGGGCCTCCACCCACCGCTCAGACCACTGGCTGCTCACTGTTTACTAGACGCGCTCCTACTCGCGGTATAGCGAGTAGGGGCTGAATTTACAAATACTAAGTGATCTTTACTTAGTATTAGTAAATGTGGCTGAAAGACCAATTTAGGTTTGGTAGATAGCTTCCTAATACCGTGGGAATTGGGGAGTTATCTACTAAGCGGCTGCTTATTTATGTTATTTTACGTTATTTCCCTATCCACATTTGTTTGCAGGGCACTTGTCCTACTCTTACCCCCATTTTACTTCCTTTTGCAGCCCTCTAGCCCTTTCCAGGACTTT
>OW240915.1:295127179-295224102 GCA_933207985.1 Pelobates cultripes | reverse complement strand
GGGAGGACAGTAGGTCCCCCCCCCTCATTATCTTCATGGCCCCCACCCGCCGCTCAGGGTGGGGGTGGGGGGGAGGACAATAGGTCCGCCCCCCCTTATTGTAATTTATGTCTTTTTTTTCAACAGTGAGCAGCCATAGGCTGCTCACTGTTTAGTAGACATGCCCCTACACGCGGTATAGCGAGTAGGGGCATTTGGGAGATTTTAATATTGACCCCCATAGAGTGAGAGGGGGTACTGGGGGGGCTTATGAAGTGGTGGGGAGCACTGCTCCCTGCCGCTTCTATAGTTACATATTACAAGGAGGGAGCTGCACGCCGGTAGCTCCCTCCTTGTAATACACTGAACGAACAAACTAACACTGATACATAGTGTTTGTTTGTTCAGCTGATATTTCTATTCACTCATTCGTCTGTCTGATGAATGAATGAATAGATGAAATTCCCGTTCGCATGTCCAGGTGTTTCACTGGGCATGTGCGGGAATGTCACAGTCTGCCTAGTGTGGGCTGATGACGTGTCCCACAGGGACTTCACCTACCAACACAAAGATGGCTGCGCCCTGAATCAAGATCAGGGCAGAAAATAAGGATTAAAAAATAGGTAATCTGGGGGGCTTAGGGGCATTTGGGGGTGACTAGTGGGTCAATTGGATGTAGTGGAGGCGGGAGGGGGGTTAAAAAAAAAACGGGATTCGGCATGACAGTGCCGCTTTAAGGGTGGCGGCTCACCTCATAACAGGATTCCCTAACAAAAAACAGTGTTTTATTAAAATATTAGTTCTTGATTGGAGTAACCCTCTAATATTTTCTCCATTAAAACATTTCTTAAATTAACCCTATAGGGTCAGGAACACACCTGTATTTAGGTGGCTTGCCTCCCTTAACCCCCTTAGAAGGGGTTAAAACTCACGTTATTTCAAGCGCCTTGCGAGTCTGCTGGAGCTGGCCCTGCCCCCAATCCACTTCTTTGGTGACCTCATCACCATAGGGAAAGCATTGGATTGGCTGAAATCGACATAGAGGCTGGACCAAATTACATTTTGGCCAATCAGCACCTCTTCATAGAGGTGCATTGAATCAATGCATCTCCATGAGGAAAATTCAGCATCTCCATGCAAAATGTGGAGACACTCAACAGCGGTGCTTCCTACTGTGCAGCACTGCCCCAGGAAGCATCTCCAGTGGCCATCTGAGTAGTGGCCACTTGAAGGTTTCCCTAAGGGGGCAATGGAAACACTGCCTTTTCTCTATTTCAGCAATATTCAGATTTCATTGTGGTAGTTTAAAAGTCAGGGATTGTCACTGTTATCACTATAACTATGGGTTTTGGGCAAGGCCCACCTTGGTTTGTATAACTCCAATCACACGCTGCATGCAGGGCAAAAGGTGGACCAAATATGGAATGGGTGTGTACAAGAGAGCAGCAGAACAGTTAATAGCTATGGAAATACTAATAATATATATGTATACAATGTATTTTTTAAGGTTACTACAATTGTTTAAATTATTTTTTTCACTTAAATCTACACTCATTACCTCTTACCAGAAGTACCCTTAGGAAAGACATCTAACGATATATATCTTCCAATCTCAAATCTTTATACATTATAAGCTGATTTTAAATAAATATTACCTTTCTAAAATTATTAAGCACTATGGAATATGTTGGCATTTTATAAAAGCTAACACATATACACAGGTGTGAAAAAATGTGGGGATCTGAATACAGTATACATACCATAGGCGTGCGCAGCCTATTGCATTAGGTTGTGCACCCTAAAGCACAAACACACGCCGCGCGTGTGTGTGTGTATATATATATATATATATATATACATATATATATATATATATATATATATTCACACACACTCACAGACACACACTCACACTCACAGAAACACACACACACTCACACACACTGACACACACATACTCACACACTCACAGACACATACTCACACACTTACAGACACATACTCACACAATCACAGACACACACTCACACACACTGACACACACATACTCACACACTTACAGACACATACTCACACAATCACAGACACACACTCACACACACTGACACACACATACTCACACACTCTCAGACACATACTCACACACTCACAGACACTCACACTCACAGACACACACATACTCACACACTCACAGACACACACTCACAGACACACACACACACACACTCACTGACACACACACACACACTGACACACTGACACATACTCACACACTCACAGACACACACAAATAATTATATTTTAATTTTTTTTTTTTTAATGTCCACCCAGCCTCCTACCTGGAGTGCTGGTGGACTTGTCCCTGGGGTCCAGTGGGGGCGGGCGCCTCTCTGCAGCTCAGCGCGCGGCGAGGGAGCTCTCTGCTCTCTGTTCTCTGCTTCCTCTCGCCGCGCGGGCTGTCTGCTCGAGCTGGGAGCCGGAATATGACGTCATATTCCGGCTCCCGGCATCAGCGCGCGGCGAGAGGGAGCAGAGAGCAGAGAGCAGAGAGCTCCCTCGCCGCGCGCTGACCTGCAGGGTGGGGGGGAATCATCACCTCTTGCCCTCCCATGACAGGGGCAAGAGGTGAAACAGGGGGACACTGAGTGCCTGCAGGAACAGCGTTCCTGCTCAAAAGAGTGCAGGAACGCTGTTCCTGCAGGACTCAAACCATAGGGGTGCGCACGGGGATTAGGGTGTGCCCAGGCACACCCGGCACACCCCGTGCGCACGCCTATGATACATACTTTAGATAGAGGTTAGGTTGTTCCAAATGTCTTTCATTTAAGAATTATGGAGACCAATGTGCTATTGGGAATCTCCAACGCAGTCAACTTGTTTATAGCCTTCCCCAGATCTGTGCCTTGACACAATCCTGTCTCTGAGCTCCGCAGGGAGATCCTTGACCTCATGATTTAGTTTGTGTTCTGATATGCATTTATAACTGGGAGACCTTACATAGACAGGTGTCTGCCTTTCTAAACCATGTCCAATCTTATTTGCCACTCGTGGTTTGCAATCAAAGTGTAGAAACATCTCAAAGATGATCCAGAGAAATGGGATGCATATGTACTAAACTTCAAGTGTCACAGAAAATGGTCTGAATATTTATGTCAATGTGACATTTCAGTTTTTTATTTTTTATTCATTTGCAAAGTTTAAAAAAAAAAATTGGGTTTCTGCTTTGCAATTATCAGGTAATGGGTGCAGAGTGATGTGAAAAGAAAAAAATTAAACAATTGTAGGCAACAGTTGTAACTGTTTAAATAATTTTTCTTGTCACATCAATCTACAATCAATACCCCAGAATTGCTAACCAAAAACAGTGACCGCCATACAAATATGTGGTCAGCCTTTTTTATGTTGCAGTTTTTGAATGCACTGCATAAAGTCATAACCACGTCAGAATATACCAGGCATAGGCAACCTTCGGCACTCCAGATGTTTTGGACTATACCTCCCATGATGCTTTGCCAGCATTGTGTGTGTAAGAGCATTATGGGGGATGTAGTCCATAACATCTGGAGTGTCGAAGGTTGCCTATCCCTGGAATATACCATGCATTTTCAATAGGAGGTTATATGTCCCAATTAGAGATGTCGCGAACTGTCCGCCGAACTGTTCGCTGGCGAACAATAGCGTGTTTGCGTTGGGCAAACATATCCGATTTCCGGTCCGCCCCCTATACGTCATCATTGAGTAAACTTTGACCCGGAACCTCACAGTCAGCAGACACTTCCAGGGAGGGAGGGTCTGCTGCTGATTGGGTGGAATGTGTCTGCTGGCTGTGAGGTTCCGGGTCAAAGTTTACTCAATGATGACGTATAGGGGGCGGACCGGAAATCGGATATGTTCGCCCAACGCGAACACGCTATTGTTCGCCGGCGGACAGTTCGCGAACAGTTCGGCTGACAGTTCGCGACATCTCTAGTCCCAATCTGTTTCTGCCCTCTGTTTGAGAATCCAACATGTTACATGTGAGCAATAGCTTCCTATGTTACAGGCAAAGCAAAATATATATAAAAACCAATGACAATGAGCAAAACCACATTTTTAACGAAGAAGATCACTGTGTTAGTTATTTCCATATCAACAAACATACAAATTTGAAAACATCCAAATGATAACGTATTCACAAGCAAGTCAATATGCAGGTAAAACCTTGTATAGATGCCCTTCCAAATTTTAATTTATTTTCTAGCTATTTGCCTAATTGATAAAAACCATACTGATTTAATGACTTAATAAGACCTGTTTAAATAATTCACACACCTTGACTAAGTTGCTTGTTTCAATTACACAAAAAGTCAACAAAAACCAATTCTGCACACATACATCATCATTATGCACTTCACAGTCTTTACCCTTGCTGAAGGACAACATGTGCTTCCAATTGATAATTTGGCAAGGCATCTGTTTTCACCACTCTGTAATCAAAAGGGCACAGGCAAGCTGTGATTTACACGAATGCTTTGTGATAATATAGAATTTGCTTTTAGCAGAAAAGATGTTTTATTCTTCTGTGTGATATCTAATCGTTAATGTAACGGTGAGTAACACTTTTTCCTGGAATAATCATCCAGTTATTCATTGCACCTTTATCACCTTTAATGGAGGACATCTTGTACAAAAAGAATAAATAAATAGTTGCCAAGGTTCCTTCAAACGTGCCACAAAACAGTACATGAACAATATAGCACATGCTCTGCACAAAGTATGACAACATCAGGTATGTATAACGCACTTCCACTGAAACCCCGGGCCCTTGCACATGAAATGGTTACTAAATGTTACCATCAGAAGGTCTTTTAAAAAAAACAAAAAACAAAGATGACAGAGCCACTTTAAGGCACTCTTGTTCTTTAAAATCTTATTGTGATGGTAGTCACCATCACCAGAAGTTTCAGATGAACATTTTATGTAGAACCTTTGACTACTCCTATGTCTAAGTCACCCTGTGCCCATTATAGGTGCACGGTGTGTATTATGTATTTATTGTTATTTTGAGTGCTCTCCTGTCCTGTTGATGCTTGCTATCAACTAGGTGGTTTTGGCTATGGAGCCTGTACAGCACCCTCTGTTGGTAGCAACAGCTATATGCACTACCTGAATAGCAAGGCTTGTTAATTTGCATATTCAGGTAGATTTGCATATTGACAATTCTGCAGACAGGAGAGATATTTTATGTTAATTATTGTCTTTCCCACCCCTTTATAAATATGTTGTTATGTTATTATAAGTTCCTGTATGTTTTCTGATATGAATTGCGACGACTGGGGCAGAAGCACTTCAGGTTTTCTGGTTCCAGCTAGGAAGCAAGCTTGGTGGAGGTACCCAGCCAGAGTACAGGGAGCTCTGTCACAATTGCACTCTTGTTCTTTAAAATCCCATATTTATGGCATATAACATTAATAATTTAGAGAATGGCCAGTTATGATAAAGCTAATGTCTGTCATACCAAGAAATTAATGATCAATGTGAGGCCATCTAGTGGTGTTTGAACTGCCAAATTGCATGTACTAAATAGAGCTGTCAAAGGATCATCAGTTGTATTTTCTAAACAGATAATGATAACAAAGACTAGAGACTGGAGAAGTAGAGTTGAGCGAACATTACGGTTTTTGGACCCCGGACCCGAACACGGACATTTTACTGTATGTTCGGGTTGGAGTTCGGTGTTCGGTGATTTAATGGCGTGTTTTGAAAGGCTGCAGGGCAGCCAATCAACAAGCGTTTGACTCGTGTGCCTTTAGAAGCCATCACAGACCTAAATTGTTCTTTCAGCCACATTTACTAATACTAAGTAAAAGTTACATAGTATTAGTAAATTAAGCCCCTACTCGCTATTCCTACGCTGTGTAAAATGACACAAAGCACTCTGATTGGTTAGCTTGAAAAAAATTTTTACACAGCGTGGGAAAGTTCTTTGGAATTTTCCAACGCTGTGTAAAATGACACAGAGCACGCTGATTGGTTACTTGCAATCCACCAATCAGAGTGTTGTTATGAGTCAAATTACACAGCGTGGGAAAATTCCAAAGAACTTTCCCACGTTGTGTAAAATGACACAGATCACTCTGATGGTGGATTTCAAGCTAACCAGAGTGTTGTGACAGGTAAATTTAGAAACTTACCTATCAGTCTCTTCATTTACCTGTCAGAGTACTCTTATTGGATGGCTTAAACCCACCAATCAGAGTGCTCTGAGCCTAATGTCAGAGCGGGGTAAGGCTTTATAAGCCTTCCCCCGTCCTGCACAGCTCAGTCTGCGCGGAGCCTTCCAGATGAACATGGATTTTATTTTGCACACTTTTTTTTTTTTTTTTTTTTAAATTGCGTTGATTTTTATCGATTTTTATTTGGCCTTTTTTGGGGCTGAAAAAAGAAGATTTTAGAAGAAAGAAGACATCAAATGGTAAGTTTATTTTTTTTTTTCAGGTATGTAGCTTATGGTCACCCCTCATTATTTTTAGCATAAGTGGGTAGGCAGGGGTTATTTGTTTGGGGAGAGGGGCGTGACGGGAGGGTTAAATTTTTATTTAGGGCCCACACCCACCGCCCAGGGGTGGGGGCCAGGGGGAAGGACAATAGGTCCCCACCCTTATTCTAACTTAGGGCCCCCACCCACCACTCGGGGGTGGGGGCCGGGGGGGAGGACAATAGGTCCCCCCTCCTTATTCTACATTTAGGGCCTCCACCCACCGTTCAGACCACTGGCTGCTCACTGTTTACTAGACACACCCCTACTCGCGGTATAGCGAGTAGGGGCTGAATTTACTAATACTAAGTAATCTTTACTTAATATTAGTAAATTTGGCTGAAAGACCAAAGACCAGCCTTTTGGTAGATAGCTTCCTAATACCGTGGGAATTAGGGAGTTATCTACTAAGCGGCTGCTTATTTTATGTTATTTTAAGTTATTTCCCTCTCCACATTTGTTTTCAGGGCACTTGTCCTACTCTTACCCCCATTTTACTTCCTTTTGCAGCCCTCTAGCCCTTTCCAGAACTTTTTTAGAGCAATTTTAGTGCCCAAAAGTTCGGGTGCCCATTGACTTCAATGGGGTTTCGGGTTCAGTGTCAAGTTCGGGTCAAGTTCGAGCCCGAACTCTAACTTTTTGACGAAGTTCGGCCAAAATCGTCGAACCCGAACATCCAGGTGTCCGCTCAACTCTATGGAGAAGTCATTATAAGTTGCATTTTCAGTTGAATTTGGGGAAACCACTTGAAGCATTCATTGTGCTGAGCTATTTCCATTGCTTTTGTTTGATTTGTTCATTGCAAACAGCTGAAAGTCTGTACATTTTCACAATAAACCTGAATGGGGGTTGAATAATTTTGATAGCAACTGTATATACACATGCAACCAATTGTTACACTGCTCTTTCTTTTCTGTATGCAGAGAATCAGTTTGTCAGTATTGTTTCTCTGACTATCAACATACTTTGCACTTTTGTTTACAATTTGTTTACAATTTTTTAGTAAGTGTTTAAATCTTTATTCAGGACTGTCTTAAAAACAGGGCAAACGGGGCAGCTGTCCCAGGCCCAATTACTCCTGGGAGGCCCATTGCAGCTGTCCCATAGGCCCTCTTCCCACATCAATTTATTTTAGGCTCGCTGACGGGACCATCAGGGGGCCCACGCAGTTAGGTCAGAGGCCCAGTCAGCTCTGTGGCCCATTAATAGCGCTACCTGGCCCCCTTGATTATGTCAGTGCTGGGAGGAAGTCACTTCCTCCCAGCTAACACCGAGCGCCACCCAGGAGGGAGGAGGAGAGATGGGGAGTGCAGAGTGACTCCCAACAGCATTAGCCAGCCACTGGATCCCAGGGAAGCCACCCTCCTGCACCTAAAGGGTAGGAAACAGGATGTGTGAATCTGTGTGTCTGTATGTGTATCTGCTTGCCTGTATGTGTAGCTGTGTGTCTGTTTCTCTCTGTGAATACATGTGTCTGTATGTGTATCTGTTTGTGTATGTATGTATGTATATATATTTCAATTGTAAAATAGGTCTGCAATCACGGTCTTCTTCAATTAAATTTCTTTATTTCTTTATATATCAAAAAGGATCCAGGGAGATCGACGTTTCAGTCCCCAGACCTAACTTTCATCAGGATCCTAACTATATATAAATATATATACACACACTGAACAAAATTATAAATGCAAGACTTTTGTTTCTGCCCCCATTTTTCATGAGCTGAACTTAAAGATCTAAGACTTTTTCTATGTACACAAAAGGCCTATTTCTCTTTGTTCACAAATCTGTCTAAATCTGCGTTAGTGAGCACTTCTCCTTTGCCAAGATAATCCATCCACCGCACAGGTGTGGCATATCAAGATGCTGATTAGACAGCATGATTATTGCACAGGTGTGCCTTAGGCTGGTCACAATAAAAGGCCATTCATAAGGTGACTTGGTGGGGGTTTGTGATTTCATGCCAGGGAGTGGGCAGGGTCCAAAGTGCCAAAGCAAAATCAATATTAAAGATGGCCCTATCTTTATTACATCCTTTTCAAAGATTTTCTTGTTTTATATTCTTAATTTATATTTGTTTCAAATGTCCTTTAACTGGAGTTTTGCTCACTTGATGGAAAGCTGAAAATGTTAACTACTAAGATTCATTACACCACATCAGGGCTGGATTGGCCTATTGATAAACCTGGAGATTACATAGTGGGTTGACCTAAGAAACCTTTGCTTAATCTATAACTAAACAGATGGCCGCAGTGTGTCCCATGTCTTGCGTCAGGTGAGTATACAATATGTGCATGTCTGTGAGTGCATGTGTCATTGTGTGTTTGTCAACACGTATGTGTCTGTTAGTGAGTGCTTTAGTTAGTGTGTGTGTCATGGATGGAATTCCCTTGCTGTATTCATTTAGATTCTTAATTTTCATTTTCTGAAATTATAATACCAAAGGTTTGTGTACTTTTTATAATTAAGCAGCATGACTCCCTCTATGCATGTCAGTGGAAGCTTCTGTCAGTGTGTGTCAGTGAGTTCATGTGTCAGTGTGTGACAGTGAGTTCATGAGTGAGTGTGTGACAGTGAGTGCTTCCATTGCATGTGTCATATATGCATATCATTACATGTCAGTGTCAGTGAATCTCTGTGCCAGTAAATGTGTGTTAATATGTCCTCAAATAGATTCTTTACTTTTACTTAAAGGGACAATCCACTGTCCAAATACAAAATAAATAAAAATCACTGTGTAGAAGATATACCCCAAATGAAAACTTGCATGCATTTAATTATGCATTTTTTTTCTCATAAAAACAGCTTGCAGCGCATGCAAATCTCTTGCCTGCAGCCATTGCAACCCCAACCCTTTAAGCCCTACCCAGACTTTCTGTGACTGTCCAATCACAGACATCACAATACAGCTAGCTCAATGAGAAGTGTTTACACAGTGCTCCAATCATTGGGAAAACCATTTCAAAATAATTTATAGACCTACTACAGGTTGAATAAAATGAACTCCAGATATTCAGATAAATGTTGGAGAAACTGTGGAATGATTGGCTCGCTTTCACATGTTTTTTGGGATTGTCTTAAACTCACACAATTTTGGCAGGAAATACATAAATTAATCCAAAAAGTAAATTCTAATGTTCCTGTACTCACTACAGAATTAGCTTTATTCAAATTCTACCCAGATACTTGAAAAAGTTGATAAACTTATAATTGGACATATCCTTTTAGCTACTACTACGATCATCCCCAGATACTGGAGGTCACCAACTTTCCCTACTATTAAAGAAGTTTTTAATGACATACTAGATAATACGGAGTAGGAACTGACTCTCAGACAACCTTCTTTGCTTAGATAACCTTAGACCAGGGATCCTCAAACTACGGTGCAGGGGCCAGATCAGGCCCGCAAGGGTCCTGAACCTGGCCCGAGCATTTAGGGGGGGGGCCACCAGATGGGACCTATATCTTCAGGGGCCGGGTCAGCACTGCAGCCATGCAATAGAGCGCCCGGGCCCCTTTAAAAAATTGCAGCCGCAAAGTAGTGCTGGGAGGAAGTGACGTATGTATGTCTGTCTATGTGTATGTATGTCTGTCTGTGTTTGTGTCTGTCTGTCTGTGTGTATGTCAGTATGTGTCTGTATCTATGTCAGTGTGTGTATGTATGTCTGTCTGTGTGTATGTATTTCAGTATATATGTATGTGTATGTATTTCAGTGTGTGTGTATGTATGTGTTTGTATGTATGTCTGTCTGTGTGTATTTCAGTATGTATGTATGTATTTCAGTGTATATGTATGTGTATTTATGTATGTGTTTGTATGTATGTCTGTGTGTATTTCAGTATGTATGTATGTATGTGTGTGTATGTATGTATGTGTTTGTATGTATGTCAGTATGTATGTGTTTGTATGTATGTATCTGTATGTATGTCAGTATCTGTATGTCTGTCTGTATTTCAGTATTTATGTATGTGTATGGATGTATGTATGTAGGTATGTGAGTATGTATGTATGTATTTATGTCAGTATGTATATGTCTGTCTATGTATGTATGTCTGTGTGTGTATGTCTGTCAATATGTATGTATGTGTCTGTGTGTGTATGTATGCCAGTATGTATGTATGTATGTGTGTGTATGTATGTCCTTATGCGTGTTTGTTTGTGTCTGTCTATATGTATGTTATTATGTGTCTATGTGTCTGTATATTTCTGTGTGTCTGTTTCAGTATGTATAGAAATTCGTTCAAACTTTTTTCAAACTATAGTCTGAGGGACAGTGAACTGGCCCCTGTTTTAAAAGTTTAAGGACCCCTGCCTTAGACACTACTGGGACGAATGGGAAACAAAGAGTAAAAGAGAATATAGGTTTTGATTGCTTGCATAAAGAAATGTATATTTAAAATAGTTTGACAACAAAAATTGGTGTTCTATTACGCGATTATCTGAACTTGGTATTGTTGTGTCATGTTATGTATACTAGAATTGGTTATAGTCATTAGAATTTAAGTTGAAAAAAGCTATTATGGATGGATGCACTCCCCTTACCCTTTTTTTCCTTTTTTTTTCTTCCTTTGCCCCACTCCCAATTTTTCATTTTGTGTTTTACTTATTAACATTGCAATTTAATTGCATAGTTCATTCATACCAATATGTTATCACAATGAAAATTGGATATAAAGTGCCTGTTGAATACTTTCATCATTGATTTACATATGGACTAGATACATTTATATTAACTCTTAACATATATGGTATTTTCTTTTTCATTGCAAAAATATATATATATACAGTATCTCACAAAAGTGAGTAAACCACTCACATTTTTGTAAATATTTTATTATATCTTTTCATGTGACAACATTGAAGAAATGACACTCTGCTACAATGTAAAGTAGTAAGTGTACAGCCTGTATAACAGTGTAAATTTGCTGTCCCCTCAAAATAACTCAACACCTTGACAACAAAAGGGAGTACACCCCTAACTTGAAATGTCCAAATTGGGCCCAATTAGCCATTTTCCCTCCCTGGTGTTATATGACTCGTTAGTGTTACAAGGTCTCAGGTGTGAATGAGGAGCATGTGTGTTAAATTTGGTGTTATCACTCTCATATTCTCTCATACTGGTCACTGGAAGTTCAGCATGGCACCTCATGGCAAAGAACTCTCAGAGGATCTGAAAAAAAGAATTGTTGCTCTACATAAAGATGGCCTAGGCTATAGAAGATTGCCCAGACCCTGAAACTGAGCTGCAGCACAGTTGGCAAGACCATACAGCGGTTTCACAGGACAGGTTCCACTCAGAACAGGCTTCGCCATGGTCGACCAAAGAAGTTGAGTGCACGTGCTCAGTGTCATATCCAGATGTTGTCTTTGGGAAATAGACGTATGAGTGCTGTCAGCATTGCTGCAGAGGTTGAAGGAGTGGGGGTGGGGTGGGTCAGCCGTTCAGTGCTCAGACCATACGCCGCACACTTCATCAAATTGGTCTGCATGGCTGTTGTCATAGAAGGAAAAATCTCTTCTAAAGAGGATGCACAAGAAAGCCTGCAAACAGTTTGCTGCAGACAAGCAGACTAAGGACATGAATTACTGAAACCATGTCCTGTGGTCCGATGAGACCAAGATAAACTTATTTGGTTCAGATGGTGTCAAGAGTGTGTGGCGGCAACTAGGTGAGGAGCGCAAGGACAAGTGTATCTTGCCTACAGTCAAGCATGGTGGTGGGAGTGTCATGGTCTGGGCAGGGCCGGACTGGGAATTAAAAGCAGCCCTGGAAAAAAAATATTTACCAGCCCCATAATGCGTCGCACCAGCATAGTGTGCAGATACAGAGTTAGAACAGATAACTTAAAATTAAAAAGTACATCAACGTAAAAAGCGCACTCATAGGCTTCAAAATAAACAAAAGTGCAGATTTATTTTAAGCAGACGTGCCTTTGCATGTAATCAATGTTTCAGTCCAACTACCTTGACATATTAAGGAAAGCTTGTTAATGGGACTGAAATGGTGAATGTATGTAGGGTACAACTGTAAAAAATGTTTATTTTGAAGTCCTGTGGGTGTGCTCTTCACTTTAAATATGTTATTGTGCTGGAGTATGCACCTAGCAACAAGACTGGGCCAATATCTGCTCATTACATATGGTACATATTAATGAAATTTCTCTGTGTATTATGCATTTATAAATGTACATTAATATGTGTAAATATAATAGAGATATAAAACTAATACACACATTAATATATATGTCATATACTAATGGCGGATCCTGAGCCTGAGAGGGGCACTTGTAGATTATTTAAAGAAATATTCCATGCACAATAACCACTACTCCTCTGTGTAGTGGTTATGGTGCCAGGAGCGTCGGCACCCCCTCCCAGAGTAAGTAGTCAAACAGTTTAAGAACAGTTTGACAACTTACCTTGAGTCTGCTAGGATATGGGGCTGTAGTAGGGTATAGGAGCAGTGGTGCAATGTGTGTGAAAGGTTCAGTGTGTGGGTGGGCAGTGTGTAAATGTGTATGGTGTGTGTGTGTGGGGGGGGGCAGTGTGTGAATGTGTATGGTGTATGTGTGTGTGGGGCAGTGTGTGTATGGGGCTAGAGTTCACTCCTACTACTGGGACCACCAGGAAGTGGTGAGAGTGAACTCTAGCCCGTAGCTCCAGGGCTAGAGTTCACCCTCGTGAGAGCCGGAGTGTTGCCCCAGGTCCTCTCTTCCTCCCCTGCCGACTGGCTGCACGGTGCCTGTGGAACGGGGAGGGAGATCGTCCGGCAGGGGAAAGCCTTGGGGGGGGGGCCCTTGCCCCCGCCATCCACCAGTGATATATACTGCCCCTATGTGTGTCTCTTTATCTCCAGCCTCTCTGTGTGCCTTATTGTCTCCCCCAGTCACTCTGTATGTTTCTTTCTCCCCCTCACTGATCCTCTGTGTCAATGTCTCCCCTCTCCTTCCCAGTCTCTCTCTTCCCCCTCTGCCTCTTTCTTCCCCTCCCCTTGTGTGTCTCTCTCTCATTTCTCCCTCTTTGTCTCTCTCTTCCCCCTCTGCCTCTTTCACCCCCTTTCCCTGTGTCTCTCCCTCCTCCCCATCTCACTGCCTCCCCCCTTTCCCTGTGTCTCTCCCTCCTCCCCATCTCTCTCCCTCCCCCCTTTCCCTGTCTCTCCCTCCAACCCATCTCTCCCCCCCTTTCCCTGTGTCTCTCGCCTCTCCCCATCTCTCTCCCTCCAACCCATCCCCCCCTTTCTCTGTGTCTCTCCCCATCTCTCTTCCTCCCCCCTTTCCCTGTGTCTCTCTCCTCCTCCCTCCCCCCTTTCCCTGTGTCTCTCCCCATCTCTCTCCCTCCCCCATTTCCCCCTTTACCTGGAGAAGTCAGGGGGCCGGCCGCGTTCCTGGCTGGAGCCGCCGGGCCGGGTGGCAGCTTCCCCGGTCTGGCGGCCCTGCTCCTGTCACTGCTGTGGCTGATGGAGGAGGAGCATGTCTCTGTACCATGCTCCCTCGCGGTTCCTGTGCCGGGAACCGAGAGGGAGCATGGTACAGAGACATGCTCCTCCTCCATCAGTCACAGCAGTGAGAGGAGTGCCGCTGGACCGGGGAAGCTGCCACCCGGCCTGGCGGCTCCAGCCAGGAACGCGGCCGGCCCCCAGGTGTCGCGGCCCACCGGGAAATTTCCCGGTATCCTGGTGGGCCAGTCCGTCTCTGGGTCTGGGTCTGCATGAGTGCAGCCCGCACTGGAGAGCTACAGTTCATTGAGGGAACCATGAATGCCAACATGTACTGCGACATACTAAAGCAGAGCATGATCCCCTCCCTTTGGAAACTGGGCCACAGGGCAGTATTCCAACATGATAATGACCCCAAACACACCTCCAAGATGACCACTGCCTTGCTAAAGAAGCTGAAGGTAAAGGTGATGGACTGGTCATGCATATCTCCAGACCTAAACCCTATTGAGCATCTGTGGGGCATCCTCAAATGGAAGGTGGGGAGCGCAAGGTCTCTAACATACAACAGCTCTGTGATGTCATCATGGAGAAGTGAAAGAGGACTCCAGTGGTCGCCTGTGAAGCTCTGGTGAACTCCATGCCCACGAGGATTAAGGCAGTGCTAAAAAATAATGATGGCAACTCAAAATATTGACACTTTGGGCCCAATTTGGATATTTCCACTTAGGGGTGTACACACTTTTGTTGCCAACAGTTTAGACAATAATGTAACATACTATATATGACCCTGTAACTTCCCAAAACACCATAAAACCAGTACATAGGGGGTACTGCTTTATACGTGAGACATAGTTGAATACAAATGTGTGGATTTTATTGCAGTAAAAGCAAACACTATTGTGACATTCACAGTTAAAATGTCATGCTGAACAAAAAAAATAAAAATTCTTAATTTCTCACATTTTTTAAAATATTTTATTCATATTAAATTATGTTTCGTAGCTAAATATTTGATGTTGAATGAAAGCCCTATAACATGGTATATAATATGTGTGGGAGCACTTAATATGAAACAGGTGAATTACGGTTAAACAGACATATAGTCAAATTGCAAGTTTTGTTTTGATTACAACGTGTACATTTGGCTCAGTCCTTAAGGGGCTAAACATTGTGGTTTTTTTCTCTTCTTAGAGATGTGTTTAGTCACCCTGCATGTTAGCGTAGGTGCCATTCGATTTCATTTTATTGATTTACCTTTAGTGGTACATTATGTTTTATGCCATCACACACAACACTTGCAAAAAAAGGTATAACTATAAAGAATTAAATTAGAACATTTCCACATAATAAAAGTGGAATGTTTAATGCTGCTGATATCTGTGGTATTACTGCTATTCTCCAACAGATGGTACTACACTTCACAGAATTAACAATATAGATTTTTTATTTCACTTATTTCACTATATTAGAGAGAAATTTCCTGAGTGTTTTCTGAAATAAATACAAGCGAATATACATACTAAAAACCATGACCATATGTTTAGCGTCACAGTGCTTTTTATGTGTTTTACTGTTCTATTTTAAAGCTAGAGATTCAGTGTAATAATCACTATTATACTACCACTCGTTTGTGATCATTCATATCTTGGAAAAAAACATTTTAATTATAGTTTATGGCACAGAAGATAATATAAATCATGGTGTTTAGTAATGTTCATGCATATCTCCTAGGAGTATCAGGATTGCTAGAATTCTTACACCGGAAAGCGTGTATACAGAATGTTAAAGTTATACATTAACCACAGATATAGATCTTTGCTACTATTAAATATGTTATATGAAGCATCTTAAAAATGTAACTTGTAAATTACTATATAATTTCAGACAATGCTGCATTAATTACTTTTAATCCTCGAGCATATTCTGTGCTAAGACCAATTCCTGCAAAACGTAAAAGGTTTAAGGTTTGAAGGGGACCAGCTATTGGTGTGATAGATAGACAGACAGGAATGACAGGAAAGACAGAAGAGACAGACAGACAGATAGACAGACTGACTAATTTAGAAACAGAGAGATGGATGGATAAATAGAGGATTACAGATGTATCTCACTTACCGACCGGCTTCCATTCTTATGACCCGGTCGTAAAAACGAATGGGTCGGTAAGTGAGGATGCGTGCTGGTCTACGTTCAGGGAAATTTCCCCAAACATAGACAAGCGCAGCAGAGCAGAGGATCCCTCAAATCTGTGTTCGGGGAACATTCCCAGAACATATATTAGATGGATTCCCTGCTCTGGTGCATTTTTCTATGTTCGGTTAGATTTCCCTGAACATAGATTAGAGGGATTCCCTGCTCTGGTGCGCTTGTCTATATTAGGGGAAATTTGTCCGAACGTAGACATACGCACTAGAGCAGGGACTCCCTCAAAACTATGTTCGGGGTAAATTCCCCCCAACATAGATTAGGCAGGGACTCCCTCAAATCTATGTTCCACATAGACCTGTTCTCTAATGTGGGGGATCCCTTGAATCCCCATGCTAGAGAGCTGGTCGTAAGTTCAAACTGTCGTAAAACAGTTAAGATGTAAAGTGAGGACCACCTGTAGTTAAAATCTATACATTTTAGTCCAAAATTATGAAACATTTTAAAAATCTGAAATAGTTGTTTCTAGGCACTTAATCTATAGACACTTAGCAATATCAGGCCTACCTCAGGCTTCGTCAACTGCTCTGAAGTAGATTTTCTTTTTTTAAATAAGCATATCAAGTCTAACTAAATGTTTCTTAGAAAAATATGTAAAAGCATTGCATGTTCTTGCTCCAGATGTGTAAGAATAATAGAGCAAAACAGTTCAAGTAGCCATGGGATAGATACACTGCTGATATTCTCAAGAAACCAAATTCAGACTAAAATAAGTGCTTTTATGTAAGGAATAGACATTAAATAGGCCATTTTCTTCTGTTGAGATGGCCAGTTTACCAGCTGTGATGGCTCCATCAGATCTACCAAGATTTCAACAAAGCGAACAGCAGACACATAAAACATACAGTTTCAAATCTTAAAAGGCTATTTAAAATCACCTGTCTCAAGTAAAAAATATGTGAATTTAGTCACACCCCATGACCATAACATTTTATCCTATTTATGTGCTTGCTACATATCTCGTGTTTCAAATAATGGTTATGTTGTTTTTTTAAAAGGAAGATAACTCTGTAGGGAAGGAGTTAAACAAGCTTACATGAACAGCATGTGTTTTGAAATAAAAATAAAAAAAAGTAAGAAGTGTATGCTTCATTCTCATAGCCTGAAAATCATTGGAGAATGCCGGGGAAAATAAAACTCATTAACCCCTCAATTACCTACAGGTATGATACAATGATACATCTTATTATGATAAGATAGGAAGGTACTATTTAAGGTCTGATTAAAGGAACTCCGAGATAAATCATATGCCAGAATACTAATAAAATCCACATCTTTTTCAATAATAAATAAAACTTACCAAATGTATGGAGAAGGTGGCAAAATAATAATTATTAGTTTTTTATTATTTATAAAATATTTTTTCCAGGAAAGATACATTGAGATTTCTCTCGTTTTCAAGTATATTCTGGATCCACAAAACATTGCATCGATACAATAGGGTACAATAAAATACAAAAACAATATTAATACACAACATATACAAAATTTAACATAGAACAGGTAGGAAATATATAATCACCCATGACACATGCATTCTGTTTTGAGGTATGTAGAGAGGGATCTCTTAACGGAGTTTAGGAAGATTTGAAAGTGTGCGGGAGGTTGTTCCATAATTGCGGTGCTCTGTAGAAAAAGGAGGATCAAGACGCTATCTTTTTGTGTTGAGGTAGACTAAATAAAGTGCTGGTACTGGATCGGAGGTTATAGGAGGTGGTAACAGCTGGGGAGAGCATTTTGCTCAGGTAGGGTGGGAGCTTCCCAGAATAGCTCTTATGCACAAGGCTGGAAAGATGAAGGGTTTAGTTCTTTTAGAATGTCACAGTGGTGGGTCATGTAATTACAATGTAGCACAAAGCGGCAGAACGAGTTATACAATGTGTTGAGTTTATTAATGTGGGATTGCGGTGCAGGTGCATATACTACATCCCCACAATCAATTATTTGCATCAGCATTTGATGTGACTCTTTAAAGTGGTTGCAGGTTTTTTTAAAGTCTCCAGGATAGGACATCCCAATGAAAAGCTAATGGGTGATGCCAGAAAGCAGATTAGAGCAGACTAAGCATGTCTGGGAGGTCTATATGCAGAGAATTGTTTATTTTTTTAAAAGAAATATCCACAAATGTTGACATAATTAGATTTATTTCATAAAAAGGGGGTATAGCCCCCCATACCCATATGAACCAACCTCCTATGACATAACCTTATATGTAATCTGTTCTAAAATGGTCTACATACTGCATACATTACAATACTAGCCTTATATTAAGGTAGGAGAGACCCAAAAAGAAGGAAGGTGGTTAGAAGGTACATGGCACAAAACATTTCCATGTACCTTCTAACCACCTTCCTTCTTTTTGGGTCTCTCCTACCTTAATATAAGGGGTAATGTGCATTAAGAGACACAAGAAGTTAAGATGGACATGTTATCTTCTTGTGTGTCTCCTAACCACCTTACCCATTATATGCCTCTTATTCTCCTTGTTACCTCCTCTGTGTTACTCTTAACCCATCTTACCCCTTTTATGTCTCTTTACAAACTTACTACTAGTTTATCTGTTAACCCCCTACCTACCAATATTATAGCATAGATGTGTGGGAAAGTGGCAGAAGATCTTTATGTTCATCAGCCTGGTTAAACAGGGAACTCTGCAGTTGACAAGAGAGACCAGAGAGTGACAAGAGAGACCAGTTCCTCTGAGCACTGTATTCCACTCAGACAGCAGACAAGAAGATCCTCTACCAGGTCTTGGGTGGTCCACGCTGCAATCACTGCAGGTTCCTCCTGTCTCTCACTCAGTGTGGGTCACCTTCCTCAACTACTTGAATGCTTGGATGTGTGATTTACCCATTCAAAGAATGAATTGCTAGGTTAAAATTATGGTATTAAACCTTCATTTTACAGTCATAAGGACAAACAAAGTGCTACATATTGATTTCATATAAATAAAACATGCAATGACTTTAGCTTACATGTCAACCTCTATTTTCCTGTACGATTTATTATATTCATTGTATTTCATACAATTTTATTCTACTTAATGGTCTATAAATGTTGATTACAGAATCTATAAAATGATTTAAATCCACTCTACATGCAAGGACAGCTATTAAGGAGATTTTTTTCTGACAATAGACTTTACTAAGAAATATTACTGGATAATTAACATTTACTGCTATCTGCATGTGTCTGCTTCCAGTATAATTAGAGATGAGCTCATTTTCAGGATTTGGCCAAAAACCTGAAGGAGCTCACATCTCTCATGATGCTCTTACAACCATAATGCAGGCAAAGCTTTGGGAGAGATGTAGTCAACAACATCTGGAGTGCTGAAGGTTGCCTACCTCTGATCCAGATGATCAATAAACTAAATATTCCATTATGGCAAGACATATGGTAATGTTATAGCAAGAAGGCGTAGTCAGTTGATAAAGCATAGATAACCAGATCTGCCTACCTCTGATCCAGATGATCAATAAACTAAATATTCCATCATGGCAAGACATATGGTAATGTTATAGCAAGAAGGCGTAGTCAGTTGATAAAGCATAGATAACCAGATCTGGGTTTGGAGGGATTTTACAAAGGTGTGAAATTGAGACAGAAAGGCCCATGATGTGTAGTCTTTTCTATTTCAGTCAGATTCTGAGTTATCGTGATCCGTACTTATAAAAGAGTATTCTAAGGTCCAGATATTTTTGTCAGCTGCCATGTGCCTGTGCAGGTGCTAATCCTTTGTTCATGGACTGATCAACCAAACGTTTATCCATCTTATAAAGCCACTACAATTATGCAACTCTTCCACTAAATCACCATTAAAATCCACATTCTTACAGAACCCCACTCTAATCTGGATTCGATGCTTCTCTCTGTAGGAGAAGCATCAGATTGCCAGAGTGGAGATATTGCATGTCCCATATACCTTCCAGTTGTTTGAACAGATAGCAGATTGGCGAGACAGGAGACTTTGCTGGTATTAGACTACAGGTAAGTGTAATAGTTTTTTTTCTAACAAAGTAGAGTGCCTGCATTGAAATGCAGTAAGGTGCACATTTAATTTTAACATTATATATTTATTTTTAAATTTAGAGTATTCATTTAAAGTTTGATTCTTGAGCAAATGGGATATAAGTGGAGGGACTCACAAAATGTAACAGAAAACAAGGAGGGATATTGTAAGGTAGAAAACATGGTTAGCAACTCATCACTAATATATATAGTAATATAGTAATCAACCTTACGTTTAATGGAATAAACAACCAAAGAGAAAATATATTGCAGATATTTGGTATTTATCTAGATTCCTAGACTCATGCATCTGTTTAGAAAATATATTAAAATCTTTAGATTGTAATATCACGGTTATCTAAGCACTTTGTATAAAAGAACTTCAATGGCTAGCTCTCAGCTCATGGATAGGCTTCTATTTACCTTTTTGTATTGGTTGTTGTGTTGTCCTTTTTTCCCCCTTTAATAGTACAGTGCTGCAGAATATTGACATGTTATAAATACCAGTAATAAGAATAATAATTAAAACTACAGATTTCATGATGATAGATTTGTATTTAATTTCCAATCTGGTTCCTGAATTTCCTATAGGTAAACACTAGAGGGAGTAATATAACATGAAATACTAAATAAATTCAGAATGTTTCACTAAAACTGTTGGAAAATCATCAGGAAATTTTACATTGTAGACTGCGAAGCACCAGATGGACGTATCACGAAACAAACATGACAATGGACGCACAGTTCTGTTTGATTCGTGATTCAAATCTCCACCTATGGTTCCAAAAAAAGACATGATTGGTAGGAAAAAAAGATGATTGATGTTTACAGGACAGAACCTCAAGTGAGAAGTGAACAGTAGAGAGGGTAGAAATATATAAAATGTAAAAATATAGATTATTTAGACCTCCTTTTGTCCCCTCTGTCGGTTATTTTTTCAACCTTGATCTGTGAACCAAATTAACCAAAACGTCAGGGAAATGCACCTATATGTGTATATTATGTGTATGTTTTGCAGTACACTGGTCGGCCAATTTTCACACCCTTTTTGTTTGTGAATAACATTTTTCTTTTGTTGTTGTTGTTAAAATGATCACATGGAGTAAAGTCGTAAACTCCACGTTGACAAATTTTAGTCCATCTTAACAAAATTTCAAATTTTATGCGGGTACATTGATCCAGCCAAACCAACTTTTTCAGCCATTCTCAAGTCTATTACAGATGCGAATTCTGAAACTATAAATCTGTACACAAGTTTTATAAAGCAATAACTGTTTACTGGTTATTTCACAATTAAGTCTCGAAGGGAAAAATCGAAACCATTCGCAGCTTGTCACTTCTCCTGATCTATTTTAGGGCACCATATTCAAGTATGAACAAGAAAAATTGCATTCTGTGATAATGATGTAAAGAAAAAACATTTCATTAATATATTAAAGATTTATTGCCTATTTTTATATTTTCAAATGTTAAGCATGCATCTCATGCAATACTTTAGTATTTCTCTTGCATGATAACATTTATCTTGCTCCTAAATAAGTCAATTAAAACAGAGTATTAGGAGATATGACTTCATTTTATATGGAGAAAGAAAATGTAATTTAATTTCATTTGTTGAATACACCATAGCAAAATCCAAAGGCTATACAAGGTTAAAATAGTAGGTAAGTTAGTCAATAATTATATAAATGTATTTTGATTTAAAACAGATTGCTTAATAATTAATTTTATAATGGGGTTTTCTTTCCTTTATCTGCTAAATTTTTTGTTGGGTTTTATTAAAATAACATGACATATAAAAATAAAATTTAAACAGAAAAATAAAATTAAATGACTGATTTATTGGGTGGAGTGTTTTAACTACTCTGTGTATATTTAGTGAGGAGAGGGTTTTTTCAATGTAACTCAAAATAAGCACATTTTGTCTTATCGTGTTAACTGTAAATTCAAAAAATGTGGTACAAATGTGTCCAAATGCACTTCCACTGATTTTATGATTTCCTGCATTAGTTAAAAGGGACATTTCAGTTTCGAAATGGGCAAAAAAATTGAATTCACTATTTAGTAGGTATACATTCAATAAATACATTCATGCATTTTTAAAAGAGCTTGCAAATGCTGCAGGTCTTGTGAACTACAGCCCCATGCAAGCCCTCCCGTTCTTCTTCAAAAGAAAATAAACTCTACATGGGGAAATAGTCTATTAAAGACATCTCACTGAGAAGTGGCTAAAGCAGTGGTTCCCAAACCTGTCCTCAAATCACCCCTACCAGTCCAGGATTTAGAGAACACCCGGTTGTGTCTAAGGTGTTTTTAGAAAGAAAAAACCCTTAGACACAACTGGGTAATCCCTAAATTCTGGACAGGTAGGAGTGCCTTGAGGACTTGTTTTGAAAACACTGCTCTAAAGATCTGCCTCTGCTCATGCGTTTACATAACATAGAGTTTAGATCTGAGGTCTGGGTAGAGGTAGGCA
Source organism: Pelobates cultripes (assembly GCA_933207985.1). Lineage (NCBI taxonomy): Eukaryota > Metazoa > Chordata > Amphibia > Anura > Pelobatidae > Pelobates > Pelobates cultripes. The sequence goes on along the minus strand of OW240915.1, from coordinate 295,201,475 downwards.
GTGGGGACAGGAACAACCAAGTAGAGTGCAGGGGTGTTTCATTAATTAATCATAAATCTAATGGGAATCTTCAATTTTATAAAGTGCCTTTGAAAGGTGACACTTCTCACCCATATGACCAAAAACCAGGGATGTGGAAATGCACTCAAACCCCATACAATATGTATCTGGGTGCAGCCAAGCCGGTCCCAGAACCAGGAACCAAATACTTGATAATGGAAAAATAGAAAAAGGTCCAGGCACTCCAGAATACAAAGAAGACAACTTTTATTGAACCCACTGCCACTCACAACGTTTTGACACACAACGTTATGAGTGTGGAGTGGTCCTTTAAATTTTGCCAGAGCATATCATTTGCTACAACTGCGAATTTGCCAGCACTGAGTAACCATAACATTTTGATGATGGGAGCAAATCAGAACCTTTCTGTAAAATGTTAGTGTAATGGCACTCTTAACTGAGTGGTGTACATTCTCTGGCTCTTATCTTTATTGCTTGAATCTATCAGGATCATGTGCCCCCTATCCTCCTTTCCTCCATCAGAGAATTTACTCTATCACAACATACATGGAGCTTACCACAGATACTGGTCCATATAATTATTCGCTCAAATACATTACAACCTACTAGCCTCATGTGGGCAACTGAGCAGGATATGAAGATAGTCACTATGGAGATTAAATAACAAACTGAGATCTTTTTCTGGGGATCTCCTTATGATCTGGAAAATACATTAATTCCCAACAAATATGACTATAAACATTTAAGTCAAATTTGTTGGGGAGCAATCTCTTTTCTTAAAGTGACATTTCAGTCACCAGGACAACTAGAGCTTAGTTTCGGAGAAATGGCATTGTTTACATTGCCTAAGGATACCTCAAGTGGCAGTCACTCAGAAGGCCACTAGGACTGCTTCCTGTGTCAGTGCTGCACAACGCTCTGCATGGAAACGCTGAACATTCCTCATAGAGATGCATAGATTCAATGCATCTCTATGAGGAGATGCTGATTGGCCAGCACAGTGTTTCACTCTGCCCCTGCCTCCATATTGGCTGAGATAATTACTTCTGATGATTTCAGCTAAGGAGGAGGTACAGGGGAAGTAATTGCACCGGTGGACCAACGCAACACTGGAAAAAAGGTAAGATTTAAGAGGGATAAGGGGGGTAGGAGGGGTCAGCCAGCCAAAATGGGTTTTTAACACTACAGGGTCAGGATTACACGTTTGTAGAGTTTGTAGAGTTTTAGATATGGAATTACTATTGGCATTATTCTTCAGGTTTCCCCTTTTGTTGTAGAGATGGAATTATTGTTACACTAAATGTTGTGATCTGCAAAATTACTTTTTCTTTCTCATAGAAGTTTTTTCATATTATAGTAGGTCTATTTTACCTTAAGAAAATATGGGGCCATAGTACAGGTGTAAATGGATAGCTTTGTTGCTTAATAACTCAAGTTTCCCGAAACAATGTTTAAAAAATATGGGAATAATGCCCTATTGGCATTATTCTTCTGGTCCCACAGAAAGCATTTTAAAAGAAGTTCCACTTACCTAAATCCAACGCCGGGTGCATATCCCAGAGCTGCTTGGAGCGCCCATTTTCTGATGTTACGTAAGCCGTGTGGAGGTCCAATCAAAGACATTTCATAGAGAAGCCTTTGCTTGGACCATTTAACTGTCTCAGAGTGCATGCATGTGCCCTGAGCCGCCAAGGGGAGGGGGAGAAGGAGAAGAAAGCGCGGGGGACACTAAATCTATCAGATAGGAAGGTGGAAGTGCCACAATTCAGGAGGGTTGGAGGAAGTGGAAGCAAAGATTATTAAATCAGTTGCCAGAGAGCAGTGCATGCTGACGACAGACATTTTTACGCACAGAATTGACATTAGGCAGCACGGAGTTCTGGGCTTTCTAAGTCACGTGTGTGCAGCTTGCCCCTACCACACAATTAACAATAACTCTGGATGTGCCATGTTTCACATCCAAAAAGCAGAAGTGGTCATGGTGGTTGGAGCAAACCTTGAATAACTGTTGGGCTTGTAAAGACCATCATGGTTAATTTGGCTGCCCCTCTGTATGCTGTTTGCATGCCTCTTTAAGAAGTGCCAATAAAGCTTCAATTGTCATTAATTCATCAATGATGTGGTATACATGTTCTACAGTCCCAGCTATTTGTTATGCTCCAGTAGTCAAAGTACATCTGCTGTCCCCAACGCTGTTCCAAAGCAGATATTGAGAAAACTTGGACTGGTGGTGTACCGTGAGGAAAGGATTGGGAGCCACTGGCTGAGATGTGTCTTACAAACTAGTTTTAGTGATGCTTAATGACTCCCCTTCCCACTTGAAGGAATATTCCGTTTTGGCTATGGAAAATTCCTCCAGCATTTTAGAGATGGAATTACTGTTACACTAAATGCTTTGATCGTGGAGATTACTTTTTCATAGGATTTCCATGGAATATAAAAGGTGTCAATTTTACTGGTTACACAATGAAAACATAGATAAATATCTGCAGATATTTTCCACTGTTTCTACTTACATAGTTGTATTAGTCCTGTGGAAAATTTTCAGAGACAGACCTTGTGTGTTTTTACATGCTTCAATATTTTGGGGGGAAATATTAAATATTTCTCATTAATAACTAGTATATATACATTATATAAACTAGTCGTAAGCACAGGAAACACTTAAATGTATTGGGTATATTTTTCCATCCAGCTTAACTTCAAGCTCTTCCATAGATCCGCAGCAAGCGACATTACCTGCCTCGTATTGTCATGCTAGTGGATGCCCATCAATCTTCATCTTCACTGGCACCAGCAGACAGGGGGAAAAGTAAAAAAAGAAAAAGACCATGAGATTAAATGCTTATTTGATGAAGGATATGTTCAAACCATTTTACATCATCTAGAGGTGCTTAGCAAAGGCCAGATCATGGGTAGAAAATCTGAAATAATGCAGTGTAAGGATACCTTGAAAATATCCAGTGAGTGTTCATTAGAAGTCAAGTCTTTTGTAGGCTTAGAGTGACCCACCTATAGTGGCTGACATATTCTTCTGGGAAATAAATTCTTCAAGGTGACCTCAAGCTCTGTTGTTCATAAAAACAGAAATTGTGTGTTTACTAGGCGCTTATAATTAATAGTAAAGTAAACAATTATAGCAGCTACCACTAAAAATGTTAGTGCCCTATTAATTAATTCAGAAGACCAAGTGTACACTCAGTGTAGGAGATTAATAATAAAAAACACCACTGGTGTGCATGTGGCGCGCTTAAAATTTAACCAACTCACCCATATGGGTTAACATACATATGTATGAAAAGCGTATCTCGGAGCAATGTATCTGAAACAGATATAAGTACAAATGGTGCAAGTAATGTTTATAATAAATACAATGAGTAGGTATTCTATATAGTTCCACTCACATATGGCAGAGCCCTATAGGATCAGCTTAGATCTCGACAGCCTATGTGTGCTTATGGTGACACAGAACCCAATCGATCCATTAATCGTCAGGGGATCCTTATGCATACATGAAAGAGAGACAAGTGGAAGAAGAAAACTCCTAGTGTAGTAAATCCCAGTGCTCAGTGTCTAGTAGTAAAATAAATGGCTTCTCACCTGATAGGGAGCCCTGTAACTGGCTCCTGGTGTATAAGTGTATGTGCCTTTAAGGAGGCTACCACCCTTCTTTTAGCAGCAAAAATGGAGGATGGATTCCAATATAAAACCAAATTTATTGAATAAGTAAATAAAACTTACAAATGAAAATTGTAACGGATCACCTGGCACCCCGGCTGGGTACCTCCGTTAAAGGATGCACCTAGCGTTTCCTGAGGACTCCAAGCACTCTGGCAGACACCACAATCACCGAACCGGAGAAGCATATGAGTACTTCTAAGCATATGAATGCAATAAACAGCTGAATAGGCAAAAACCATATGAATGGGTTTAGACTCCTAGTAGTCAAACTGGAACAGCATACAATAAATCCTTCCCCAATAATGAGACGACACTTCACTTTGAGGGTTAAGCAGGAACTCCCTTTACACTTGCTTGTCTGTCTAGATCTTGATGTCCCACAGGATCTTAGCCCTGTCATTCTCAACTGCCCTTTGTGGTATCTCCCATCTGGACTTAGGCAGGTCCAAACCATATTCTGTGCACAATCCCAGCAACTTGATTGTGTCTCTCTGTGTATGCAGTTCCTGCTAACATCTTGCATCCAGCTACTAGGTGCTGGACTGTCTCAGAGGCCTCTTTGCACAGTCTGCACCTTGGGTCTTGCCTTGTGTGGTAGACTCCAGCTTCTATTGATCTGGTGCTAAGTGCCTGTTCCTGTGCTTCTAGGATTAGTGCCTCAGTGCTGTCTTTTAGTCCTCTCACTGGTAGGATTTTGTCATGCGAGCCACATCCACTATCTGCTGGTGGTACACCCCATGGAGAGGTTTGTCTTGCCAAGGAACCTCCCCTTTTCTGCATTCTATATCTGATGAAGTCTCAGGCATTCTCTTAGCAGTTCATCTTTGGGAGCCATCTTCATGATGTACTTGTGGATGCTCTGTGTTTCATCCAGGACTGTGGCTTTGACACTCATCAGGCCTCAATCTCCTTCCTTCCGGGAAGGTCTCTGGGTGCTGGATTTTAGGTGAAAACCTACATTCATATTAAGTAGCTTCCTGGTCTTGACATACATGGTCACTAGTTCTTCTCTTGGTCAGGTTATTATTCCAGCTAGGTACCTGATGACCAGTAGGACATATGTGTTGATGGCTTAGATCTTGTTCTTGCCATTGAGCTGGTACTTCAGAACCTGTCTGATTCTTTGAGGGTACTTGGATGTTGCTTTCCTCCTTGTCTCTTGGTTGCCATGCATTTGTGGTACACCAATGTACTTGTAGCTGTTCTCTACAGGGAGTGCAGAATTATTAGGCAAGTTGTATTTTTGAGGATTAATTTTATTATTGAACAACAACCATGTTCTCAATGAACCCAAAAAACTCATTAATATCAAAGCTGAATATTTTTGGAAGTAGTTTTTAGTTTGTTTTTAGTTTTAGCTATGTTAGGGGGATATCTGTGTGTGCAGGTGACTATTACTGTGCATAATTATTAGGCAACTTAACAAAAAACAAATATATACCCATTTCAATTATTTATTATTACCAGTGAAACCAATATAACATCTCAACATTCACAAATATACATTTCTGACATTCAAAAACAAAACAAAAACAAATCAGTGACCAATATAGCCATGGATTCTGTCAGTGTTTTGATCTGTTCACCATCAACATTGCGTGCAGCAGCAACCACAGCCTCCCAGACACTGTTCAGAGAGGTGTACTGTTTTCCCTCCTTGTAAATCTCACATTTGATGATGGACCACAGGTTCTCAATGGGGTTCAGATCAGGTGAACAAGGAGGCCATGTCATTAGATTTTCTTCTTTTATACCCTTTCTTGCCAGCCACGCTGTGGAGTACTTGGACGCGTGTGATGGAGCATTGTCCTGCATGAAAATCATGTTTTTCTTGAAGGATGCAGACTTCTTCCTGTACCACTGCTTGAAGAAGATGTCTTCCAGGAACTGGCAGTAGGACTGGGAGTTGAGCTTGACTCCATCCTCAACCCGAAAAGGCCCCACAAGCTCATCTTTGATGATACCAGCCCAAACCAGTACTCCACCTCCACCTTGCTGGCGTCTGAGTCGGACTGGAGCTCTCTGCCCTTTACCAATCCAGCCACGGGCCCATCCATCTGGCCCATCAAGACTCACTCTCATTTCATCAGTCCATAAAACCTTAGAAAAATCAGTCTTGAGATATTTCTTGGCCCAGTCTTGACGTTTCAGCTTGTGTGTCTTGTTCAGTGGTGGTCGTCTTTCAGCCTTTCTTACCTTGGCCATGTCTCTGAGTATTGCACACCTTGTGCTTTTGGGCACTCCAGTGATGTTGCAGCTCTGAAATATGGCCAAACTGGTGGCAAGTGGCATCGTGGCAGCTGCACGCTTGACTTTTCTCAGTTCATGGGCAGTTATTTTGCGCCTTGGTTTTTCCACACGCTTCTTGCGACCCTGTTGACTATTTTGAATGAAACGCTTGATTGTTCGATGATCACGCTTCAGAAGCTTTGCAATTTTAAGAGTGCTGCATCCCTCTGCAAGATATCTCACTATTTTTGACTTTTCTGAGCCTGTCAAGTCCTTCTTTTGACCCATTTTGCCAAAGGAAAGGAAGTTGCCTAGTAATTATGCACACCTGATATAGGGTGTTGATGTCATTAGACCACACCCCTTCTCATTACAGAGATGCACATCACTTAATATGCTTAATTGGTAGTAGGCTTTCGAGCCTATACAGCTTGGAGTAAGACAACATGCATAAAGAGGATGATGTGGTCAAAATACTCATTTGCCTAATAATTCTGCACTCCCTGTACATCTTCTATTTGGCCTTCTGGAACTTCAACTCATTCTGTCCTGATCATCTTACCTCTTTTTGCTATCATCCCCCCACACTTCTCTACTCTTGAACCTGTATCCGTATCCACTCTTCTTGATGATATGGCTAAGGGGGTTAAGGCCTATGCAGAACAGCATTGGGGATAGCTTGGTATATGGCACATTTGAGTTATTGTCCTGGAACTGGCTTCTATAGTTGTTTTCCATTTGCCCATCAGGTTCTTGATGAAGGCTCTTATTGTCTTGCTGACCTTGTAGAGAGCCAAGCATTCCAGTATCCATGTGTGTTTAGCATTGTGTCATAGGTTTTCTTGTATTCAATCCAGGCTGTGCACAGATTGGTCTGTCTGGGTCTTGGAATCCCTTGTGACTGCTTGGTCTACCAGTAGTTGGTGTTTTGATCCTCTGGAGCGAGAACCTTAAGTCTAGGTTCTTGCTCAGTGTCCAGGAATGATTTGTTCCAGTAGCCCACTTGTCGTCAGATTGCCCTGGTTCCCTAGCATCTGACGCAGACCTTGTTAATCCGGGTGAAGTCCGAACCGGCATGACTTTCTTGGTACGTGTTGCTCTCATATTATTGAGGTGGGCAGGGTATATCGTTAGGTGTCTTACCCAGGGACACTTAGTGGTGCAGTGATCAGACTAGAATTTTAACCTGTGGTCAGTGACATTACCCGTGTGCTATCCAGTCGATATATATAACATATTTCAATTATATATTAAAATCAGTACTGAAATATTTTAAGGGATAATCTTTTTGAAAGAAAGCAAGAAAGAAAGAAAGAGAAAGAAATTAGACAGATGGACAGATATTTCTGTGAAATAAGGATGGACCTGTTAGTGTGAAAGTTGTTAATGACATCCTTACCTGCTGTAGATGGAAGACATTAGCACAAAATTTTCTACTATAATGGAATCGTTCTTGCATCATCTGTACATTAGTTATAAGCAGCTGGAATCAATTCCAACACAGCTTCATATCCACGCTAACACCTGACAATGAGTTATGCTGGCTCATTTTAGCTAAAGCTTTCAGTAAATGAGATAAATGTAGCAGTTGGGGGTGTCTGCCTTTTTTTTCATCATTATATAAATTGTTTCCTCCTCTTTGCTGGATGGCTCCAATTACAGCTGGGAGTTCTTTGTGATGGACCATTGCATGGAAACACCAACATTACATTATATTTCTTGCTCCTTGAAGATTTTTTTTTTAACTGCATATTTTAACTTTTTTTACTGTATTTTTTTTTTTTTTTTTACTGTATTCCTGTGGTTAATCACAGTGCCGTTTATCTTTTCTAATCTCAGGTTTTCATTTAATGCCAAGGCTATCTTTCAGACAAAGATATATTACATGAGCTATATCCAATGCTAAACTAAAACTTCAGTATGTTCAAATGTCGGTTGTATTTTGACACATTTCATAATTTATTGGTATCTTAAAGCTACCAGCCTGTTGAAATATCATAGATTTTAGGGCTATTTACCTGTTATCCTGGAGCCTGCTCCTGTATCTCTTGACCTTTTTTTTCTCCTTGGCTGGCTCTCTAAAGTATACATATTTCTTGCTTGTTCTGACCTAGGTCTTTGACCATGACATACATTTTACTGCACAGCACACACTTAAAGGAACACTCCACTGCCCAAATAAAAATATAAATAACTGTTCAGGTGTTTAGGAGATATGCCCCAATGAAAACAGCTTGCATAAACGGCAGCTCAATAGGAGGTCTTTACAAGGCAGATTCTCTGGGCAATTGCTACCTTTTGCGTTTAGCTCCACTGAGCAAAACAAACCAGGAAGTAACAGGACCAGTTTTATGATTGACAGCTAGGGCAGTTTAATAAAGTGAATTTATAAAAGTGCCAGTTTCTTTTAAAATATGCCCTTTTTGTCAAATGGAAAAAAAGTGCCCACTCTTAACACATAAAACATTTTAGCAAGCTAAAGCGTTTTCGGAGTCCAGAGTGTCCCTTTAAGATGCTTTTGCAACCCACTGGTTCCTGATTCTGTTTGAAGAACTGGTCCTTTTTGATCTGCTTCCTCTTTGAGCTATTGTGTTTGCTCTTCTGCTCACTAGAAGGCAGGGCCGGACTGGGAGAAAAATTCGGCCCGGGCATTTTTTTAACACAGCGGCCCACTAAAAAGGGGGCGGGGCAGAGGAGGTGTGTTTTGTCATCACCAATGACAAACACGCTTCCTCTCAAAGTGAGCATGTTGGTTCAATGCTCTTCCAGGGCAGACCATGCGCAGAGCTCTGCTGAAGAGCTCTAGCATGAGAAAAAAGTCCTGTATTTGTTCTGCACAGTGCAAGCAACTTTAATAACATGCTTGCACTGTGTTTCCTTGCAACTTGTCTCTGGTGTCTCTATAAATGGATACCAGGAGACAAAAGGCCAGGAAAGAGTATTGTGCATGTGTTTGGAGCCTGCTTGTGGTATTGCGTGTGTGTAGAGTGAGCTGGTCGTGGTGTGGTATTGTGCAATAAGGTCGGTTTTAGTCGTGTTGTGTTTGTGGTGTAATGTGATGCATATGTGGCTCAGGGACCCCCTCCCGCCCGGCTCTGGAAAGGGGTTAAAACGTACCTTTTTCCAGCTCTCCTCCTCCGATCCGCCCCGTCGGCTGAATGCGCACGCGCGGCAAGAGCTACGCGCGCATTCAGCCGGTCGCATAGGAAAGCATTTATAATGCTTTCCTATGGACGCTTGCGTGCTCTCACTGTGATTTTCACAGTGAAAAGCACGCAAGCGCCTCTACCGGCTGTCAATGAGACAGCTGCTAGAGGCTTTGGGGGAAGGCTTAACCCATTGATAAACATAGCAGTTTCTCTGAAACTGCTATGTTTATAAAACAATGGGTTAACCCTAGAAGGACCTGGCACCAAGACCACTTCATTAAGCTGAAGTGGTCTGGGTGGCTAGAGTGGTCCTTTAAGAGTGTGTGTGTGTGTGTGTGTGTGTGTGTGTGTGTGTGTGTATGTATATATATATATATATATATATATATTTATATTTGGAAGTATTGTGTATGTGTGTGGTGCAGTGTGTTGGGGGGGTTCTGTATGTATGTGAGGGGTGCAGTATGTGTGTGTGTGAGGGTGTGTGTGATGTGTGTGAGAGTGCTGTATGTGAGTGATGGGTGTGAGAGTGCCGTGTGAGAGTACTGTGTGAGAGTGATGTGTGAGAGTGCTGTGTGAGATGGGTGTGTGAGATGGGTGTGAGAGAGTGCAGTGTGAGAGAGTGCAGTGTGTGTGAGAGTGCTCTGTGAGAGTGCTGTGAGTGTGATGGGTGTGAGAGTGCTGTGAGAGAATGCTGTGTGAGAGAGTGCTGTGTTTGATGTGTGTGAGAGTGCTGTGTGTGATGGGTGTGAGAGTGCTGTATAAATGTTATTGTGTGTGTGTAGGGGGGGGGTAAATAAAAAATAAAAAAAACAGACACTATGTCCCCACCTCCCTTCTTACCTTTAGCCTGGGAGGGGAGGTCCGGCACGCTGGGAGGCGGGGTGGCGGTGTTCCCTGGTGGTCCTTGTGGGTGAGTGAACTCTAGCCATGGCAACGCGCCGGATCTCGCGAGAGGAACCCGGCGGAGCTGCAAGTTAGAGCTCCGCCGGATCCTCTCTCCAGCCTGGCTCCCTCCCTCCCTCCCCGCCGGCGGCCGCATGTGGGCCGGTGAGGGAGATCCTTGATCTCCCCACAGGCCCGTCGTGGCAAACAGCGGGGCCGGCGCTAGGAGAGTGCCGGCCCTGCATAGACCGGCAGGGGAGATCCTGGGACCTCCCCTGCCGGCCTCGGCCCCACGGCCACCGCGGCCCACCGGGCATTTTCCCGGTGTGCCCGGTGTGCCCGATGGCCAGTCCGGGCCTGCTAGAAGGTATGGCTGTTAGAGGTATAAGCAGAGAGATACAAGTGCCTTTTCTCAGGTTCCAATTCAGCCGATGTTTCTACATTTCCCATTTGTATTTCCATGCAGACTGTTACCAGACATTGTGTACATTATTTCATTCTTTAAATTTATATCGGATGGGGAACTCATTTACCAATCGATCTTTTATTTCAGTAGGATCCCTTGTAAGCAAATATATATGTATGTGTGTTTGTGTGTATGTGTGTGTGTGTGTGTGTGTGTGTGTGTGTGTGTGTGTGTATATATGTGTATATATACATCAGTTTATTATTTGATTATAAACATCGGGTAATTTGTTATCGATAAAGTCATTTAAACCCGAATAATTACATATTCAATGAATAAATAGGCTATAAGGTGCATTTTAAAAACTATTATTTTGTAATGTATCTGAAATATTTTAAAGCCATGGTTATGCTTCACATTTTTTTTAAATATTATATTTATTGATTTTTTCAAATATAAAAAACACAAACAGTTACATATCATCAGAAATACCATATTTGACATCCCAACGACCCTACAGATCACAGTACTCTTGTTATTCAAGTCAAACATTGGTCAGTCTACTTTAAGATTTAATGATTCTAAAACACTGACAAACTTCAAAACAAAAAGGAAAGAACCAAACACGATGGTCTCTAGTCATTAGAAAATACAAAAAAAGGCTTTAAAATTACAGATCTTCATAGTGCATACCATACATACTGACCATATTTTATATTTTGGTCCTTTAACACAAAATCCCATGGAGGAGGGAGAGATGGGGGGGAGCATCCCAAGATACAAAGAAATACAGATATGAATCTATTCAGGGAGTAATTATTGCTTCACATTTTATATTTTAATTATAATGTTCAATATTTTACAAAATGTATTTTTAATTGTCTTTATACTTGATGTGTTTAGTTTTGTATTTTTGCAATTGTGGGAAAATAGAAAATGAATAAAAATATAATAATTGCTGTTTGTGCTACTTTAGAGTTTCCATGATGCAGACTGGTAACCATGCTGTGTTGATTAAAGAGATAATGCATGTTTTGCACAGGAAGGTATTTTTACAGAAAAAATATAATCACTGCAAAAAATGGGGCTAATATTAAAACCATTTATTATGATCCATAACATTTCATATTTTGGAAAGGGGTCAGCACTATGCAGCAGTATCAAAACTAATATTACTCTGAAGATAATGCAGACTTTTTCCGGTAACAAAAATAATAATGATGACAATTATTTAAAACATAAAATGCATATGCATAATAATTACATGAAATTATGATAAACAGTTGATATATGTACAGTTTGCTGCTCATGGCTCTCAGTCTTTGAGAATTTGAAAACATATATTTTTTAAAATGCATTATTCTTTAAAATAAATAATTCGTCAGCATGGGTACCAAATACTCAAAACTGCACAGTTTCCCTAGTATAGATACTTCCTGATAGACCTTAGCGCTCCTTTTCATTTGTCAGAGAATCTAGGTTGCGTGGAAGAGTAAGATGGGTGATGGAGACAACCTCTACCCACTCCCCCCTTTTAATTTGTCTCTCTTCTTACTGTTATTTCCCTACTTTTCCTGTGCTTTTTTCTACCTAAATCTCCTTTGAATTTTCAGATACTGGCCAGTAAATCCAAGTTGAATATCAATGTCTACTGTTAGACCATGCTGCTGACAATCTGTATGGAGATATTTGAATTTCCTTTACTTTGCAAATAGTGATGTCCCGAACGGTTCGCCGGACGGTTCGCGAACGGTTCGCCACGGACTCATCATTGAGTAAACTTTGACCCTGTACCTCACAGTCAGCAGACACATTCCAGCCAATAAGCAGCAGACCCTCCCTCCCAGACCCTCCCACCTCCTGGACAGCATCCATTTTACATTCATTGTGAAGCTGCATTCTTAGTGAGCTGTCCAGGAGGTGGGAGGGTCTGGGAGGGAGGGTCTGCTGCTGATTGGCTGGAATGTATCTGCTGACTGTGAGGTACAGGGTCAAATTTTACTCAATGATGAGTCCGTGGCGAACCGTTCGGCAAACCGTTCGGGACATTACTATTTGCAAATTTTGAGACCTGCTAGTCTACACTTCGTCTATGTGGCCTGCAAGTCTCAGTATGTGACCTGCAAGCACTGAAAGTCACAATATGTCCTTTCAGTGTTCTTAAAATACAATCTTAATAAACATAAATTTGTAAAAAAAAAAAACAAAAAAAACAAGATGGTAGTGTGATTTAAAAAAGCAGAAATCTCCAGATTTCTAATTAGACTGCATGTAATTAGATTACTATATTTTTCACAATACACATGCAATCCATATTTACTTTGAACGCTACAATAAACTTTTGTGGAATTGTACCCCGTTTCCTTTAGACTGTAAGGTGTAGACCTGTACGTTAAAACATATGATGCTGAATTTAGTTGTATATCTTGTGAACCCATTGCAAAGCACTATGCAAATAATAATTTTTAAAATGTAAATCCGAAGTTATGTCAAAATTTATTTCATTCAGCTCGACGAAGACCTCGTAGCAGGTCGAAATGTTGCTGCTCTGTCACTTTCTTTGACCCAATAAGCATGACTTTGGTTTGAAATCCCTGAGTGCCTGAGTGCCTCTTTTGCTTGCCTGAAAATTAGTGCCATCCTGAAATTAAATTAGAATTCATATTTAAAGAGTGAGAGAGTTTTTAAGACTATTACTGTGACTGATTATTAGTCACAGAAGTATTGCCCATAGTACAGATTGTCTTAGCCATGAGTCATATGTACTACTTGAATAGTTTGTTTTTACTGAAATAATAATTGTTTTGTTTTGTTTCTTACACTCGATGGCCTACAAGTATTCTGACAGCTAGTACTCATAACTATGTTATTATAAAAAAAAAATATTAATTAACAAAATATCTCTAATACTTAACAGCAAAGGTATGGCCTAAGTCCTTTTGACATGTGCCTATGGTCATATGGCACATAAACAAAACACTTCTATGACCTCATAGCTATGTACTGTTTCTTGGACAATGTAAACATTTACCATTTCAGAGTCACAGCAATATTTACGTTTGACCAAAACACTGAAAGCCATTAAAGGCTCTTCCTCCTTACTTACTTAAATTTTTTGGGGGGGATTTTACATTCACTCCATGTCTCGTTGACATGTAGTGCAGCAAGTGGCATCATCTGCCATATTTTGCCATATTAGTCCAAGCCCATCAATCCTTGCATTCACTGATACAGGACAGGAGGAAAATGGAGATCAACTTCTCAACTTCATAACTTCATATAAAGAAATGTTCAAACCATTTACTATATTTACAGGTGCTTAGTAAAGACCAGACTGGTGGTTGAAATTCTGCATTAATGTAGTCTAAGAATGCAGTGGTTATTCTCTTTGGAATTATTTTCTCAAGGAAATGGGTGAAAATGGGAATGGGGGAGAACATATGAGCCTATACGTATGACTAAATATTTGAAGTTGCTTTGTATACATAAGGAAGTCACTTATAGATTCTCTAACACCAAGTCCTATGTTAGTATTTACGTATGTATTTGTATATACACTGAACAAAATTATAAACATAACACTTTTGTATTTGCCCCCATTTTTCATGAGCTGAACTCAAAGATCTAAGACTTTTTCTATGTACACAAAAGGCCTATGTCTCTCAAATATTGTTCACAAATCTGTCTAAATCTGTGTTAGTGAGAACTTCTCCTTTGCCTAGATAATCCATCCACCTCACAGGTGTGGCATATCAAGATGCTGATTAGACAGCATAATTATTGCGCAGGTGTGCCTTAGGCTGGCCACAATAAAAGCCCACTCTAAAATGTGCAGTTTTATTACACAGCACAATGCCACAGATGTTGCAAGTTTTGAGGGAGCGTGCAACTGGCATGCTGCCTGCAGGAATGTCCACCAGAGCTGTTGCCCATGAAATGAATGTTCATTACTCTACCATAAGCCATCTCCGAAGGCGTTTCAGAGAATTTGACAGTACATCCAACCAGCTTCACAACCGCAGACCACTTGTAACCACACCCAACCAGGACCTCCGCATCCAGCATCTTTACCTCCAAGATCGTCTGAGACCAGCCACCCGGACAGCTGCTGCAACAATCGGTTTGCATAACCAAATAATTTCTGTACAAACTGTCAGAAACCATCTCAGGGAAGCTCATCTGCATCTGCCTACTTGAGTGTGCAAATGCTCACATTCGATGGTGTCTGGTACTTTGGAGAGGTGTTCTCTTCATGGATGAATCCCGGTTTTCACTGTACATGGCAGATGGCAGACAGCATGTATGGCATCATGTGGGTGAGCGGTTTGCTGATGTCAATGTTGTGGATCGAGTGGCCCATTGTGGCAGTGGAATAATGGTATGGGTAGGCGTATGTTATGAACAACGAACACAGGTACATTTTATTGATGGCATTTTGAATGCACAGAGATACCGTGACAAAATCCTGAGGCCCATTGTTGTGCCATTCATCCATGACATTCATCCATGACAATGATAATGCACGGCTCCATGTTGCAAGGATCTGTACACAATTCCTGGAAGCTGAAAACATCCCAGTTCTTGCATGGCCAGCATACTCACCGGACATGTCCACCCATTGAGCATGTTTGGAATGCTCTGGATTGGCGTATACGACAGTGTGTTCCAGGTCCTGCCAACATTTAGCAACTCCGCACAGCCATTGAAGAGGAGTGGACCAACATTCCACAGGCCACAATCAACAACCTGATCAACTCTATGCGAAGGAGATGTGTTGCACTGCGTGAGGCAAATTGTGGTTACACCAGATACTGACTGGTTTTCGGACCACCCCTCCCCCAGATCCCCTCCAATACAGTAAAACTGCACATTTTAGAGTGGCCTTTTATTGTGGCCAGCCTAAGTCACACCTCTACAATAATCATGCTGTTTAATCAGCATCTTGATTTGCCACACCTGTGAGTTGGATGGGTTATCTCGGCAAAGGAGAAGTGCTCACTATCACAGATTTAAACAGATTTGTGAACAATATTTGAGAGAAATAGGCCTTTTGTGTACATAGAAAAAGTCAGTTCTTTGAGTTCAGCTCATGAAAAATGGGGGCAAAAACTAAAGTGTTGTGTTTATAATTTTGTTCAGTGTATGTTTGTAATGTAAGGGTATGTCATAAAGTATGTAAGCTTTTTTTTTATAATATAGATATGTGTTATGTTTTTGCTAACATGGTTAAAAAAAAAAAAGCAAGATAAAGATTAAATATTAAAAAAGGAATGTTGTGGTTTTGATGTCCTTTTCATGGACAATGTAAAACAGTGACTTTATGTGAAATTTAATTTTTTTAATTTGGTCGAAAATACATCTCTAGACGCTGTCTCGATGGCCACGAGAGTCACTTCCTGTTTGCATTCTTTCATTGTGAAAGGACTTCACAGCATTATAACGCCAAAAACGACTAATGCATCTCACATAGAAGCATTGGGTTGGTGGATCATGGCTACTGGCATGAATGCATTGTGTGTCCTCATTACTTTTCTATGAGACGTATCTGATTGAACAAAACTCATATGAATATATGACATCACTGGAGGAGGATCAGGCTATAGAGATGGATTTTTCCTGGCACTGGTATAAAGAAATCAAGAGTGTCAAAGTATTCTAAACATGAAAGAAACAGATCTAATGTATTACTTAAACCAACTTGTTTCCTAACTTTTATCAAATATGTAAAGTAATCTTCAAGTTGACACTACAAGGATTCTCCTAAATCCCTCCCCCCATAGGTTTTTGATATGTATGTTCTTCTTCTAAGCTATTTCAAGATAACATGTGATGTTTAATCATTATGGATTTGTGCCCTTATAAACACAACACAGAATCTATTGTATGAATGAAGTCCAACTTGCTGTGCAAGTGTATACTGCCTGGAGAATCTCTACTGCCAATAACAGGTACATGCAAGTGTTCTCAGCTTCCAATGACTGATAGTGATTGTGTGTGTGTGTAAGTGATCAGGTCTGTAGTGAGCTTGTGTGTGTCACTGAGCTTGTGGGTGTCAGTGGACTTGCCTGTAATGAGCTTGTGGGTGTCAGTGAACTTGTGTGAATGTCACTAAGCTTGTCTGTAGTGAGCTTGTGTGTGTCAGTGAGCTTGCCTGTATGAGCTTGTGTGTGTGTCAGTGAGCTTGTGTGGGTGTCAGTAAGCTTCTCTGTAGTGACTTGTGGGTGTCAGGGAACTTGTGTGTAGTGGGCTTGTGTGTGTGTTTGTGTGAGTGAGCTTGTCTGTAGTGAGCTTTTGTGTATGTGGCAGTGAGATCAAAGAGCTTCTGTGTGATTCACTGAATTTGTCTGTATTAAACTTGTGTGTGTTTCAGAGTCTGCAGTACGTTTGTGTGTTTGTGTGTGCCAGTGAGCTTTTCTGGGGGCGTGCCATTGAGTTTGTGTGATTAATTCATGTGGAATATGTATACATATATATTGATATCAAGCAGGGCCAATAACAACTGACAGGGGGCAGCACTGTAGCACTCATGGATTGTCTGGAGTCACAATATAACAGTTGCCAACACACATAAATATATGATCTATACTATGATAAATCATATATTAAGTGCCTTGGGTGTTTTTGTACGCTAAAGTGAAACTGTCATGATAGATTGAATTTAAATTGTGATACACACTTTGTCACAAATATGGGGCTGATGTCAGGCTCCCGCGGGCGGCTGCGAGGGGAGGCTGCACTCCGCTCGCAGTACTCACCCTCCAGCCGTCCGCGGTCCCCTCCGCCTCGTGGGTACGGCGAGCGGCATCCTTCCAGCCTCGGATGCCGCCCGCCGTTCCCTCCACGTCCCCCAGCGGCAGCATGCATGACGCTGCACGCTGGGAGACCGCCCAGGTTTATACACGCCGGGGTCAGTCACCTGACCCGGCGTTAAAGGCACAGTGCCTCAATCACAGTGGGAGGTCTAAATATCTCCCACGTGTGATTGTTAATTCTGATTGGAAATTATCCAATCAGAATTAACCTGATGGTTTAAATACTTACCTTTCCTGTTCCTCCCTGCCCTGTTGTGGTCTTTGCTTGCTAGTATTGCTACTTACCTTGTGCTTCTGGTTACGTACTCTCTGGCTTGTTTATCTGACTCTGTGACTTTCTCCTACCCTTTGACCTCGGCTCGTTTCACGTTATTCTGTCTTCTGGTTCCCCTTTACTCGGCTTGTCTCCTGACTATTCTGTGTGTGCTTAGCCCGGCCACTCTAAGGTCCGGTATGGCACCTTTTGTGTGTGTGTGTGTGTGCCAGCGTGTTGGGTTCCCCGAATCGTGACATTACAACAGGGCCATAATGGAACCTGCTGACATACCACAGCTCCTAGTTAATCAAGAGGCTAGAATGGATGGCTTGGACCACCGTATGGATCAGTTTGCTCAAGCTTTGCAAACCATTCTGGCTCGTACTGCACACTTGCAACCTGCCGTTCAGGAGGCTGCTGCTGCTGTGCCCGAACCCATTCCCACTCCAGTACCTGTTCCCGCTCATGTAGTTCACATGACGCCGCCACAGCGCTACAGTGGTGACCCAGCATTGTGTCGTGGTTTCCTCAACCAAATCGACATCCATTTGGTGATGAATCCACGCTCCTATCCCACTGACAGATCTAAAATTGCCTTTTTGATAAACCACTTGTCCGGGAGAGCTTTAGCATGGGCCAACCCCATTTGGGAAAATACGTCTCCTATGTCCTTTGCAGATTTTCTGACAGCTTTCAGACGCACGTTTGATCAACCCGGTAGGGTTGCTTCTGCTGGCAAGGCTCTGCTTAGGGTCCGACAGGGTAACAGGTCTGTAGCAGATTACACTATCGAATTTCGTACTCTAGCAGCTGAAGTGGTTTGGAATAATGACGCCCTCGTAACAGCCTTTCAGGAGGGTCTGGCCGCTTATATACTGGATGAAATAGCATCCAGGGAATTACCTGCTCTTCTAGATGATGTTATAGACTATGTGATTCTTATAGATAACCGTATTAGAGAGAGGCGTAGCCAAAGACGGTTGGATACACGGGTGTTACCTGCTCTACCCAGTACTTCCCTGCTAGCGTTACCCGCTCCTGTGCAACCATCCCCTGAACCCATGCAGTTGGGTGCTACGGGGTTAACTGAGGCCGAAAGAGCGTACCGTAGAAGGGAGGGGTTATGCCTTTATTGTGGGAAGAGGGGGCATCACTGTAAAGCCTGCCCTAAAGTACAGGGAAACTGCAGCACCTAAGGCCTAGAGAGGGGTCGGCCTCGGGTGTTATGACTTTGTCCCCTCATATGTCTATCTCTAGACCGTTTATTACGGTTTCTCTCTTGGTCAATAAAACCACTATAACAACCAAAGCCCTGATCGATTCGGGTGCGGCAGACAACCTTATGGATGAGACCTTTGCCAAAACCGCAGCCCTGAATTTGATCCGAAAGGAGACACCCTTGGCCATTGAGGCCATAGATGGTAGACCACTGGAGAAACCTCTGGTGACCCATGAAACCCAGGAAATAGTTATGTCTGTGGGTGTTTTGCACAAGGAGAAGTTAACCTTCCAAATAATTGACTCCCCAACAGCCTCCATCGTTCTAGGTTTTCCCTGGTTAGTTAAACACAACCCTGTTCTTGATTGGGGTTGTTTAGACATACTCTCCTGGGGGGAATCTTGTCAGCGAGACTGTATGGCTCATGTACGTCCTGTCTGTTTACTTAACGTGCCCACGGCTAAACCACTCTCGGTTTCTGTTCCCTCTGTTTATGCAGACCTTGCCTTGGTTTTTGAAAAGAGGGAGGCAGATAAGCTACCTCCACATCGTGAGTATGATTGTGCCATAAACCTCTTACCGGGCACTATGCCTCCTAGGGGAAAGGTCTACCCTCTTTCTGAAAAAGAGAACCAGATCATGGAGGAGTACATACAGGAATCCCTAAGAAAAGGTTTTATTAGAAGGTCCTCCTCTCCTGCTGGTGCTGGTTTCTTTTTTGTGGCTAAGAAGGAGGGCGATTTGAGGCCATGTATCGACTACAGGGGTCTGAACAATATAACGGTAAAAAACGCCTACCCTATCCCCCTCATCACTGAGTTGTTTGATCGTGTTAAAGGTTCTAAATTCTTCACCAAATTAGACCTCAGGGGGGCTTATAACCTTGTCCGTATAAAGGAGAATGACGAGTGGAAGACAGCGTTCAACACATGCAGTGGGCATTACGAATATCTGGTCATGCCTTTTGGATTGTGTAATGCTCCTGCCGTGTTTCAGGACCTCATAAATGATGTCCTTAGGGATCTTTTGCATGTCTGTGCTGTAGTGTACCTTGACGACATACTTGTGTATTCTCCTGATTTGAAGTCACACCATAACCATGTTAGGATGGTGCTCAAAAGGCTATTGCAGAACGGACTCTACTGTAAGTTAGAAAAATGTTTATTCGATCAGACCTCTGTGCAATTCCTAGGATATATCATTACTGAACAGGGTTTCAGTATGGATCCTGCTAAATTGGAAGCTATAATGTCCTGGCCACTTCCCCAAGGACTAAAGGCTATCCAGCGTTTTATAGGATTTGCCAACTATTATAGGAAATTTATAAAAAACTTTTCACCACTCATATCTCCCATAACGAAGTTGACAAAAAAAGGTCTACAGCCCTTAAGGCCTTCGAAACCCTCAAGAAGGCATTTGCCTCTGCTCCAGTGCTGCACCACCCTGATCCTTCTCTTCCCTTTGTTATGGAAGTAGACGCCTCGGAGTCAGGTGTGGGAGCCGTACTGTCACAGAGGTTGTCTTATGACAAACCCCTCCATCCCTGTTGTTATTTTTCTAAAAGGTTGTCTGATTCAGAGAAGAATTACGATGTTGGGAACAGGGAACTATTAGCTATTGTGTTAGCTTTCAAGGAATGGAGGTACTTATTAGAGGGTTCTAGACACAAAATTATGGTTATAACAGATCATAAGAATCTATCCTATATTGCTGATGCTAGAAGGTTATCTGCCCGGCAGGCTAGATGGTCTCTATTTCTCTCACGCTTCCAATATGTTATCACCTATAGACCTGGTTGCCGTAATGCCAAAGCTGACGCTATCTCTCGGCAGCATGAACCAGTAGAATTTGTTAACCCGACTCCTGAACCTATTGTACCTGCGTCTCAGATAATAGCTGCTACCCGTTTGGTTGTTTCTTCACCTTTCCTTAATAGTATTAAGACATACCAAACCCAGGCACCCCCTGAGACGCCGGTTGGTAAACTATACGTTGAAGCTAATGACAGAAAAAAGTTGTTAACTTTATTTCACACAGCCAAAACTGCTGGTCATCCGGGGGTTACCAAAACCTACAAGGGCCTCCTTCAACAGTTCTGGTGGCCTTCACTCAAGCGAGACGTAGTGGATTTTGTTCAGGCTTGTCAGGTCTGCACGCAATGTAAGTCCCTTAATGTGAGACCCCAGGGTTTTCTGATGCCTCTATCTATACCCAAGAAACCATGGACCCACTTATCCATGGATTTCATTGTAGACCTGCCTCTTTTTGATGGTCAGACGGTGATACTGACTGTGACGGATAGGTTCTCTAAAATGGCGCACTTCATTCCGCTTAAGAAACTGCCTTCTGCAGTTCAGTTAGCTCAGGTATTTGCCAAAGAAGTGTTCCAATTGCATGGGGTACCCCAGGATATCGTATCTGACATGGGCCCTCAATTTGTCTCTCGGTTCTGGAGGGGCTTTTGTGCTGAGATGGGGGTCTCCTTGTCGTTCTCTTCCTCCTATCACCCGCAATCTAATGGTGCGGCCGAGCGTGCTAATCAGTCTGTGGAATTGTATTTGCGCTGCTTCACTAATGCGCACCAGGATGACTGGTCTCGCCTTCTTCCGTGGGCTGAATTTGCCAGGAATACGGTGTCTCATTCGTCTACTGGCTTAAGTCCTTTTGAGGTTGCTTATGGGTTTCGTCCTTCTGTCCTTCCCGGTGCGTTCTCCGACAAGGGAATCCCCGCCTTGGACCAGCACCTCGCCTCTTTGCGGAAGACGTGGGATCAGGTCCATGTTGCGCTGTCTCGTTCAGCAGCTGCTCATAAAAAGTTTGCTGATCGCCGTAGGGTTGCGGCCCCTTCTTATCTTCCGGGTGATAGGGTATGGTTGTCCTCCCGGAACCTCCGTCTCAAGGTTCCCTCAATGAAATTTGCCCCCAGGTTTCTTGGTCCCTTCATGGTGTTATGTAGGGTTAACCCCGTTTCCTACTCCCTTGATCTGCCTCCTTCCATGCGTGTCCCGAACACGTTTCACGTATCGCTTTTGAAGCCCTTGCTGTGTAACCGGTTCTCTCGTCCCCTCGGGCGGCCCGTTTCCCCTCAAGCTGTCTCTGACGACGTGTACGAGGTGGCTGCCCTTCTCGACTCTCGTGTTTCTAGGGGTCGGCTGCAATATTTGGTGGACTGGAAGGGGTACGGCCCTGAGGAGCGGTCCTGGGTTTCAAGCTCCGATGTGCACGCTCCCTCTTTGGTCCGCTCCTTTCATGCCCGCTTTCCTTTGAAGCCTTCCGCTTCCCGCCCCCTGGGCGGTCTTCGAGGGGGGGGTAATGTCAGGCTCCCGCGGGCGGCTGCGAGGGGAGGCTGCACTCCGCTCGCAGTACTCACCCTCCAGCCGTCCGCGGTCCCCTCCGCCTCGTGGGTACGGCGAGCGGCATCCTTCCAGCCTCGGATGCCGCCCGCCGTTCCCTCCACGTCCCCCAGCGGCAGCATGCATGACGCTGCACGCTGGGAGACCGCCCAGGTTTATACACGCCGGGGTCAGTCACCTGACCCGGCGTTAAAGGCACAGTGCCTCAATCACAGTGGGAGGTCTAAATATCTCCCACGTGTGATTGTTAATTCTGATTGGAAATTATCCAATCAGAATTAACCTGATGGTTTAAATACTTACCTTTCCTGTTCCTCCCTGCCCTGTTGTGGTCTTTGCTTGCTAGTATTGCTACTTACCTTGTGCTTCTGGTTACGTACTCTCTGGCTTGTTTATCTGACTCTGTGACTTTCTCCTACCCTTTGACCTCGGCTCGTTTCACGTTATTCTGTCTTCTAGTTCCCCTTTACTCGGCTTGTCTCCTGACTATTCTGTGTGTGCTTAGCCCGGCCACTCTAAGGTCCGGTACGGCACCTTTTGTGTGTGTGTGTGTGTGTGCCAGCGTGTTGGGTTCCCCGAATCGTGACAGCTGAATTTTTTTCCATGGCTGCTTTGTATTCCCAATCCGCCCCTGTATGCAATAACCATGTAATTTACTAGTAACGTTAGGATAAGAACAAGAATTGTTGCCTATTGATTGTATTTCTTAATAAACCTAAATATTGAGGAGATGCTTCCCTGTTCCTGTCCCTGGTGTGTACCACCAATGACTTTATACAAACATAACAAAAAAGATGGTTTTGATTTTGAAATCATGGGTGCTTTGTTGAAAGAATATTAAATTACACAATGAAAGTGTAGGAATTTAAGACATATTGAAAGTCATTATGAATTCCACAAAGGCTTTAAAGAAGCTCTTGAAGTATGGAGCATCTGTAGGTTACCAGTTTTGGAAACAAGTCCACATGGACTATAAGTGGGTTCAATTTAGTGGAATATATTCATCTGGAAAGATTACAGAAATGCATTGGATGAAAAAAAGCAAATACAAGATTAAAGAATGCCTTTGTAACACAATACTCATGAAGAAATTGAAGTTGACAAAGAGGTACAAATGTTCTTGAAGGAAAATGGTTGAAACTATTCTAAAACAGACTGCATTGTTATACAGATACATTGTAAAACCATTTAATATATAACAAATCTGTATGGTTCATTTGAATAGTATAGTTCTATTCAATTTTAGCTACTTAACATTCTATATTGTTAAACACAACCAATTATGTTGCATTTTAATTGGCACATACAAATAAAATACAAATCAAAGTCATGTTTCAACCATTTAGACTAGATTAAAGAACTGGCTGTGATTACAGAGAACAAATTGAAACCAGACTTTCAATGTTGCATGTAAAGAATTATATTCTAGAGAAGAATATAGCTTCACCTAAGTTTTGTCAATATAAGTTTAAAGTATAATTTCTTATACACACTCTGTAATTAGCAATAACTGAAATAAACATTGAAATGTGATTTCAGTTAATAAGCTAGTAGGAGCTTCAAGGACATGTTAAGATTTTATACATAAAGCTTTTAAGACTTTTTTGTGAAATATTTTAGTCAAGAATTGTGAGAAACGTAATTATGCCATTGATGAGGATAATGTGTCACAGATTCACTTAAAGGTTTTTATCCTGCCTGTGTAACTACCTGGCTAAAGGCCCACATAGTAAATAGGCAAAACAGGCATCTCATGAGAGAGAAGTGGACTCTAATTGTGCCACCGTGTGCTTGGTCTTGGGTTTATAGTAGTAGCAGGCTTTGTTACTGTAGGTTCTGGTGTAGTTCCATAATTACTTGAGAGGATACAAGGATCTTCTGTGAGTAAGGAGGCAACACTATAGCTGGAAATAGAAATTAAAAAATGCTTATAGTACTTAGGGGTGTTGTTCAACTCAAAGGGGAGTTGAGGACTTGCGCCCAAAGAAAAGCTTGCACCACAACCTAACACTTGTCTCTTTCAGCTTCAGAAGATTCTCCTTGTTTTATCTTACATCCAACTTCTTTACTGGCACTAAGTTGTAGGGCCTATGTATTTCTGGCAAAGGCCTCGGGATGACAGCAAAATAAACACACACATAAAAACCTAAGCTCTGCTTAAAATACAGCAAGACCTTCCCCTTAAAATAAAATAAAACATGTACTTTATTATACGAATACTCTTACCTAGCTACAATGGAGCAGAGAAGACCTCAGTCTGGTCTCTATTGCATGGTGTTGAGATTAATAACACAGTGCATCTCTGGGTGTTATGTAGTCAGTGAGTGAGTGAATGCCTAATCAAAGTATCACCAGCCAGTACAAGCTCAAACCTTGATTCCCTCATGTTTACACTGGGCAGATGGATGGATTTTGCTGGTGGTTGCCCGAGGCCTTAAAGGCTCTTGAAGTACAAAAGCTGCAGGTGATCCCTGTTAAACCATATAAGAACTACTGCCATGGTATCTAGCAACAGGTCACATATTTCTCTTTGGTGCCATTAAATTGCTTAGAACAAGGTATCAGACAAATTGTCCTTTAGTTGCCCTAGATCCACAGATTAATTAATCCACTGTACCCACTGTAAAACATCAGTGCAATGGTAGTAATTAAGACTTAGATACACCAGATGACTATCAATGAACATCTGTCTGCTACAGATCTATTGATCTACCAGCAGGTGGCATTGGTAATCCACAGAGACAGTTTATAAATAAAAAAGGTGTTGTGCAAATGCCATGTTAAATATGTGCATGATATATTTAGCTTCATTTACATGAGTGCTTTAGAGAAAAATAACACTGAATAATATGGAAATTTGAGAATCAAGTCTACAGAGCCAAATTTCTACCTAATTTAAGATGTATCGAAGTAAGAAAACTATGGCACAATTTGCTGTCCACCTGTAGCGTATATTCTTACCTTATTCTAAACCTCACGTATTTCTGTAGTCAATTTTACCTCCAGAACTGTGATGAACGTCCAGAACTGTGGTGTACATTTTGACCTATGGTATCAGGTCAAAATGTCCACCAAGCATAGCCTTGTTTTTGGCGTACGTACGTATTGGCCTTTATGTTACAGGAATTGTGGCTGGAAACAGAAGTGGGAGCTCAATTTGTAATAAATTGACTGGACAAGGAAAGGGGGGAACCCTGTGTAAGTATTAGCATAAGGAAGAGAAACAATCTTTGTCCAGATTGATTGGTAGTAGAATATGGAGTTCAAAACTTAACTTTTATTATGATTTGTAAAAACATTTAACCCCAAATCTCTATTAAAGGATCACTATAGGGTCAGGAACGCAAACATATATTCCTGACCCTATAGTGTTAACACCACCATCTAGCTCCCCTGGGCCCCTCATGCCTCCAGAAATATAGCAAATCTTACTGTATTTAAAGCTGAAGCTGTAACTCTGCATGCTGTTAGACTCAGAAAAACAAGCAGTCTGCTGACATGTGGTAGCCTGATCCAATCACAGTGCTTCCCCATAGGATTGGCTGAGACTGACAAGGAGGCAGATCAGGGGCAGAGCCAGCACAATTCAAACAGAGCCCTGGCCAATCAGCATCTCCTCGTAGAGATGAATTGAATCAATGAATCTCTATGAGGAAAGTTCAGTGTCTGCATGCAGAGGGGGGAGATACTGAATCACAGGATGCTGTGCACAGTGCTGCCCTGTGCTCTGCTGACAGCAGATTTGAGTGGATGGAGGCATATTATACCTCCATCAACTCTGAAGTCCCTCAGGTTCACTCTGAGTGACTGCAACTGGAGGTGTTCCTAGCTTTCAATGTAAACACTGTATATTCTCAGAAAATAGTGTTTTACATGAGAAAGGCTGCAAGGAGCTATAGATCACACCTGAACAACATAATTAAGCCGAAGTTGTTCAGGTGACTATAGTGTCCCTTTAATACAAAAGGGAAAAAAGAAAAAATTTACCAAAAAAATAATAAAGTGTTTACAACTTAACAAATCATTCCTACAATCTAAGAGCCTAAAGTGGCAGACTGTAAGGTTTAGTGTATAATAACAAAATTGGATTTAAAATGCTTTATTGCACCTAATAATAACAGGAATGATTCAAAAAGTTGTAACTACTTTATTTCTTGGTTGTTTTTTTTTCCCTTTTGTATTAATAGAGTTTTGAGTTAAATGTTTTTACAAATCATATTAAAAGTTAAGTTTTAAACTCACTATTCTACTACCAATCAGTCTAAACAAACGTCCGTTGTTTTCCTTCTGTTATTATCTGGTCAGCCACAAGAGACATTGCCGTAGTTACAATGCTTAATACCTATATAAGATGGCTACTGACAGTTGAACGCTAACAGTTAATAAGACCATGAATAAGATGTCACGATAGTGGATAAAATATATATATGGTAAAAATTACCAAAAATCTATTTGTAGAGAACACAGAATTATATAATATTCATTCAGTATTGATTCTATGTATAACGAGCATTTCTGGAGTTCTAAAAGTGGCGCGATGAGCAGGAACATTCCATTGGTTTCCTTGGAGACAACTCACTTTTTAAATTCTGTTCAAGAATTGCTCTTTGGAGATCACCCATTTGCTAACTAAAAGTACTACAGAGTGAGGGACCTGAACCCTCTAGCATTAGGATAACTAGAGATGAGTGAGGCGTAAGGAGCGGATTGATACATTTAATAGGCTAGTCCAGGATGATGGAGGTTTTATTCAACAGTCTGTTTCCATCAATTTGTGAGTTGTATTGGACAGTCTATGCCTCCTCCGA
Organism: Pelobates cultripes; assembly: GCA_933207985.1. Taxonomy (NCBI): domain Eukaryota; kingdom Metazoa; phylum Chordata; class Amphibia; order Anura; family Pelobatidae; genus Pelobates; species Pelobates cultripes. The sequence continues at coordinate 295,174,656 of OW240915.1, read as the reverse complement.
TATAACTGCATCATTTTTTCAACAGAAAAGCTTATACAAGTATTGTAAATGCAAATTGGAAATAAGAAGGACACAGTTTACAGCATATTATTTTGCTATTGCTTATTAAGAGAATCCAATTTTAAAACAATATTGGAAATATTGCTAGTGGATCTTAATCTATATATTTACTTTTAGTCTAACATCTAGTCTTCAGGCAATCACCACACAGGTATGGGTGTAATTAAATACTTGGAGAATGAAAATGAGTTAATGAAAAGTGACCCCTGCTTCCTATTGCTGATAATCAACACAAGACCCGGGGACAGTGAGCTTCCTGCAGAGGCAGCAACCGTGTTTGGTCCCTCACCAAAAGGCACTCATTAATAAAAGTGGTTAACTGCTTCATCCTGTCAGCTTTAGAAAAGAAAATGTTCTCTAGATCATAAACGAAAATGAAACACGTACTTAAAATGTCTCTGTTAATCAATTGTCCTGCAAGTCTTTTTTTATCCTACTTTGTTACAGAAGAGTTTTTATTTAGTCGTTTATCTTGCTGTGTGTGTGAATGAAACTTGGCACACTTGTAGGACTGTATAATCCAATAAGTGAAATTTTACTCTTTGCTGGTGAATATTACATTAAACAATCTTGAGAAAACCCCAAGAAGGGGCCAAAATGTTGATCTTTTGAGTTAATATTCACAAGCAAAGATAAAAATGTCCTGTATTGGATTATAAAGTCCTACAAGTGTGACACATTTCTTTTGTGTACAACATAAATTCACAATTTATTTGTGTACAACATTGGACAGCACCAAGTCATATCAGTTAAAGATAGATTGCCAGTTTTGTCAATATATTTTGCTGTAAGAAGGACCAAAGCTGTCAATTAGACTGATTTACCACTTCAGAAAATGAAACACAAATTGAGGGCTTGACCATATCATAGTGAAATACGTATTTTTGTCATTATCATACTGAAATGTGTATTTTTGTCTGTCCATATAATGTATTTTCCACTCCACCAATGATTTCTAAAAGTTACATCCCAGAGCTGTAGCCTTTTTAAATTCGGTTTGTTCCTGACTTAATGGAGGCAGCAGAAATAGCTGCCTCCTGGTACTGTAACTCCCACTAATCTCAAGCAGCACTGGGATGTGCAACACTAAACCTTAACCTCTACACTACCCTAACAGTAAACCTTAATGTCTACATCACTCTACCCCTAATTCTGACCCTAATGTCTAAAAATATCATGTAGTATAAAATATTTATAGTGGGAAAGTGTTTAAGGAAAAATGCCAGATTAGACTTCCGGCTATATTTACAAAACACAAGACTAGTGGGAAAACTTGGCTCAGCCAAACTTTTTTTTACCAAAAAATGAAAAAAAAAATCAGGATAACGGTTCAGCTTGGCAGAAATTTGATTCTGGAAACCCAGTTCGGGAACTAAATCAGACAAACCAAAAGCACAAGAAAGTGCACCAATCCGTGTGCTGAAAAATATATCCTTTATATTATAATATCACATATATTTTGCAGTACACCAATAGGAGCGATTACCCCCATTTAGTTCACAGTTCAAGTGAGAAAAAACAACCAGTAGAGGGAAAAACAGGTTGTATAAAATATAATTATTATAATTTCTGTTTTCCCTCTGTTGCTCACTTCTCACTTAATTTGTGAATAAAATCAACATTTAGTTACTGTCCGCAAGCCATGAATAATCTTTTTTCCCCATCAATCATCTCTTTTTTTGGAGTCCGAGGCAGAACTGAGAATCATAAACCTTGACCAAAGAATCACAAACCTCCTGCATGTTTCAGGAACATTTCAGCTCGGAGTTCAGGAATTCGATTGATCACCCTATTAACCTAAATTCAGAAGAATTACAGTTTGGATCAAAACAGATCTCCAACAGGTCTATTAAACACTTGATCTACAATCTCTTTTTCTGTCCGCTATTTTGTTTTTTAACAATTCCATCCTAGAACAGTTCATAGGCTCATTATAGTCACTGAATGAAGCTCTTGCTTGAAATATGTATTTACTTTGTATTTTCAACCAAGCAAACCTCCATCTGTTTATCGGTCGTAATAAATCATTTTCATATACAAGTATATATCAAAGGTGAATGAGTCAGTAATGCAGGCCTGTTAAAGGAGATGTAGTCGTAGCACCAAATATTGCATATTGTCAATGGAACAATATGCATACCCTAAATGCAGTGTGGTTAAGGTGGTTAATTTTTTTTAAAATGCATGTAAATGGCATGAGTTTACCTCTTTAAAATATATAAGGATTTTTGCTAAGGGGTGCAACAGAAATGCCTGTCCCAAGTAAGGGAGTAGAATAGTTTACTTTGAGCTTTTTAAAGGTGATTATATCTCTAATATGCTTTTGTGTAACTGTATGAGTGCATAAAAAGTTTGTGTGTTAACATGCCTAAATTAAGCAAAACCCTTTTCTCTTATGTTCTTCATTAACACGATGTATCTATTAAATCGAATTTTTTTCACAAACACAAGCCGGAGAAAACTTCAACACACGTGGTGGCATTATTACAGGAAAATAACGGAATATCATCCGTTAGCACCTGATTGTAGTACTTTCACAGGAAATAAGCAGTTTGATTTCGAGTAAACACAATACAAATCCTTCAATGTAAATTTTTCTCTCCAACATCCATTTATTTTTGTTCATAAATGTATTTATTACTTTGTTTTAGTATTACATATAGGTTAGCTTTTAGCCTCTTTTAGCCTCTCACTTGGGCTGTAATTTGGAACGTTATATGTCAAGTGAAGCTGTACCAGGGGCATTGGACTAAAGGCACCAGGAGGAGAAAGGATAGGCTAGGGGTGGTAAGTGCACACAAATAAATATAAGTGAGGGGAGATGGAATATAGAGAAATGTAAACAGAGTGAAAAATTAGAGATGTGGGAAATGAAACATAAGATAAGATACAGTAGGGGAGACAGATTGGGAGACGTTCAATACCGCTGCTTTATATTCATCTATGCAGCGTTTGTTAGTTAGTGACAATGCTTTAAATTATATCTGTGAACATCCATTCATTTATTTCACATTTGTAAGTTGGTTCCACTACAACCTCTCCTATTCCTATGTCTGTCTACATGTTTATTTTTAAATGCATATCTAAATTTGTTGGGAAATGCACATTTTGGGCAAAAGAAACTGCAACTCATATGTTTCCAGCTTTGCAATTTAGGCCTTAAATTTGAAATCTCTTTGTGAATGCACAATAATTAATATTTTAGTGAATAGCCCTTTAAGTTTGCTATTTCAAATAAAAAAACATTAATTTTAAGGCATCATTTTATTTTAATAGATAACAATAGCAAATAGTATTTGCAAGCTATCAGCAATCTTAATTGGCTCTGGGCAATTTAAACAAATCTTTGGTGCTACAGATACAACTCCTTTAACAAGCCTGCTTTACTGGCTCGTTTACCTTAGATATACTTGTATATGAAAATGATTTATTACGACCGATAAACAGACGGAGGTTTGCTTGCTAAAAAATACACAGTAAATATCATTAGCTTCACTAAAACCCACAAACTATGAGCGTTAACAGAGATATAAAACCAGACTGGATGCCATCCAAAAGTTGTCAGCAGACAGATGTTTAGAGAAACTGAGAAAGGTTACTAGCATGAATGAAAACATATTTGCTTGTTAGCTGTAAAACTAAACTCCCTTACAGCAACACACACAAAGGTATTGTGTTTCAATAGCTTGTGATTCTTGTTGGCATGATGCAGAATCCACTGTATGCATTGTTTAAATTATGTTAAAATTGGTTAATATATGGAATAGAAGAAGGATAGAATTTTAATGACAAAGCAGAGAACAATGAATGACCCAAATTACTGTGAAGCTTAAAATAGGCAGAAGAATTTTAGATTTCCATTGGTGCATAGGCTTCACTGACATATTCTAGGTCAATAATGGTGAACCTGTGGCCCAAGTGCCACCATTGGTGATTATAGGCCACTGAGATGGTACACGGTGTCTTTCAAGTCATTAGTCCAGAACTCCAGAGAGGTTGTTGCTCTTTAGGACTTTAATGGTCCAAAGTATCATCATTAAGTGATCAAGCACAGCTGGTGCTGATATATAGCAAGGACAGTGTACATTTTTTAGATTTGACTATAGATGTAGAAGAAGACTTTATAAAGACGAAAACCTACTTTAAGATGGTAGATGTGAACAACTATATTTATCTAAATGGCTGTCACTTTTCCCCCTGGTCTAAAAATGTACCGAGGTCACAATTCAGGATCCGCAGGAATTGCACGGACAAAGACACTTTCCAATTACAAGCCACAAGAATAAAAAAACTATTTTTAGAAAAAGGCTAAGAAGACTGCACATTGTTAAGCACTTTTAAGGAGGTAGAAGATATAGATAGAACTTCCCTTTTAAAGTATAGACCTAAATAAGAAAATGAAACTAAAGGAATATCTTTTATTTGCAATTTTAATCAAGAAAGTAATAAAATAAAAAGAATAGTTAATAAATATCGGCCAATTTTAAGAAACGATCCAATGTTATACAATGTGTTACCAGAAAAACCAAAGATTACATATACAGGAGCTCCGAATTTAAAACAAAAATTAACGCACAATCCCATTAATGAGAAAAAAGAGGGTTTTTGAAAAAGAGGGTTTCTTTGGCTGTGGACAATGCCTAGCGTGCAGAAGTACGAAAAGTAATAGAAGACATATAACAACCTTTTTAGACCCCCAAAATAAAAAAAATATAAAAAACAAAATATGAATACTTGCTTCACAAAAAAAGTGACACACGCTCTAAATTATACTACATTGGAAGAACAAAACGTCCACTCCACATAAGGATTAATGAACACATACGAAACATTAAAAAGGGATATGATAAAAATCGTGTTTCTCAACATTTTAAATTATTGCACAACAGTGATCCACAATTTTTAGACTTTTTTGCCATCCAAAAAGCAGAGATGAATTGGAGAGGGGAGGATGAAATAAAAAAAATTTGGTAAAATAAAAACAAAATGGATCTTGACCTTAACACCCTCACCCCTTTCGGTCTTAATGCAGACTTTGAATTGTGCCACTTTTTATAATTACTGTCCCTTTAGTTATGTGTATATGTTTTTAATTATGAGCACATATATCTTTAACTATGAATGCATATATTTTATACATAACATTTTTTTTAACTTTTCTTCCTCGCAATTATGTAAAACATGTCCTCAATTAATTATTTATAAGTCTTGTATTTTAGAACTTTTTAAATATAGGTGTATTTTAAATATACGATTGAATAATATCTATTTATATTGTCTGTGTATCACTAATATTATTTTGCACTATTGGGCTCACACAGGTCACATTAGTATCTTACAAGTAATTTAAGTGAGTTATTAGAATGTTTGTTCATTGAAGAAATAAACCTTGTTTGCATTGTATCCCTTATTTTTTATCAGTAACTATATAGTAGATAAAACATCTCAAAATACACCAATTATCACACAAATATAACCAATAACCCTAGGATTATTGATTTGGTAGTTTAAAGAACCAGAAATACAGACAGACTAGCAACAAGGGCAATGCATCTCGGGAACTGTAGTTCGGGAAGAACACCGGAAGTGACGCGACACTACTAGCGGACGCCAAAAAGAATACCGAAATTAACACTACATGATCGGTTAATTGAAAGAAAGACGGAGATTTTGAACGCCTAAAAAGCCGGACAACATGCAATGGAGTTTATGCCAATTGAGGAACCCGAAACCCGTCTTGGTAATAGCAAAGATAAACAGGACTATTATATTGTATACTTTTAATAATTTTTACTGTTCCAGTTTATGAGAATAAGTTTTAAATATTTTGTTAACAAATCCTTCATACCAACTCATTTTCATCTCCATATTGTACCTTGGATCCGGTATGGGTATTGTCACCCTGCAGACTGACACAAAGCCTACATACTTAGAGCCAGTTAAAAAAAAAAAGGCTCTAAAAAAGGTGAGCACCCATTTTTCTTACTGTATGTGGTTTAAAATTCACACTATCACTTGAAGTACTACACCCAGAGGTTTTCCTGTCTTTTTTCTCCTTCACATGTACCACTCAGAGGAAAAGGAACTAACAATACATGAGTATAGTTGCCTACCTTAAAGGCACAGAAGCTGTTGTGTTTAAAGCCTATATCCATATAAAAGGCTCTAAGAAATGTAAGTTTATTTTCACTCACTGCACTAAAATAGACACTTTACGTATCAATACAATATACAATATTGCACAATCTCTTGTGTTTTTCATTTTTTATGTACAACTCCGAACACTTTGAAGGGTAAGTGTATACATGTTTTTTTATGTATTCCTACCTTTAATAAATCACTAACACTCTAAGTGTTTGGAAGGTGAAAACACCAACCAGACTCTAAGTTGTGTTTTTGGTGATTATATATTGTGGTGGTTTTTCTGGAGTACCCACAGACATGTTTGCTGTCCAGGAAGTAGGAAGGTCTGGGAGGGAGGGTCTGCTGGAGATTGGCCGGGACGTGTCAGCTGACGGGCGTTCGCCACGAACAGCTCGTGGCGAACCGTTCGCGAGAAGTTCGCGGACAGTTCGCGACATCTCTATTCAGCAGCTAGACCAAATAATAATTGAATAGTTTAAAGTGCCACTTGTGCCTAACCGCTTGTGTGTTATATTTTCTGATATCAAACAAATCAAACACATCAGTTAGACAGCCGATAAGTAGAGTGACCGAGCACTTGGGAATTGGAACAACTGCCAAATGGAATGAATTCTGAAATAGAACTAGTAGGAACTAACCTACACCACGATGTACTAACTGGAGATGTTTTGGAAGGAGACTGTGAATATTAAGTTGCAAGGCTCTCACGCTGCCCAGCACCCAGAATGGCTGTGTGAGAGCCACATCGTCATGATTTCCACACCCACAGCTCCCCTTCCCCCCCACCCCCCAAACAGGGCCAGATATACTCTTAATTGGTTAATCCAACCAAAAATGGTGTTATAATAAAATAAAGAAATAAAAATAAAGAAATAAAGCAAATTAATTACACCCTTCCTCTGTGTCTGTTGGTAACACACCATATAAGTCCATACAAGTAGCCGCCAAACACCTGTGTGATGTTGTGTTCCTGTATGTCAGCGTGTGGAAATAGAATTGTACTGTGCTGCCAAATATGTTGATGCTATATACGTAATTGTAATAATTGCAATTGTGTTTGTAAGTAGGCTGTATGATGTATTGTAATGGTGGGGATGCTGCTTGTAATGTGTGTGTAAGGAGGCTGTATGATGTATTGTAATGGTGGGGATGCTGCTTGTAATGTGTGTGTAAGGAGGCTGTATGATGTATTGTAATGGTGGGGATGCTGCTATAATGTGTGTGTAAGGAGGCTGTATGATGTATTGTAATGGTGGGGATGCTGCTTGTAATGTGTGTGTAAGGTGGGGAGGCTGTATGATGTATTGTATTCTAATGGTGGGGATGCTGCTTGTAATGTGTGTGTAAGTAGTCTGTATGATGTATTGTAATGGTGGGGATGATGCTTGTAATGTGTGTGTAAGTAGGCTGTATCATGTATTGCAATTACTGGGGATGCTGCTTGTAATGTGTGTGTAAGTAGCCTGTATGATGTATTGTAATGGTGGGGATGCTGCTTGTAATGTGTGTGTAAGGAGGCTGTATGATGTATTGCAATTTCTGGGGATGCTGCTTGTAATGTGTGTGTAAGGAGGCTGTTTGATGAATTGTAACGGTGGGGATGCTGCTTGTAATGTGCGTGTAAGGAGGCTGTATGATGTATTGTAATGGTGGGGATGCTGCTTGTAATGTGTGTGCAGGGCCGGATTAACATAGGGGCTGATGGAGCTGCAGCTCCAGGCCCAGGCCCATGGAATAGGCCCATTTAAAAAAAAAAAAAAAAAAAAAATCTTTTTACACACTGGTATTTTAATGGCACAGACGGTATTTGAGGCTGCCTGGCCTTGCCAGTATTGCAGTAATACCAGCAATACAAATGCAGGTATTTTTCTCAGAATAAATGGAAATTACTCTGCAATACCAGCACCGGCCAGTAGGGGTCACTGTGTGTGGAGAGAGGCAGGGATAGGAAGTTACAGAATATCCCTGCCTCTCTCTACTACTCACTGATCAGTGGGGGAGCAGCTACACAGCACAGGGAGTCCAGACAGCAGCTCTACAGCTCAGGTAAGTGAGGGATCGGAGGAAAGGCAGCAGGGACACATGGGGACACTGAGACACTAGGGGACACAAAAACACTAGGGGACACATGGGGACACATACACTAGGGGACACAGACACTAGGACACACATGATGACACATACACTAGGGGACACAGACACTTGGGGACACTGGAAAACATGGGGACACTTGGGGACATATGGGAACACAGACACTAGGGGACACTGAGACACTTGGACACACATGGGGACACTGCCACTAGGGGACACTGAGACACTAGGACACATGGGGACACAGACACTGGGAGACCTGGGGACACTGAGACACTAGGGGACACTGAGACACATGGTGATGCTGAGACACATGGGGACGCTGTGAGACATAGGGACATTGAGAGACATTGGGACATGGAGACACTATGTCCCCCAGCCAGTGTCCCTAGTGTCTCAGTGTCCCCAAGTCTCCCAGTGTCTGTGTCCCATGTCTCTCAGTGTGCCTAGTGTCCCCATGTGTCCCAGTGTCCCCATGTCCATGTCCACAACTATCCCCATGTCTCCCCAAGTGTCTGTCTCCCAGCCAGTGTCCCCTAGTCTCCCAGTATCCCCTAGTCTCCCAGTGTCTGTGTCCCTAGTGTCTTAGTGTCCCCATATGTTTCAGTGTCTCCATGTCTCCCAGTGTGTTCCTAGTGTCTCAGTGTGCCTGGTGTCCCCATGTCTCCCAGTGTCCCTATATGTCCCAGTGTCCACATGTCTATGTCCACAACTGTCCCCGTGTCCCCAAGTGTCTGTCTCCCAGCCAGTGTCCCCTAGTCTCCCAATGTCCCCTAGTCTCCCAATGTCCCCTAGTCTCCCAGTGTCTGTGTTCCCATGTCTGTGTCCCTAGTGTCTTAGTGTCCCCTAATGTCTCAGTGTCCCCATTTCTCCCAGTTTCCCTAAATGTCTCAGTGTCCCTGGGTCTCTCAGTGTCCCCAGTATCCTAGTGACATGGGGACACACTGAGACACTGGGAGACTAGGGGACACTGAAACATTTGGGGACACTAAGACACTAGGGACAGTGGCACACCCTTTTACACCGCCCATTGACTTCCTGCTTCACTGGACACTGCTGTTAAGGGTTATGGATTTACTTGAAAGATGAAATCATACATTAGAGAGGGATTAGCATAGAGTATGTGTTTTCTTATAGCTGCATCCTATGAGTTTCCCTCCAGCACCATCTCCATCAGATACATGACGCTTGGGAGGTATGACTGTTTTAGTGTTTTTGGTCAATAAGATTCCGTAATTAGGCCCATCATAATTGTCAGCACCAGGCCCAGTGTGCTCTTAATCCGGCCCTGTGTGTGTGTAAGTAGGCTGTATGATGTATTGCAATTTCTGGGGATGCTGCGTGTAATGTGTGTGTAAGTAGGCAGTTTGATGAATTGTAATGGTGGGGATGCTGCTTGTAATATGCGTGTAATGAGGCTGTATGATGTATTGTAATGGTGGGGATGCTGTTTGTAATGTGTGTGTAAGTAGGCTATATGATGTATTGTAGTGGTGGGGATGCTGCTTGTAATGTGTGTGTAAGTAGGCTGTTTGATGAATTGTAATGGTGGGGATGCTGCTTGTAATATGTGTGTAAGGAGGCTGTATGATGTATGGTAATGTGTGTGTAAAGAGGCTGTATGATGTATTGTAATGGTGGGGATGCTGTTTGTAACGTGTGTGTAAGTAGGCTATATGATGTATTGTAGTGGTGGGGATGATGCTTGTAATGTGTGTGTAAGTAGGCTGTTTGATGAATTGTAATGGTGGGGATGCTGCTTGTAATATGCGTGTAAGGAGGCTGTATGATGTATTGTAATGGTGGAGATGCTGCTTGTAATGTGTGTGTAAGTAGGCTGTATGATGTATTGTAATGGTGGGGATGATGCTTGTAATGTGTGTGTAAGTAGGCTGTATGATGTATTCTAATGGTGGGGATGCTGCTTGTAATGTGTGTGTAAGTAGTCTGTATGATGTATTGTAATGGTGGGGATGATGCTTGTAATGTGTGTGTAAGTAGGCTGTATCATGTATTGCAATTACTGGGGATGCTGCTTGTAATGTGTGTGTAAGTAGGCTGTATGATGTATTGTAATGGTGGGGATTCTGCTTGTAATGTGTGTGTAAGAAGGTTGTATGATGTATTGTAAATGGTGGGGATGCTGTTTATGATGTTTGTGTGTAGAGAGGCTGCAAGTAGTATTGCATGTGTGGGAATTCTGCTTGTGGGATTCTGTGCAAACAGTGAGGTTCCTTGTGGGTGTGCATGTGTGGAGAGGGCAGGCTGTGTTGCAGAGTGTCACGGGTGGCGGTACTGAAACCGGGACCCCTAAGTGCCTGATGAGAAGTGGGAGTCTTCAGCATGGAAATGGATTATCAGGGCCCGGTGCAGGGTAACCGCACGTCCCCTGGTGTTGAGCAACAGCGTTTGTGCGGCCACAAACCAAGACCCTGTTGCAGCTTAGTGGATCCCAGGAACTAGGAGCTTGACAGACCTCCCAGGAACTGGATAGGGGGGTTCTGCAGCAGACATGTATCCAGTACAGAAGCAAGGCAAGACTAGAGATAGGCACCATACATGAAAACAAGATAAAACTAGGAGAACCCAGAACGGGAGCAGGACAGAAAGGAGGACCCAGAACATGTACACAAGACATGAGGAAAACAAGAACAGGGCAAGACAGGACAGGACTGTACATGAACTGGGAATACAAAATAAAACAAGACAAGAGATACAAGGTAAAACAAGAGGAGACATAACTAAGCGCTAGATATGAAAAGTATGGGGATTTAGTTACATTATATGATCATACATTGCATAAGCCTGCCACAACGCCAATGTACCCCATATTCGGCAGGTCCTACACTGCCTAATGTTCGCTAAAAGAACCATACTAAACCACAATAGCACTTACCTGCAAGAAAGGGCAGAGCCTTGAAACACTGCTGCAGGTCCAGACTGAAACAAAAGGAATGATGGAAAACAAACTGGTGTGGCAACATAAAACAAACATTTAAATGAATCCAAGAGACTGGGAAACCCAGGGACGGAATATAAGAATTAACCCAGAAACCCAGCATAAAGAAAACCAGACATGGAATAGTAAACCAGAAAACGAAGAAAAACTAAACAAGAATTGTAAAAAGAGTACTGGATACCAGAAGCCATTGCCAGAATGATCTGCAGTGAGGAACAGGATGTGACATAACTCCCCTCCTAAGGAGCGACCTCCGGATGCTCCCAACAGCCCCCTGACACACACAAGCTCACTGCCACACACACATACAATCACACTCACTAGCAGCCAAACACACACACACAAGCTCACTCGGGAGCGCACGCACACATACACACACACATACAAACTCACTCAATAGCACACATACACACACAAGCTCCCTCAGGAGCAGGCACACACAAGCTAACTCACTAGCAGCCACACACACACACAACTTATTCACTAGCAGTCACACACACACATATGCATATTAACTAATTTTCAGACACACACACACACACACACACACACACAAAACTCACTCACTAGCAGCCACACACACACAACTCACTCACTAGCAGACACACACACACATATAAAACTCACTCACCAGCAGACACACACACACAATTTGACTCACTATCAGGAACACACACACACAAGCTCACTCACTAGTAACCACACACATACAAGCTCACATACTAACCGACACACACACACACACAAACATACAAGCTCATTCACTAGCAGCCACATGCACACACACACACAAGCTCATTCACTAGCAGCCACACACACACACACAAGCTCACTCACTAGCAGCCACACACACACACACACCTCACTCACTAGCAGCCACAAACACACTCATACAAATCACTGACTAGCCTCATTATTTGGGCTGTCTGCCCAGCCCCAGGTGTCGTGGCCCACCGGGAAATTTTCTGGTATCCCGATGGGCCACTCTGGCCTGGGCATAGGGTCTGGGATGGGTAAAGAGGGGCATATGGTCTGAGATAGGTAAAGGGGGCATAGGGTGAAGTGGGGTATAGGGGCTGTGATCAGTAAAGGGGGACATAGGGTCTAAGATGGGTTAAGAGGGGAATAGTTCTGGAATGGGTGAAGGGGGCTGGTAGCATGTTTGTGCAGCTGACTGGGCCCCTGACTGCCCCATGACCAATCTGCCCGAGTGGTCAGTCAGCCCCTAATTATGTTTTGATATACACTGTGTTAATTGTTGAATATATTTCAATGGGGTTTTAATGTTTTATGTACGTGTTGTCGTTTTGTTATGGTTTGGTCATATTTGGTCCTTCTCATTAGATTGGCTCCACATGAGGTGTTCAATTCTAAATAGGATTAATTTTGGTAAAAATAGCAAGTCTGAACGTGGGGGGGTAAATTTAATAAAAATTGTAACATCTTCTCTAGATTCTTGGAAGATGAGTTTACTCCCTTTAGTTGGATACAAGGGAGATTGTTCAAATCTAAACCGGATTAATAAGGATAAAAATAGTAACTTTGAACCTTAGAGGTTTAAACTCACCACAAAAGCGCAATATCCTTCTTAGATTTTTGAAAGACGAGTCCATTTCTATATGCGGGTTGCAAGAAACACATTGGGAGCAAAGAGGAAAAACACGATTAAATTCTAAAGATTATCCATTTATCTTTTCCTCCTCCTTATACGATAAAAAAAAAAGAGGAGTTGCGACCCTCATCTCCTCTAGATTAGCTTTTAAATTTATTCACCAAACACTGGATCCAGAAGGCAGATATCATATATTAATTTGCGAAATAAATAATAGGATCTATACGATAGTGAATCTTTATGCTCCAAATTTAACCCCGATTAAGTTCATCAGGAAACTAATGGATAAAGTAGATAGAAATAAGCAAGGTATGGTAATCTATTTAGGGGATTTTAATTGTATGCTTAACCCAGAATTAGATAGGAGAAGCTTAATTAACGACCAGTATAATAAACAGCTAAAAACCTCAGCTAAATCCTTTAGTAACTTGTTAAAAAATAGGGGCCTTTTGGATCTTTGGAGGATTTTGCATCTTATGGAACATGATTATACGTGTTTCTCTGGGGCTCACCGGGTTTATTCCAGAATTGACCTAATAATTTCAGACCCAAGCATCTCCAAAATGCTTAAAAAAGTTTTTATTAAAAACATTGCATGGTCAGATCACAATGCGGTAATGATGATTCTGGATGATGGCTTGAAGGATAACAGATCAAATTGGAGATTAAATGATCGTCTATTAAGTATTTCAGAATATCTAAGGCAAATTAAGTCAACTACAAATTTATTTTTTGAAGAAAACACTAAAGATGACCTACCACTACCTATTATATGGTGCGCCTATAAATGTACAATTCGAGGACATTTTATTAAGATGGGGTCCCAGGAAAAAAAAAAGAAGGTAAATAATCTTACGCACCTTTATATACAACTAGATCAATTAGAATATATAAATAAAAATAATCCATCTAAAGATATTACTAAAAAACTCGCGATCATTAAAGAGAGTATTAACGATCTACTAATTCAGAAAGCAAATTTCTCATTAGAAAAATTACGAAGGACATGGTACTATAGGGGGAATAGAGCGGACAAATTACTCTCGAATAGGTTAAAGAAGGATTCTATCAAGATGAGGGTAACCAAAATCATTCAAGAAGATAAGGTTCTTTTGAATCCATCAAAAATAGGTCAGGCTTTCCAAGCATTTTATACTAAATTATACAATCTTCCAGACAGACATTCTCCAGTTAATCTCTTAGAATATTTAGAGAATTTAAATCTGCCAAAAATAGCGAAATCTCAACTACAAAATTTAAACGAACCTATAAATCTGGAAGAGGTCAACCAAGCCATAGATAGACTGAAAATTTCTAAGTCTCCAGGCCCGGATGCCTTCACAAATAAATTTTATAAATCTATGAAAGAAAACTTAGCAAATATCCTGAGGGATACATTTAATGAGTTTATGTTAAAAGGTAACATCCCGCCGGAGATGCTGAGAGCTAATTTGGTCCCTATTCTTAAACCACAAAAGTCTTCAGAGTTAATAACTAATTATAGACCTATCTCGTTATTGAATGAAGATTTAAAACTTTATTCCTCAATAATGGCAAGCAGATTAAATGGAATTATGATGGATATAATCCATAGGGACCAAGTGGGCTTTATTTCCAAACGCTCCTCGGTATATAATGTCAGACGTCTTATAGACGTAGTGGATTGGGCCCAGTCGAGGAAATGTTCCCTCCTGATCCTGTCTTTAGATGCTGAGAAAGCATTCGACAGGGTCAGGTGGGACTTCCTCGACGCGGTCCTACAAACCTTTGGCCTTTTTGGGAATATAAGAAAAGCAATAATGGCTCTATACTCAACCCCTTCTGCAAGAGTTATGGGAGCTGGATTCAGCTCAGATTTTTTTTCGTTGAAAAACGGGACAAGACAGGGCTGCCCGCTCTCACCCCTTCTCTATTTAATGACAATAGAAGCCCTAGCGGTAGCAACAAGGAAAAATGAGGCAATAAAGGGCCTTAATTTTAAAAATGATTGCATCAAACTAACAATGTATGCTGACGATATTGTATTAACCCTAGCAGATCCTCTAAACTCCTCTATAGCTTTCTTTAATACCCTAGATGAATACGCCTTACACTCAGGCTATAAAATTAACGTTAATAAGTCGACTGCACTACTAATGAATACCCCTCAGGATATAAGGGCAACACTTAGGCAGAGATATGAATTTAATTGGGCGGAGGTTTCCTTTAACTATTTGGGAATTGAAATAGCAAATGACGTTAATATTATCAAGGAAGTTAATTTTCTATCTCTTCTCAGAATTACTGCAAGGAAATTGAAAAATTGGAAGAATTTAGAGATTTCATGGTGGGGCCGCATTAATGTAGTCAAATCTTATATTATCCCAAAATGGGTTTATCTATTTAGAATGGTGGCATTACCGTGCCCGGACAGTTGTTTGACCTTAGCTCAATCCCTTTTGAATAAATTTATATGGTTACATAAGCCTCCAAGAATATCCCAAAAACGGTTAGCCTTAAAAGTGAAAATGGGGGGCCTGGGGGTTCCTATTCTAAAGGACTTCCAGAAAGCTGCGACTTTTACACACGCAGTTATTACTCAACTAAATGATAGTAAGAATGAGATATGGTACAAGATAGAACAAGACCTTACTTCAACTGAGGGATCATCGTTGGAGTTGTCTGCGCTCTTTTGGCCCTTAAAATTAGAGACCGATCATAAGGTAAATCCCATCTCATCTAGTGTTATCCTGAACAATGTCCTAAGAGGGTGGAAAAAAACTAAAAACTCACTAGGTCTTTATAATAAGCTAATCCCTTCCCTTTCCTTAAGGAATATGGCTCATTACATGACTAATCTTAACTTAAAAAGCTGGATTGAAAAAGGCGTATATAAATTTCAAGACTTAATGGATAGAAATGGATGGATGGATTTCCAAACTTTAAAACAAACATATAAAATAGATAATAAGGAGACTTTCAATTACCTTAGGCTAAAAGGCTTTTGTCATCAATATGTTATCACAGAAAGGTATGATCGCTTAAGGGACATAGGAAATATCCTTGATAGAGATTCTCCAAAAAAACTATTATCTATGGGATTAAATTTATTGCAAAATAACTCAGATAAACCTCTAGAAGCTATAATTAATTCTTGGCAAAGAGATTTGGGTAATCAGATTTCCTGTAACCAATGGAGAGAAGCTATAAATTTGATCTATAAATATATCCATTGCCTCAATCTGGTGGAATGCCATTTTAAAATCATAAATAGATGGTATATGGTCCCCAGTAAAATTGAGAAGTTTAATAGTTCAGGTGACTCCATTTGCTGGAGATGCAACGTGGAGTGCGGGAACTATCTACATATATGGTGGGACTGTAGGTATATACAGAAGTTTTGGAAAATGATCTTATCTAGGATAAAACTTATTACTTTGATTGATTTACCGATGGTACCACAGATATGCCTTTTACAATTAGATATTCGCCAGGTTAGTAGCAACTCACTGCCGGTTATCTTGCATATACTTTTAGCCGCGAAACTTTCTATCGCAAGATATTGGAAAATGGAGTTGGTGCCCCCCTGGCCAGTAGTTAAGGAACAAATTAAATATCAACTGAAAATGGAAGCTGGGTTAAATATAAAACACCAGGAACGTTATAACTCCTGGTTGGTGAAGTTAGAGGCTGTTGCTGACTTATAGATAGATGTCCTGAATCTCTCTGGGCCTAAGTTGAGATTGACACTATATTAAGTGTGACCACATATGACCATTTGATGTTTTGTCTTGTTATGTCCTTTTTGTATGTGAGTTGTTTACAGTGAGATCTTTAAACAACATAGGGGTTTTACTAAATGTAACTATACTACTTCATGCCTATGTGGGTAAAAGTAATGTTTACCGATATGTGTGTCTTACTGTATATGTTATATATGGGATGTTTTGTTAATTGTATCTTCTTTTCTTGTCAAACTCTATTGTGTTAAAAAAAAAAAAAAAAGTAAAAAAGTGGAGTTGATATCTCCGAATAAAGATTATAAATTGAAAATTGTTGAATATATTTGTGGTTAGCTTGACAAAAGCCCTGTTGTGGGCCGAAATGTTGTTTCTACTTTGCTCCAATAAATCTGCCCACTGGATTGAACTTGAGTGCCTGGACCATCATTACTTTTTTGCAAATTGTGAAGATTGGCCAACCTCCATATTGGTGTTATGTGAATTTTATATTGGCTGACACATGGGACATGCTGTTCCGGGCATGGAGGAGAAAGTATTTATTTATTCTTTTAGCCATAGTGCGGGTAAGTGTCAGGGATCCCTTGGAGGGGTGGTTGCCAGAGCTGGAGGATTGTAGTATGAAGACCTCAATAATAACCTTCACACAGTCCGGTGCTCTCTAGTAAGTCAGAGTGCACACTGTGATTCCCAGAATGCACTCTGACTTACTGAATCCCGGGACCACGGTAGCAGTGGGGGAAGGGATAATGGCCTTCCTTTATTCTGTGCAATGGTGAATCGGGGAAAATTATGGAAACTAACTGTCCGTTTAAAACACTATCTCACCAAAGGTGCATTTATATGGCTTATGTATCCTGTCTAATAAAAAAGGTAGGAATTTGTTTTTTCCAATTAAAATTTTTTAAAAATAAGTTAATTTTCTTTTATAACTTGAAAGGATTATTATATTAAAAAAATTGTTTAGAGGTGACAGCTGCCTGTTAACTGAATGGTTTCTTGTAGTGTGGTGGGCATCCTTTCATGAGACAAGCTGCCGAAATTTTCAGTTATAAATCATAAGTTAATTTATCATTATGACAAGGTACTGGACTGTGAAAGAGACAATTGCATACATATACATACATACAGTGAGAACATATTTGTGCGATAAATATATGTATTCAATCTATCAGGATATGTTTTATTTTATAATTACACCCTCCCAGAGCAAGCAGTGCAGTAATGGAAAATATCTCACCCATAAGCTTTGGAAACAGTTTTGTTTTTATGTGTGTCACTTTCCAGTGCCTATCTGTAGAATAATAATGTCACTGATAAACAGATCATTGTTGGCTTTTTAATCTCACATAGAATGGTTTGTTCTAGAAGAGCATGGAAACAAATAGCACCACTGATTCTCCGTTATATTTGTAAAACTGATAGCTACATAATTAACACAAAGAGCCTCTCTAGATGTGAAGATTTTGATTAAAATGTGTCAATGTTCTGCATTTTAATGTATATTTAAACAGACACTCTCGGATGGCAACTACCTAAAAAAAAATCCCCATGATTGCTTAAATGTGGTAAAAAAAAAAACACTTTGTGAACAGTTAGTAAGGTTAATACCTTTTATTTGTATTTTTTTTATATATATAGGACATATCTTTTCAAGATCCAAGAGAGCAAGTACATCCAGTGACCTCTGAGCCAGCCCTGTTCTAAAGTGAAAATTCCCCCAAAAAATTACATTTTGCAAAGAGTGGTCAAGATGAAAGAACAACTGACATATTTTTTTCCGAATGCAATTGTAATATTTTTTTTTTTCTTATATATATTGCAAATGGAGCGTCCTGAAGGATCTTGGGAACAGTTATTTTATACTATTCAAATTATAAAAAAGTATATACTATATTTATTCTAGGCAGTTAAACATTATTGCACACATTTGAACTATTGGTTAGTGCTAGAGCTTCATTTTGTGTGAAAACACTAGATCAGATTTCAAATACTGTATACTTATACAGCTCTTCCTGGCATGGCCCTATTCCAGTGCTTTTCAGCCATTGCATCCTGGTACTGCTTTAAAATAATAAATCCTAATTCTCCTTTAAAGTACTGCCTTACGGTACAGCTTCAAAGTGTTGTTTTCAGAGAGTGGACTTCAATTATTGCTCTAAATGGTTGGTCTAATATTTTGGAAGTTCAAGTGGGAAACTCATTTAGGGAGGTTATGGAAGCAGGAAGTGTCTTTGTAAAATAAATAAATACAAAGTAGAAGGAAAAATACAAAGATCAAATAGAGCGAATGAGTCTTTATGAAATTTGGCAGAAGATACAAATATGGACACTGTAGCACAGGTGGATGTGCAATCTCTGCTAGCTTGGTAGAAGATGTTCTAGAATTAGAAGGATTGACAAACAAGCTGGGTGAAGTGTTCAGGGAACATTGTAGCAAATTGGGAATTCAATGTGAATTTCAAATTTAAGTTCAAAATTGTTGAACTCAAAAGAATTATCCAAGTTCAGTTCTTTTGGCCTCAAATTCATTTTTGATTACTGACATCTCTCACTTTAGTGAATAACACTGTTTGAGTTAGTTATAACTCTTTAAGGAGAAGTACATTAACACATTCCCACCTTGCAACCCTGCAGTCTATAATGTATGATGTAGCAAGGCTAATCTTCCTGTCCTCCCGCAACTTACACTCCTTCACCCTCTGTCTGTATTTACACTGGCTTGCCATAAGATATAGGGCTAAATTTAAAATTCTTGTATTTGCTTATACATCTCTACATAACACTGCTCCTATCTATTCTAATTGATACACAAGTATGTTCCATCAAAGCCCCAACGCTCTCCCGAAGACTTATGTCTATCCTTTGTTCGTACTCACATCTCTGGCACCCACCTCAAAGACTTCTCTAGGACTGCACTGTTACAATGAAACACACTACCCTGCTACATTATACTCTCACCCAATCTCCATTCCTTCAAAATATAATTGAAAACTCAGTTCTACGGGAAGGCATATTAATGAAACTGTTTTAAAGCTTTCCCTGTTCACATCCTTGCATTGTCTCCTGCTACTGTATCCTCCAAAAATGTAAATTCCTCTAGCGACCTACTTTTTCCACACACTAAATACATCTTACCCTTACCGCTCGTGTCACTTCACAACAGTCTCCCTAGAATGACAGCTTGGGGCCCTCGACACCTTCTGTTCCTGTGTGTCCAACACATCTTGTTGCAAATACTTGTCTGTTAGTCCACTTATTGTACAATATACCATATTATAATATGTTGTGCCAAAGTAATATAAAATGTAGCAAAGTTGCTAATAGTGATCTTTCCAGCAGAGACCGCCTCAAAAAAAGATACAAAACTTCTCCTAAACAAAATGATCTATAATAAGTGTGGGCGCACTTAGTATGAAAGTGGTAAATTATGGTTGAACAAACATGTAGTTAAAATTCTAGGTTTTGTTTTAGTAAGAACCTTTACAATTGCCTCCATCCTTAGGAGTTAACATCGATACATGTTCTTGTATCATGTGCTTCCTAATGTAACACTGCATTAAATGGATGAAATAAAAATGTATATAAGAGCCTCACTCATGTGGTAAGGAGTTTCTGACTAGTTCTCTTTGACAAAGCCGTCGGGTGAAACACGTTTGTGTTATTTGTGTTGAATTCACCTTTTATTTGCTGCTGTTTAATTAATAAAGTGAAGTAATTAGTTAGAATGTTATTCCCGTAACGGAAATATAATGCTTCATTTGTAAAGTCCATTTCGTGGGGACATAAGTTATCTTAAACAGATACTATAGTGTAAGGAAAACAAATCTGTATTTCTTACACTACACTTCTGTCTGCCCCCTCCACCGACACTGCAAAGTTTAAAAAAACTCTTACTGTACTCATCTGATTCCAGCCCTGATCTTCCGCTGCGCTGGTTAGGCTTCTGCCTCCTCCACCGTCTACCAAGGGGGGGGGGGGATCTCATGCCCACGCATAGGGATTTAACTGACGCTGGATGTCCTCATGCAGAGCGTGAGGACGCCCAGCATCAGTTAGGAGACCAAAAGTTGCCAAGCAAGCAGGAAGTACTGGTAGTGGCTGTGTGATTGTCAGCCACTAGAGGCAGTCTTAATCCTGCAATGTAATTATTGCAGTTTATGAGAAACTGCAATGATTTACATTGCAGGACTAAGGGGACAGGGGCATTGCACCCAGACCACTTCAATGAGCTGAAGTAGTCTGGGTGCCTATAGTGTCCCTTTAAGCAGTGATATTTCGAGCAAGGTTTATACAAGATTTTATTATTTAATCACTATTGGATTTTCTTTTTTCCTTATTTTTCATCAACTACATTGATATAATAGTGGCAGCAATACTCCAGTGCAACTGAGCTGCCGCACCTTGCACAAAATTTAATTTGGGTGTTGGAACAAAAAAAGGATTCTTTCCATTTAGGACTTCAGTCCAATTAATAACCGAAGCAAGGATTCAATCCACTGCTGCATTTATGACAAAGAGCTGTTCTGACAGCTCTTTAGAGCGTGAGTGTTGCTCATATACATTTTTAATTCATTCAATACAGTGTTACATTATATATTTTTTTTGGCATCTCTTTTTGAGGTTGTGCCTGCTGGAGAGATCAGCACTAGCAACATTGCTACATTTCATATTACTTTGGCGCAACTTATTATAATCTGTTACTTGACTTTTTTTTTTTTAAAGTTATACTTTGTCTGTGAAGTGTTTGCTCCCTTATCGTTACACCGAGCACTATATTATATTTTTAATACTATAGTACAATGCTGTGGAATTTGTTGCCACTTTATATATATTAAAAGGTCAGAGAAAGCCTGCGTCCAATGGTTCAGACCCCAGAAAAAAGAATGAGAGGCTTCTGAATGGCTAAGGTACATCCTAGTGTAAGCCGAGCTCAAGGGTGATGTATTAATGTGCAAGTATTTGTTCAAATAAAATAATTGTATCTTATTTTACATATTTTTTTACAATGCATTATAAGAAAGACTAGAGTAAGGGAGTACCTCTTTAAATCCCCACTCTGTAATGACATATCGTAAAAACAGCTGTCTAGTTGCTATTGCTTGTCTTATTATTTTCTCTTGGAAGTGAGAGACACTTTGGTGAAGATAAGGTGAAGTGCTTTTTACAGATGTCAAGTCATTACAATAACTGAGAAAAAAAAAAAAAAAAGAAATCAAACTACGTTGATATAATAGTGGCAGGTTCTTCTTAAACCATGAATCACCCAAAATATATACAAATAATTTTATCTCCTGCAATTTTGGGTGATTCAGTAATATTATATAGTACAATTATGTCCATAAGTGTTATAAATGCTGCTAATGAGTAAAGTCTGACATTTACCCCAAATTAACTTTTTCGTTTACAAAGCACATGATACCCAAACATGTATCAGTGTTAACCTCTTAAAGGACGGCGGTAATTGTAAAAGTTCTTACTAAAACAAAACTTAGAATGCAATTAAAAACACTTATTTGTGATGTCCCTCAGGTACAAAGATGCCTCCACATTTTGGTTTTGTGCTGCCCTAGGCATGACGAAGCTTAGGCACCCCCCAATCTAAATTTACCCCACCTTTTCCTGTCAAATCTGCACCTCAACCTGTTAAAACCAACACACACTTTGACTCACAGACACAGGTCCCAACTGATGCATACACGGACATACACTCACTGACAGATATGCAGTCATTGGCACACACACTGTTTAACCAACACACACTTTCACTGAGAGAAACACACACCGACAGACACACATACACATTCACAGAAAGACACACTGACAAACACTTTTAGTAGTGTGTGTGGAACTGCACTCACTCCCATAAATCTGAGCCAGGGTGCTTGCTGAACCGTAATCAAACACCAGATTTCCAAAAATTAATAAAGTAATAGAGGTCCAGGCCAGTGATGTAGTTAGGATTTGTGCTGCCCTAGGCAGGACGGTGGTCAGACACCCCCCCTAATTTAAATTTTCCCCACCCCTTCCTGTCAAGGCCTCACTTTGACTGACAGACACTCACTCACTGACAGACACACACACTCATTGACAGACACACACTCTTATATACACCGACAAACAATGACATACACACACTCACTGATCTGACACACTGATAGACAGACACACACTATTACTTGGTACACACTGACAGACTCATGCACTCACTGACCGACACACATACACACGTTCACTAACTGACACTCTCACTGACAGACTTACACACACACTGACAGACGCACACACTCACTAACTGACACACACACACACATTCACTCACAGACACCCACACACATTTTCACCAACACTCACAAATTATTATTTTTTAAATTTTATTTTAAATCCACCCAGCCTTCCTGGGACAGCTGGAGTGGATTACTTACCTGTCCAGTAGGGCTGCTGGGCGGGCAGGTAGAGGGCAGACAAGCAGAGTAGGCGGTGAGGGAGCTTTAATCTTCCTGCTCAGCTCCCACGCGTGCCGCTTAGTGATGCTGGGAGCCGGTCTGACGTCATATTCCGGCTCCCGACTTCATTAAGCGGCGCGGAGGGAGCTGAGCAGGAAGAGCTCAGGTGAGTATGCTCCCTCGCTGCCCGCCTCGGGGGGGCTTTAAAAGTGGCCAGCCGGTCAGCTCTTGAGCCCCCCAGGACATGAGGCAAGCAAGGGATCTGCTTGGGCGTTTGGGGGCAAAGTGCCGCCCAAGGCAGATGCTTTGTTTGCCTTGTGTAAAACATGTCCCTGGTCCAGGCACTCCTTGGTTCAAGACAGGTACTTTATTAAGAACCACAACAGCAACGCTTCGACCCCAAAGGGGACAAAGACCTTTTGGGGTCGAAACATTGCTGTTGTGGTTCCTAATAAAGTACCTGTCTTGAACCAAGGAGTGCCTGGACCTCTATTACTTTAACACTGACAAACACTGACATACACATTCATTGGCAGATACCCACTGATACTGACAAACTCACAATTTTTTTTCTTTAATTTCAATCCACCCAGCCTCCCTACCTTTGGGAGTGCTGGAGTGGATTTTCTCATTCCCTGGGGTCCAATGGTAATCCTTTCACTGCAGGTGTTATTTCAGATTCAGGGACCATCAGATTGTGTTCTGGTTCTGCCCCACTCTTTCCAACACAGGATGCTCCTGTCTTCCCCTCCCTTTCCACTTACTGCTAAAGTCCTAAGCTTGACTCCTTTCACACTATCCCCACTCCGGTCCCCTCTCGCACTTCTGGCATTACTCCACCCCCACCCTCTACATTTTTGCCCAGCCTCTAGAATGCATAAAGCTTCCCTGGCTTTGTCTCCTCCTCCCAAATCAAATCCCACCTCACAGTTACAGCTCTCCACCTCCCCTGCACAGCCTGCATTTCCAACACGAGCATGTGAGCGGTCAAAGGAGGCAGTGAGGGAACTGTACTCTTCCCACTCTGCTCCCTCGTTTGCCGCTTAGTGATGCCAGGTCCGGAATAAAGTCATATTTGGTTCCCACCTTTGGGGGATCTTAGGTTGGTCAACTGGCCAGCTCTTGGGCCCCCCATAAAACAAGGCATATGCGGTGTTTTTTCTGCCGACCCTATGAATTTGCTGCTCACAGCAAATGTCTTGTTAGCCTCACGGAAAATACAGCCCTGCCCATGTACAGATTTTATAAGATTTTGTAAAGTTACATGGGTCAAATATTGGGTTTAAAACAAGAGGTAGGTGCAGCGCCTAGATAGACCTTATGGGCTTATATGCAATGACAAGACCAGAAAAGTCAGAAGGAACCAAATGGTGTAGTATATTAAAATTGTTATTAGGAGTATAACTAAAGTAAAAATGTGCACTCACACTTTTTTGGAGCTTCAATGCAGCTCCAACTTATGCACCTGGGTGGAATAATCCCCCAACTACCATTAATATAGTACGGTGCTGATACCTGCGCATAGTCGTGGTAAGGTATCTTCCTAGAATAAAACTTAGTGCTTGTAGCCGGTATAATATATTGAACTTATGAAACAGGGTCTAAGATCTGTAAGCCACAATCAACATTTATCCTAACCATCGTATCTTTTACCCATCAACCATCTTTTGTTCCACTCGCGGGTTGGACTGGGAGTTGCGGCCTCCCCCCCTTCATCCTCACTCCACAAAAAAGCTTCTTCAATTTCTCCTCTTTCTACTGGCACTATGGACACTACTCCAGAAAAGCTAACCAAATGAAACAGCACATCGCTTGTCAATTTAATTTGATTGGTGATCCATCCAATTGCATTCCAGAGTTTTGGAATTCAGACGAATTGTAATTCATATGAAATCAAATGCATAAGTCCAGGAGATACAGCTTGGCCGCTGCTTTATACAAACAAACTAACAAAATGTAGGTTATAACAGAGGAGATCGATAGATCTATAGCACAACCGCTGGAATTATAAACATTTCTACTTGTTTTATATATCTGCACATAACTTTTGGGTGACAGATTCACTTTTTGGCAATAAATTGTATTCAATTAACTTTAAGTACTAGTTTTGACCTCACATTACCTGCTGTGAGGAACTGAGACACAATCGTTTTGCAACAGAGACTCCAAGTGGTTGTTTTTTTGCTGCAAAAAGCCATTTATAGCTCTAGATGTTGACTTTTACAATCTTCACCTGTCAGGGATTTCACCATAAAAAACTGCTAACGTCATACATGAATGAAACTCATTTTACAGATATTTCTTCTGATGTGACCAGATGTGTAGCTTGTGTGAGCAAAATAGATGCCTTTCGAGAAGCAGCATGGAAGCAACATGTATTTATGTCAAATAGTCTGAAAGCAAAACTCTTTGGACCACAAACCTTACTGGAAAAATAGTCTAACTTAATCTGAAACAAATAAAATTGGTCTTGTGCATTCCGTGTAAGGACAGGTTATGTTTGAGAAGACATAATTGAAGATTCCAGCACTATCATTTAATAAATTCATTTTTATAACTAGAGTGTTGTAAAACTTTAGGCTCAGGCTACCCTCCCTTTCTGCAAATAATTAGGTAACTTACCTCTAATCAAGCAGCAAGAGAGTCTTCTTGCTGCAGATCCACATCTCGCCCGGGAAACGATCACTAGTGATCACCTACCAGCCAATCCAAGGTTCTTCATAAAGAAACATTGGCAAGGAGGCTTCATTAACAGCTATTGCTAGCTGTTCTGGCAATACTTCTCATAAAGAAGCATTGAAACCAATGTGTATAGCTTCAAATTCACTTCGAGCAAGAGCTTAAAGTATGAGAGGAAGAGTACTCTCCTACCATTTCAGAAGCTTTATAAAAGTGCCGATACATCTTAAAATTTTCCCTGTTATAAAAAAAAGGGGGGGGGGGGGAACACTATTAACCTACAGCATTTAAGCAAGCTGAAGTGTCGCTACAATTAAGGACAGGAGGCCAAAAAAGTATATTACATAATCAGCCCATTTTAAGGATCATTTCCTTTGGGATCTCAAGGTGGTACTGCTAAAAGGTGGAGCCTTCGATTAAAATATGAGGACATGAAAATATATAGCAAAACGAGAACAAAAACAATGACAGCTGATAACAATTTTAGCACTCCAGTTGTTAAAATGTAAAATAAAGTTCTTACGATGTGCATGCAAAATTTGGAGATGAATATTGGTAACAGCTGTAAAGATGTATATGTATCATTATTATGAACATCAGGAATGTTCTGCTTTGTCTTGTTCTTGCTTTATTTTAATCATTTCCATATTTCTTGTCCTTAAAAAGTAAGGTTAGGTCAATGCAAATCAGCCGTGATCAACCAATATCCACACACTAAGTGACCAGGTAATGAGTTAACCATAGCTATTGTATTCCAGTTTCATGGCCCCCTTCTTCGAATACTGCTTTGAACAATGATTGCGGGAGGTAATATCGAAGAGCTCACTGATGGATTCCATAAAACAGATCCAATTATGGGAGACAGGAGGAAAATAAAAAAATAAAAAAGCAATAGGGATCATGGATACACAGTAAATAAGTTTATTATATGTAGCATCCCAGCACTATGTACAAATAACTGCTGTGCTAACTGGAATACTAAGCAGTTACTGGTTTAGTACAGTATATTAGCTTCAACAGTTTTATTACACAACTGCTTTAATAAAATGGACACAAAGAACAGACATCATCTAAACCATCATTTCATGTAAAGTTCTGAAATGTACAGTATGTAAATCATAAAATAAAAAAATATAAAAGAAACCAGAAATAGTACGTCTAACTTCAATCTTAACGTTTAGTTTTTTGTTTTTTGCTTTTTCCTTTACAGAAATGTACACATAGTCCATGTAGTTGTATCATGACCTGCATCATTTTTTTTTTTAAGCAGATCCAATGCCAGTATTGGCATTTTTTTTATTCCATCATAGGCACTGAATTAAAAAAAAAAATTACAAATAAAAATGTAAAGAATAAAAAAATTAAAAATGAAAAAAAAGTTCTACATCATATCACTGATTCAACTCAGTGTTCCTTGCTTTTTTGAGTTTCCAGATGAAAAACATTTAAGTATAAATAACACAAACAAGCTTGTGGGTATATTCACAAGTTATTTGCAACCAATACTGTTAAAGCAGTCATGCTGCAGTTCATTTGTGTGCAAGAGCATTTAGCAGCTTTTGTGCACTTAGCGAAAGAAAACAAAAAACGATGAACGCAGTCTCTTTACTGGCTTGTTCTGTCCGTTGAGAGGAAGACACTATGTTGCTCTTGCGCTCGTTCCAACAACTTCTTTTTCTTTTTTTTGTTCCTCTGGTCTTTTTTCTTCATGGGTCGTTTACCTGAAAAAAAAGAAGAGATTTTAACATACATGTTGGATGCATGTAAAACAGGCCAGCAATGTTACTCTTTACACTTTTAAACACAACATATTTCTTATATTACATAATATAAGTACACCATTATTTACATATAAATATTTCCATACTCACATATTTATAATGTTACAATTATATTACATATTAGATGAGGTTAGAGGTCCATTCAGACCAAGAAGGATGCGTGTAAAGCCAGGGTAAGTGTCAAATCCTAGCATTCACCAAAAGCCTATAAAATACCAAAACCTTTTCAGATATGTTTGCCCCAGAGATCTCCTATATGTGAACAAGAAAGGGATAAACCAAGCAAAAACAGGTGATCTTGCCAGCAATATTAAGTGGTGCCAGCTAGTATAATAATGGTCAGATCAAACGTAGATCTTTATTTAATATTTGTTTCATATTTTTGAATAAGCTTTTCAAATGATTTATGGTTTCTGGATAAACTTTTAAAAGCATTTTTTTTATTTTTAAATATTAAAATATATCATACTTAAAAAAAAGATATAAATTTACAAAAGCAAATCAAAATATTAAATGCAAATATTTTCCAAAACATAAAATCATTTGAAAAGCTAACCCAAAAATATGAAATCGAGGCCATAGTTTCAGAGGTGGCATGGCACTTCAGAGGAATTAGGGCTAGTCTACATGACTTGTCCCAAGCAGATTTTTTTCACCCAGTGGTAAATGCCAAACTTAAGTGTTTGGACATGGCATTATAATGACGAAAGCACAGAAAAGAGTATTCAAGTCAAATAAATCCAAGTGGGGATTCCATTACATCCTAGGACATATTTCACCCATGTGGTAACATGTAGGAAAACAATTAGATAGTTTCAGAAGAGTAAATTTAATTTTGTAGATAATTTGACAATGGCCATTAGGATTTGACACAGTCTTTAAAAAAAGGTTAAACTTTTCAACCTGCTATTTGACCCAAAGTACAGTATTGCTAATGGGCAGAGGCAGATGAAGCAATTTTATTTAAGGCTATTATCTAATGTTGTGTAACGGCTGTGTAAAAGTACTACAATGAATTCATTAGGCTACAAGTAATCCTGATTTCTAACAATACATTTTATTTCAACATAAAAATGGGAAGATGGACTCATACAACTATAATTTCTGATATAAACTAATTGAACCTCTGTATTTAATGGTTCAAGATTCTTTTGTTTCAGGTATTGTACCGGAGGATTGGAGGAAGGTAGACGTCGTTCCTATATTTAAAAAGGGTTCAAAATCCTTGCCTGGAAATTATAGACCTGTGAGCTTAATTTCTGTGACTGGGAAAATGTATGAAGGGCTATTAAGGGATAATATTCAGGAATTCATTGAGAATAAGTCTGTTATTAGCAATAATCAGCATGGTTTTATGAAACATAGGTCATGCTTACTGCAGAGGGATTTAGATAGGTTGGGGGCACTAAAGTGGCAGATGATATTTAATGTATAGAAATGCAAAGTTATGCACTTTGGGATCAAGAATGCACAAGCACCCTAAATGGTAGCGAATTAGGGATAACCACACACAAGAAGGATTTGGGAATTGTTATAGACAACAAATTAGGCAGCAATATGCAATGTCAATCTGCAGCTGCTAAGGCCAGTAAGGTTTTGTCATGTTTAAATAGGGATGAAAATATAATTTTGCCTCTTTACAAATCGCTGGTAAAACCACACCTTAAATATGCCGTGAAATTTTGGGCACCTGTTCTAAAGAAGGATATCATGGCACTAGAAAAAGTGCAGAGACGAGCTACAAAATTGATAAAAGGAATGGAGCATTTTAGTTATGAGGAAAGGTTAAAAAATGTTAATCTCTTTAGTTTGGAAAAACGGCGCCTCAGAGGGGATATGATAACATTATACAAATATATTCGGGGCCTGTACAAACCATTATCTGGAAATCTATTCATAAACAGGGCTATACATAGGACACGAGGTCACACATTTAGGCTGGAAGAAAGGAGATTTAATCGAAGGCAAAGAAAATTTTTTTTTACAGTAAGGAACATAAGGATGTGGAATTCTCTGCCTGAAGAGGTGGTTTTATCAAAGTCCATACAGATGTTTAAACAGCAATTGGATAAACACTTGCAAAAACATAACATACAGTGATATTATTTCTAATTAGTAGGGTAATAGCTGCTTGATCCATAGAGACATCTGACTGCCATTTTGCGGTTAAAAATGAATTTTTTCCTAGTTTGTTGCAAAATTGGAAGCGCTTCAGACATTTTTTGCCTTCTTCTGGATCAACAGCAAAAACATATGCAGGAAGGCTGAACTTGATGGACGCAAGTCTCTTTTCAGCCATGTAACTATGCAACTATCAATGTTAATTACGTAGCGAATAACCATGCTGCAACATTTCACAAAATATAAGCACACCTGATATAGACATACAAAAATAAAGTGCTGACAAAAATATTCACTAAAATATATACATTGAAAAACGATGATAAATAAATAATAAAGAATCTATTTCTCTAAAAAAAAAAAGCACACAAAAAAACTACAGAACATGCAATCTAATTTTTCTTAATCTGTTATTGAATATAACTGGTAAGACTTCCATCTATAAATTTTACAGCTATAGATAACAGTTTTACCTAATCAGGCAAAGGCAACCTTCGGCACCCCAGATGTTTTGGACTACACCTCCCATGATGCTTTGCCAGCATTATGGGTGTAAGAGCATTATGGGGGATGTAATCCACTACATCTGGAGTGCCGAAGGTTGCCTATCCCCGAGTCCTAATTGATAACCTTAAAAGATATTTACTCCATTCCTTGCATCATACAACTTGTCCTCTAGATGGCATACTCTAACTTTACTGTGTCTTGTGGGTATTCATGCAAACACAGGGATTTTGCTAGTTTGGAAATTTTCTCACACAATTACATCTACAAACAAAAACGCACAATACCACTCATGCACACAAACATAAGCATTTACATACAGAATAATTTAATTGTATTTTAGGCTGCCCTTGGCTACCAGCTAATTTGGTACCCCCAATTAACTACAAACAAGATCAGTCTCTAACACACCTAACAAACCATGATCACATACCCATAGTTGACCACTCACACAACTACTTAGCCATATACATACATTGGCAAAACATACGTACACATTTACATGTTGTTCTGGAAATATTTACAAAACCTACAGGTAGCCAACGATGCAAGCATACATATATACATACAAAACTACTCAAACACACACACAAATATATACAAACAGCCAAGCACACAATCATATTGTCAATTTCCTCGGCCCTTCCTCAAATCGTATATCCCCTTTCCATTGCCCCTACCTCCTATTTCTCCAATTTCATTCCTTCCATCTCATATCCCTCTAATTAAAATTTCTCATTCCTTTTATCACATAGCCCCCTTTTCACTGCTCCTTCCACACATCTGCATCGTAATCTTATGCCCCACAATTTATTCTCTGAATCCAAAGTAAACACTCCTCACATCTTCTTACCATGGTGAGCATTTTCAAAGTCCTAATGGCCAATGTCAAATTATCTACAAAATTACATTTACTCCTCTGAAACTATCTCATTGTTACCTATCCTACCATAACACTTCTTTCTTTACACAGTAAGCTCCTCTGATTTTTTATTTGGTCTCAGCTTCTCAGCTAGAAAATAGCCTTTCTGTACTGAGTTGCAGAATATATTTATGTTTTTATATGAGAATAGAATAAGGCTCGTAAGTGTGTGTCCATAATTCCAATGTTAGCACATCATAGGAAATATATTCTATCGGCATTAAATATACAAATATATAAAAAGACAAACAGTAATATATAATCTAATAAAAGGGAAGCAAAAATTACTTCATAAGATTAACTAAATTGCAGTCCCTGTTAGAGGATTGACAAAGTTCATTGGTTTATCACACAAACTATGATAGATCACCTGCACTTTCAGCATATTCCCACAAGGGGGCAATGTATAGTATTTGCTTGTAACTGTATAGATATAATTTTACCTTCTATAATTGTCTATAGCTTTTCAAAAAATAAAATGTTTTGCAGCATTCTGTATCTTAACCCTGATTCCCTCTTCCCATATTCTCAAATATTTCCTTCTTTCATGCTGATGAATCTGCCTATATATGATGTCACAGCTTTTTTTGTGGTTGTTCCCCATAACCTTAAGTGTCCAATGGCTAACAGATATCATAAGTAGAACGGTAATAACTACAAATCCCACAATCCCTTGAACTGAGCAGATTTAAGGTTGTGTATAAAGAGATTTGAAAGCATCTAGTGCGTCCTTACCCTACACATGGTTCAACCGTTTGTGCTCAACAGTTTTGTGCACAGTGAAAAAAATTCATTCAGCCTGAATCGATTTGTCAGAAAAAGGTATTTGCTTCATGTGATTCGGGTTTTATCCATGTGTTTGGGTTTGGATGAATTTAGTCCATGCAACGGTTTCTGGAAAAATCAATTAAAACGAACCAAAAGGGACCAATTTTTTTTGTTGTTGTTCCTTTTTCCTTCCTCTCTTGTCACTTTTCACTTTATCTGTGAATAAAGTCACCATTTCATTCGCAGTCCCCTAACCAATTATCTCTGCTCCTCCATCATGATGCCACAGGAAGAACCCCAAATTACAAAAACAAAATGGTTTCATCCATTGTCCATTTAGTTAGTTTCATGATTCGTCCATACGGTATTTGAATGTTTGAGATTCGTCTGAATTTTGGATGATCGGCTATTCCTCCAAAATACCAATTTATTTCAAAAACAGAAAGCATAAGTCTAGTGCTTAGGTCGGTGCTTTAACCATTGTGTGCCTTGTTAGACATGTCCAAAAGTTTGTACTCCGTAAACCACAAAGAGGATCTAGTCTGGTCAAGCTTCGTACTGGACTGGGTTCAACTAAAGATTGGTGATGGAATGTCTGGAGATTTACGTATGAATTAGTATTTTTTTATATATATATTCTCATTTTTTAATGAAATCATCATACATTACTAAAGGGACCATCTAGGCTGGATGTTTTTTTAAAATCAGTTATAACATGAAGAGCTAGATCTGGCCCCCTGTTTAGCTCCATCCACGGACATAACCACTACTCACAAAGCAGGATGGTGAACTCTGAAGGTAGGAAATAACCACACTCCGTGTTACCTCCATTCCAAGCCATGCTCACAGTACCAAAACAAGCCAGTATTAGAAAGGAAATACGAGTTCAAACTTCATTCCGGTAGTTGGGACTCATCTCTGTGTAGGTATACAAGCGTGTTTTGGTGCAGAACTAATTCTGGAATCCATACGTCTATTTAGATCTGAGCTAGTGGAGTGCTTTTCTCTTGATTTGCTCATGATTCTGATTTGTACCTTAAAATTTATTTTTGTGTTGTTATTTTTTTATTACAGTTTTATGATTTGCGTTATTCTGACTTCTGGGATTCTGACCTTGGTTAGCGTTTCTTCTTTCTTGCTTATTTATCACTTCTACGGTTTTGTCGGTCTGGAGTCTCTTAGAAACCATTCTGTTAAGCCTGGCTATTTATTATGTGGACCAGTGATACAAATATCTTCCACTATATTCTGCCCTTTTTGGCTAGTTCTGGTTGGAATTTTGCTTGTTGTGTAGCACAAAATTCTAATAGACAAAGCAGAAGGAACTTTGACTGATATCAATAGACACACATTTAGGGTGAGACAGTGAGACTGAGGGATAAAACCAAAGATACAGCCCAGAAGAAACAATAACACACTGAAACTGTGAAAATCAGTCAGAGAATGAGAAAACCAGAGCACGAGAGACTGCCACATATTCATACAAGGAGCCCCTGTGTCACACCGAGGACAGACAGGAATAGCGTGTAACAACGAAGGGACAGTCTATGACAGCCTGCCAGACACTCTGCTATGGATAAAAAGCCTGCAGGCCAAGTGGATTCTGAAAAGTAAATTTCCCATCTACAGATATCCCAAGTATCCCGGTAGTTCCGGGAGACTCACACATTTTGCATGTGGCT
This sequence comes from Pelobates cultripes, assembly GCA_933207985.1. NCBI lineage: Eukaryota > Metazoa > Chordata > Amphibia > Anura > Pelobatidae > Pelobates > Pelobates cultripes. Next base: position 295,141,168 of record OW240915.1, on the reverse strand, counting down.
CCTTGACACCCGCAGAACATATATAATATCCTGTAAATCACACACACAATCTGACAATATGTGTGTGTTGGTTTCCAGGATATTACACATGATTTGTGCCCTCCTTCCCTCATACTAAGAAGGGGCCAGTGGGGTGCCGGCACTTTAAGAGCTGACTATCAGCCGGCAGGGAGAAAGTGATGTCAGCCTGTCATTTCCTCCTTGCTTCACAGAGAGTTGCATGGGAGGACTGTAGGGAGGAGGCAGCATGGAGTCTGCAGAGCCACACAGCAGCATGGAGGGAGAAGAGAGGCTGGAGTGAGCTGCCACTGCATGCTCACTCCCATCAGCCTCAGCCAGGACCAGAGCATCAAGCAAGCCACCCTCCAGGAGACAGAGGTAACCTAACAGGAGTGTAGCTAAGTGTTTGTGTCAGTGTATCGGAGTCTTTGTGTCAGTATGCGTGTGTGTATCTGTATGACAGTGTATGCATCTGTGTGTTTGTGTCAGTGTGTTTTTCTGGGTGTATGTGTTGATCTGTGTGAGTATATATGTGCCAGTGCGTATGTGTGTGTGTGTGTCTGTGCCATTGTGTGTATCTCAGTGTATATCTAAGTGTATGTCAGTGTGTATATGTGTAACTAAGTGTGTGTATCTGTGTGCCAGTGTGTGTATCTGAGTGTACGTGTCAGTGTGTGTGTGTATGTGTCAGTGTGTCTATGTATGTGTCAGTGTGTGTATCTGAATGTGTGTTTCAATGTGTGTATCTGTGTGTCAGTGTGTATCTGAGTGAGTATGTGCCAGAGCGTGTATCTGTGTGTCAAGATGTTCATACATGTTTGCGGGCTGTGTGTGTCTGTGTGCGTCTGTGTGGGGAGGATGTGCGCGCGCGTGGGGGGTGCCATACCTGGTGAAGCCATCTCCCTGAAATGCATTTTTTTTGCAAGTTGAGATGTCTGCATCTACCACATTTTTGGTTTTCTTGGCACGTTAAATGCAAATTTGGAACTCACAGTTAACCAGAATGTCTGTACCTATGTGGTTCTCCATGACGTGCTTTATATTCATTCATTTTCATAATAGTGGAAAGTGAAAAGAATGCACAACCAGAAGTATATGAGAAATCTTACTATGGAGTGAGTGAGTCTGATTATTTCATGCACACACATACAGGGTTATTTACTAAAGTGAGAATTGTTGGGAATTTAAAGTGAATTTAAAATAAAAAACACACACATACACATACACACACACACAAACACACGTGTACATATGCATACTGCAAAAAGTGTGTCTACCAGGCATGCTGAATCTAAAGTAGGCAGAGATTTACAAAACTGTGTGAGAGTGTAGAAGTACATAGGTCGAGCAATTTAAGGTCAGAGGAAGGTAACCCTACACTAAGCAACTAAAACAATAACCACCACTGTCACAGAACTTGCAGTCTATTGGTATTGCATTGCAGTGATTATTTGCATGTGAACAAGGACAGATATCTAACATTCAGTTTGTTAAAGTAAAAAGTGTACCGTTCAGCCAACCACAGCTACAGCAATCCAAGCACCAGAGGTAGAACAACCAGGTTAACGACGGTTGCTTTTGCGACAGAACTTTGGAGTTCTGTCCATCGTGTGGGGGGGAGGGGGAGGGGCTCCCCTAGAAGAATCATTATTTAGTATAATGCCATTTTGTGTTGCATTTTTTTAATTATTATTATTTTATTTATTTTTTTACACACAGCCTCACGCACACAAGCACACTCAAAAGCCTCACACACACTCTCACAAAAAGCCAACAGAGTACACAGTCACACCAACACACACATCAAGCACCACACATACATACCCATTGTATAGCGCTATGGAATTTGATGGCGCTATATAAATAATAAAATAATAATAATAGCAGACTTAACCAACCACTGAAACCACATTGAGCCCCGACACATAGGTGTATTCTCAGTGGATTATTTCCAATAGTCCCCAATTACACCCATGCCAACCACAACAGAAAATGTATCTTACACATGCTTCTTTAATGGTGCTTTTTGAACGTTGAGCATTTCCTTTGTACATTTCATTGAATACAAGAGCAATTCTGTTTAACAAATAAACAGTGTTATTTTAACATGTGTTCTAAAGAACCACCGAATATATAGTAATTATAGTATTATGCTGGAAGCTGCGATTTACTTATTTTAGAATGGCTCTAGGCCCATGAAACAAGGGAAACATTAGTAATCACGAAATAAAATTAGCCAGATGGCAATAAAATGCTTCAAAAGGGACTATAATTTTGTAAAGCTTGGAGATATGATTTTGGTAATCTAAATAACAAAAAAAAAAAAAAAAAAGACCAAAAGGTCTTTGAAATAAGGAGAAAATTAAAAGGCTTGTGCAAGACGTGTTTTAGGAAACAAAGCAACGAGGCACACAGTACCATTCCATACTGAATGTATTTTTTTTTTTTTATAATGTAAACATAATGGGGATCTACAAAACACGGCAGTGTAGGACTAAGGATGAGTTTCCCCATACGGACTGTATGTGCTTAAACAAGACAAAGCTACAATTGGCTAAATACTAATCCTGCACAATTATACCTGTGAAACTGGCTATTTTGTTTGTTTGGGTTTCCTGACTTAACATCAAGTATGTATACCTCTAGAACATTTCTAGTAATGATAATCATCACTAATCTCACATATAACTGTAAACGCCAGCCATAATTTTCTTAAACTTGACTTCCTTGCGCTTCTTGTTAAAGCAGTTTTACGATGTCAATCCTTAAAGTTGGAGAGATTCTAGCAAATTAAATTTTTGTAAGTCGGTGTACAAAGACTTAAACTATGAAAAACAACTCATGTACTTTAATGTTCTAGATCTGTATCATTTCATAACAATAAAGGATGGGGAAAATTACAAGATTTTTTTTTTTTTAATGTTGAAGAAAAAATTATAGAAAATAATTATAAAATCAGTCAAGAAATTCAAAGTAAATTAAATCCACGATAAGGAGTTCTGGCGCCAACAAGATTTGATTTCATTGTAACAAATTAGATTATGCTCCATTAGTATCTTGCAAGCGTTGGAGAGGTTGCAAATAAGAATATCTGTAATACTCTTGCATAACATCCTCATATTGCTCAACTACATGGGATTTCTCTAAAAGATTTTGTATGATATGCAGTAGTGAAGGTACCGATATGTATAAACCTATTATCCGAACAAACACATGTAGCGTTTGTAAATATAAGAACTACACACACATACCATTAAAAATATAAACAAAGATGTAGTGGTTCAGGAATGTATGAAGAGTGGTAGTGGCAATAAAATTTAGCTTATCCTTTTATCGGAATCTACCCAACAAGAATGTTTTTAAATGAACATTGCAACATTAAGAATAAAAGAACATGCCAGTGTTCCTATTTTTGTTTATAATTTATTAATGTAGTTGCTTTTATAATCAACTTACATTTAATCAAGGACCAGGGCAGTCTCTATTCTGCAGCTGCTCAACCTCAGCGGTGCCCTGACAGCCACTAGTTATAACATTGGCCAAATGTAAAACATTGTCATTTCTAAGAAACATCAACATTTACATTTGAGCAGTGAGACTGCATGGGCTTGATCCATACACCAAAATCACTTTATTAAAGGACCACAATAGTGCCAGGAAAACATACTCGTTTTCCTGGCACTATAGTGCCCTGAGGGTGCCCCCACCCTCAGGGACCCCCTCCCGCCAGGCTGGATTGCAAGGAAAGGGTTAAATCTTACCTTTTTTTCCCAGCGCCGGGCGGGGAGCTCTCCTCCTCCTCTCTGCCTCCTCTCCTCCTCTTCGGCTGAATGCGCATGCGCGGCAGGAGCTGCGCGCGCATTCAGCCAGTCTCATAGGAAAGCATTCATAATGATTTCCTATGGACACTGGCGTCTTCTCACTGTGAGAAGCACGCAAACGCCTCTAGTGGCTGTCAATGAGACAGCCACTGGAGGCTTTAGAGGCTGGATTAACCCATTTATAAACATAGCAGTTTCCCTTTTATAAACATTAAGCTGAAGTGGTCTGGGTGCCTAGAGTGGTCCTTTAAAGTAAAGTTGGTTGTGTACTTAGGGTGTTCCTTTAAGAGTTAGTGGTTGTGGTGCTCAGTGTGTATCTTTAATAAGAATCATATTTGCAGAAATGGCAAGATATCAACAGCCTAAGCATTCACATCATATTTGTTTGCCTTAAATCCAGTCAAACCAAAAAAAAAAAAAAATTCTGAAAGACTGCCTGGGTAAATATATTTACCTAACCTCTTTTTTATTATTTGGGAGAGAAAACCCCCCATCTGCACACGCCTCCCACACCCCCAGATTGTAAGGGTAAATAAGGGTAAATAACTGTACTTGCCTAATTCCAGAGCGGACTTCCATTGGCACAGGGACGGAATTCACTTCCAAAATGACGGCAAAATCATGGCTAATATGCATGCACGGTGGGCGCCACAAGCACATTTAGCCCTCCCCATAAAAAAAGCGCAAGGACCTCCAGTGTCAGTTAGGCAACCAAAAGTTACCTAGTAAGCAGGAAGTGCTTCTAGTAGTAGTCTGATTGACAACCATTAGAGGCAGTCTTAGTCCTGCAATGTAATCATTACAGTTTCTCTAAAGGGACAGGGACATTGCACCCATACAACTTCAATGACCTGAAGTGGTCTGAGTGCCTACAGTGTCCATTTAATTAATGTATTTCAATGTTCTTGCACAGTAATATTGAATCCAGCTTTCATTATCTGCTGGACTACCAACCAAAATGCATATTTTTTTAAACAAGCGGCAGTGACTATAGATACCACTGCTTTGCTCTTGTGAATTGCTTCACTTTTATTTAACTGGATCAGATTTTTTCATGCATTATGAATGAAAGATGGACAAAGAGAGAGATTTATCAAAGTGATCTGTTGCAAAAACTGGTGCAAAAATGTAAAATGGTTTACATGATGACTTTGTTACGACATGTTAAGACATTTAGTACTTTGGACCACTTTATAGAAAAGACCACTTTGATAACTCTCCCCGAAAGTATCAATGATTATATAATTTGTACATACAGCGCTGCAAAACAATGAACCTTAAAACAGGGTAACCCTGGTCTACAATAACTGTTAAGGCTCTCTAAATAGCTTATTCATGAAAGGTAGGCAAGGTACAGGAACAAATACATTGATGGGCTGACATTCAATATTAAATCCCATTGGAGGCATCAGAGACTTCGCTAGTGCACACTAATGTAGTTTACAGTCATTTTTCCATTGTGTCTTAATTTGAATAACATTCCCTTTACATATTTGTATAAAAGCTAAGAACCACGTACTGGTCTGGACAAAAAGTGGTTAAATATAAAGATGAATCAGGAGATCATTTATTTTTTTTATATGTGCGAAAATTTTGGATAGATTGACTTTCCCCCCTCAACCCATTATTCAGACAAAACCCACTAATCTAATTTCCATTAGTCTTTAAAAAAAAAATTCACTGTAGGAGTTTAGTCATTCCTCTGTGCTTGCAGATCAATCATTCTCATAAACCAGCTTGTTTGTAAAAGCTGCTGACACATTTTGGGCAGGTAACAAGTCTTAAGTGCTCCGCTTAGGAAGCATTTGTAAAGTAAAGAAATTAAACCGCAGTCTTCATATAAAAGCATGCATAATATATTCTCAGTATCCTGAAGCCATATACATACTGCCCACATAACATTTATGGCAGCAGTCAGTCAAAGTCGATAGACAAACGTACACAGGCTTACAGAGAAACGTTGGAATATCGGCAATTGCTGCTCTTTAAATGCTACTGCATAAATCTAAACTGAAAAATACATAAAATTAGTTACTGCGTCTATAAAAAAAAAATAATAATAATAATTCTCCTCAGAATTTCCATGAATTGCATGTACAAATGTTATTCCCAAAACCAATGTTCTTCCAAATAGAAAATAAAAAAATCCTACATGAAATTCTGGTTTCCTAACATAGACACTATAAAATGCTAATTGAAAGAGCAGATACATCTACAATGTTAATGTAAAGGTTAGAGTAGAGGCTAATTTTTTTTTTTTTTACTGCCACATGTGAAAACAAAAAAGAAACAAAAATGGAAGTGGTGAACTAATCGTAAGATAATAATGACTCTCTATTCATAAAGATCAATAAATGTCCTATTTGGATGGAATGGACAGTGATAATACAAAATAATACATTTCTAGTTTGTACAGCATGTGGTAGTCACTAACATACCTATTTAAAGGGATTATATAGTGCCAGGAAAACGGGTTTGTTTTCCTGGCACTATAGGGTCCTGCAGTGCCCCCCTTCCTCGCGCCCAACTTCCCACAGGGCTGAAAGGGATGTTCCAAGGCGCTGGGTCAGGCTTCACCCACGCACCTCCCTCGCCGACATCAGCTGGCGGGAGAGACGTAATGCGCATGCTAGGGGGAAAAAAATCTGACCCTGGAGGTCCTCATGCAGACAAAAGGTCTGTTTCAATTCCGGAAGTCCCTCTAGAAGAGGAGTTAGCCCTCAGAGGTAATTATTACAGTTTCTCAGAAACTGTAATAATTACCACTGTAGGGTTACGAGACACTGCACCCAGGCCACTTCAATGAGCTGAAGTGGTCTGGGTGCCTACAGTGTCCCTTCAACCCCTTAAGGACCAAACATCTGGAATAAAAGGGAATCATAACATGTCACACATGTCATGTGTCCTTAAGGGGTTAAGAATGGAGGAGGTTGGACGAAGGAGGAAGGCTTAGAAAAAGCCTTTAAATAAAAACTGCACCAAATGAAACTGGCGCTTAAGACTTGAAATTAAATTTAAAAAAAATACAAATATGTTTTTATTTTATCCCATTACCTTCCCCTCTCTCAATTTTCTGCTCAGCCATTGTGAGCGATCCTGGGTCAGAATCAACAGTTATCCAACCCAAGATCTCTCCCCTATGCCTGCAGCATGTTCACAGCAGCCATGCAGCTCTCACAGTGGTCTTCAGGCCTCCTCTTCCATAAGACCTCGGATTTACGGAGGAGAAGTGAAAGCCACAGTGAAATATGAGGCAAAGAAGAAAAAAAAAAAGGGGGGGGGGGCAAAGTATCCATCTGGGAGCAAGAAAACAAACAAATATAGTGTGACCTATAAAACTAAATTAATTTAAAAAAATTAAAATTTGAAAAGCTTCACTGCAAAAATAAAAATACACAACCACCATTTATTACTGCGGCTTGAAATTCCCTTACTTCTCCAGGTTTTCACACAGTCGGGCAATTTGTAATCACTGTTGGGAAGGTTAATACCATCAGTTACTTTTTATCGCAGATTGACTGTTAAAATAGTCTAAAGAGTGATCTTTCTGCCACATGTCTGAGGTTTTTTTAAACTTAAAAGGTCCTGCAAGGTTACGACCTTTTCTTGAACTTCTCAAGCCACGTTCCCAATATATTTGACAAACTAGTAGACTATTGGTCACATTTGATTTCGACTTCTTCAAATTTGCAACAGGATACATTCTTGTCTAAATGACATCCAGCAGAGAAGGAACCTCCTGGGAATTTTGAAAATGACCAGTTCTTTGTTTCTAAAAGCACAGGAGCCTGTCAAAGTATTGCATAAGAAAAGCCATATGCAAACCCGCTCTGAAAAAGTATAATGTTGAGAAATTAACCTTTCTGAACCGGCTAGTCAGACCATGTTAGCATCAACAAACAAGATCTACATCACAGCAGCAGAAAGAGTATTTATTAGACTTGGAGTGCCATCATGCTACCTAGCGCATACCATATATATTTGTTTTAAAATAAGTTTATGGAGTAGACATAAAGCAAGGATTAATTTAAGATGGGCCGTATGTTTTTTTCTCTCTCTTTTTTTTTTTTTTTTTAAAACACTATAGCGTTAGGAATACTAACACTACAATGTTCTACTCCCAAATTAGAAGAGAGGAAGAATTTTTTTTATTTACCGATATCTAGTACCAAGATGTCCTCCTGCAGGTTGTCTCCTCCTAGTCTTCTCATCCAATCCAGTATTGGTGTGAGAAGCATTGCAGTGAGAAGAGTATGCATAGCAATCAAATGCTTCTCTTCAGAGAATCTAAGGCTTCCCTGCGATCTACAGAGGACATTTGACATCTTCATGTAATGTGTGAGGGTAAAATGTTGCATAACCGAGTATGACTTGGTTATAGAAGAGAATGCACCCTTCAGGGGCTGTCAAGAAATCATTGGAACTTTTATTATATATATGGTAATTTAACTTTTTTTTTTTTTTTTTTTTAAATGTGGTGGTAATTTTGATGTAGAGGATAACACGCCTAGAGTGCCCTAGCATTGTCACCTGGTTATGTATTAGATCAAACTGTTTACAAATAGTACCTTCCTTTCTCATTCACAATAATAATGTAGAATTAACTATTCCAATATGTTATTAATGTCTGTTTTATGCAACTTGGACCACACTGACTGAATGTGTGGGTGGCAGGCTAGTTCCTCATTACCCAAAAAGAACAATCTTTAATAACATAAATTGGGAGAAATCAGTCAATTATTTGTGATAAAAGTGAAAACTTATACTTTCTTCTGTTTTACATATAGAAGACCAGGGGACCAGCAACCTATGGCACTCGAGGTGCCTTTGCACAGCACTCAAGGCTGCTAGAGACAAACAGGCTCTGGCCTATTTGGCGTCCCAGTGGAACTTCAGATTTCTGATAGTACAATTCGAGCGGAGATTGTAGGTGGTTTACGCATTGTAGCACTTAGAAGTGATCTCAGATCTCTATAAACAATAAAAACTATAGTCCTGGAGTGGCTGTTTAGGCAACTAGCTCCCCTCAGATAACAGTGAAAATGTATTTTAGTTAACTTTTCTCCCGTACCAGTCTGGCCGCAGCTAGCCCCACCTATATGGTGGACATCCTCAGTCTTGTGATTTCAGCCAATCAATTGCTTTCCCACAGGAAAGAATTTGGAGGCTGTTGCACGTGCGCGGCAAAACTCCATGCTGCATCAATTGGATTTGTCTATTTTGTAGTACATCCCAAGGTTCTAATCATTCATCCTACTTCACTCATATGTTTATACGGGGTAGATGAAGGCATAAAACAGATCTGCAGGCCAAATTTAATCCATAGAAACAAAGATAAAGAATAAGACGTTACAAATTACAAATCACTGTTTAGTGAGTAAACGTCACTACAACTTTGAGTCAATTAATGGATTTTTTATAAATTATTACAGTGAGTAAAAGCGATCAAGATACAAATAGATGTCTTAAGGTAACAGGTTAATTCTTGAATTATTTTTCAATGTTAAATGATCATATAAATCATTTGACCAGAACCCAAGAAATCACTGTTAATGCCTAGAATAAATGCCTTGCCTTCCTAAAGCAATAGAGAGTCTAATTAGTTTTAATATTTTGTACAAATGGGTTGAATTCTTAGAAAAGGTGGTGTGTCATTAATAAACATGTTATTTTACTTTAACAGATGTAATCTGGAGAAAATGCTAATTAACTGGCTAACACGGTCTTTCTGTGATTTTCCTTAGATTACATCATTGCCATAACCGCATTCACAGAAAAGGAAAAACCATCAACTGTAGGAGGTTTGGACAGCGATTACATTTCTCCGCCTGAGTTTTAAGATTTCTCACAATGTTCCTCACAGAGTTGAAGCCACAAGGTCAAGTATTGTACCATTGTATGAAGAACTGGGACAGCCCATGTAGAATGGGACCACAGATATGAAATCAACTACAATGTATTTTCAATGCCTCCAAGGTGTCTGTGGATCCATATCACACAGCAATTAATAAATTTTTTATGTATTCTCAATAAATTACAGTAAAAGTAAATGCATTAAATAAAAATAATACAAAAACATCCGTAATGCTCACCTTTTCGCTTATTCCTTTGAAATAGGTGTAATGTAGGGATTTCCACATAGAGATAAACGGGATCTATTTCGGTACATTACAGCCACGAGTGTGTTCCATAAATAGATTTAAAGTTGCCCATGACTGCAATGTGAATATGTGAACATCTCTCATTTACTACATTAAGAGCATTGGGCATCTTTCTTTATTTGAAGAATACGGCATGTACAGTTGCAAGAAAAAGTATGTAACCCTTTGGAATGATATGGATTTCTGCACAAATTTCTGCACAAATTGGTCATAAAATGTGATCTGATCATCATCTAATTCATAACAATAGACAATCCCAGTCTACTTAAACTAATAACACACAAAGAATGAAATGTTGCCATGTTTTTATTGAACACACCATGTAAACATTCACAGTGCAGGTGGAAAAAAGTATGTGAACCCCTAGACTAATGACATCTCCAAGAGCTAATTGGAGTGAGATGTCAGCCAACTGGAGTCCAATCAATGAGATGAGATTGGAGGTGTTGGTTACAGCTGCCCTGCCCTATAAAAAACAGACACCAGTTCTGGGTTTTCTTTTCACAAGAAGCATTGCTTGATGTGAATGATGCCTCGCACAAAAGAGCTCTCAGAAGACCTACGATTAAGAATTGTTGACTTGAATAAAGCTGGAAAGGGTTATAGAAGTATCTCCAAAAGCCTTGCTATTCATCAGTCTACGGTAATACAAATGGTCCATAAATGGAGAAAGTTCAGCACTGCTGCTACTCTCCCTAGGAGTGGCTGTCCTTGTTAGCGAATCTACAATATGTAAAACACTAAACAAGAATGTATTTCATGGGAGGATACCACAGAGGAAGCCACTGCTGTCCAAACAAAACATTGCTGCACGTTTACAGTTTGCACAAGAGCACCTGGATGTTCCACAGCAGTACTGGCAAAATATTCTGTGGACAGATGAAACCAAAGTTGAGTTGTTTGGAAGAAACACACAACACTATGTGTGGCGAAAAAAAGGCACAGCACACCAACATCAAAACTTCATCCCAGCTGTGAAGTATGGTGGTGGGGGCATCATGGTTTGGGGCTTCTTTGCTGCGTCAGGGCCTGGAGGGATTGCTATCATCGAAGGAAAAATTAATTCCCAAGTTTATCAAGACATTTTGCAGGAGAACTTAAGACCATCTATCTACCAGCTGAAGCTCAACAGAAAATGGGTGTTGCAACAGGACAATGACCCAAAGCATAGACATAAATCAACAACAGAATGGCTTAAACAGAAGAAAATACGCCTTCTGAAGTGGCCCAGTCAGAGTCCTGACCTCAACCCGATTGAGATGCTGTGGCATGACCTCAAGAAAGCGATTCACACCAGGCATCCCAAGAATATTGCTGAACTGAAACAGTTCTGTAAAGAGGAATGGTCAAGAATTACTCCTGACCGTTGTGCACGTCTGATCTGCAACTACAGGAAACGTTTGGTTGAAGTTATTGCTGCCAAAGGAGGTTCAACCAGTTATTAAATCCAAGGGTTCACATACTTTTTCCACCTGCACTGTGAATGTTTACATGGTGTTCAATAAAAACATGGCAACATTTCATTCTTTGTGTGTTATTAGTTTAAGAAGACTGTGATTGTCTATTGTTGTGACTTAGATGATGATCAGATCACATTTTATGACCAATTTGTGCAGAAATCCATATCATTCCAAAGGGTTCACATACTTTTTCTTGCAACTGTATATGTGGTTTGACTGGTCAGTTCAGTCAATTTTTGTAAATAAGCGGTTTTGTTGGGATCCTCTTTGTGAGCATTTAATTGATTTCACAAGGATTTGACACACCGCTGGGCAGCTATAACAAATCGTTAATATGCAGAAATATTGCGACCTGAACTAGTCAGCATTGTTTAGGAACCAAGATCAGTTATAAAACAGTGCTATAACAAGCTTTTCTTGATTTTATCATTCTCTGAATGTGGAACATCACGTCAACCTTTTTCCTCCAACAGCTTCTCCAAACAGTGACACCATTATATAAAATTCCAATCTCTCAAGGCACGGAAATAACATCTAGCCAATCAGAAATACCCACTACAATGGCTAAAACTAACATGTCGAATGTCCTGCTATAGAAGACATTTTATTCATTCATCTTTAGATGACATGACCATTACTTAGCTGTATTCCATTCAGTTCAGCTGATCAAATACAAGGGTTTGTTTCCTTTGCTATAAATTGAAACATTAAACTGAATGGGTAGCTATTTTTTATTTTTTTTATTGGATCTCGTTGCTGCTTCCAAGGAAAAAAATATAAAGGTAAAAGTAGTGTTTGAGTAGAGGAGAATGTAGGGTTGGGCATCATTATAGGGTTAATAGTAAGGTGCCGTGGCATGAGAATAACTCGGGATTGGGAGATGCAACTCCCGTAATCTGTATCAGTGAAATTGTATTTAGAAGACCACTACTGGCATCAAAGCCATTTACTTATGATTTACAATTGCTCCCTGGCTACCTGTGATGCCTCTCCACCGCTTCTGCTTGGGCTAACTCTTCCTTGCCAACCAGAATGGTGATGGGGGTTCTTAGTACATCTAATCCACAGCCCATATGTTTGGTATGGCCCACAAGTAACATAAGTAAACGGTTAATCATTGAATTGAGAGATGGTGCCAGGGTACTCCATTTATCATAACCACTTCTAAGAGATGAAGTGGTTTTGATGCATGGAGGATTCCTTTAATTGAATAAAGAGCATTTGGTTGCAATTCAGCTTTCTGAATAGACAAGCAAAAAGCAGCTAAATGGAAGGGCAAGTTTGGTTGAAATAACCCTATTTGCTTTTTAGGAATAAATAATTGGGTTATATTTAACAAAAAAAATCGCTGGCATATGACAACTGAAAACGCCACATGTACATAAACACAGCAGTCTTATTATCCAACATTCACATTGCTATATACTGCTTCTTCTAATGCAGAATGAGATGGAATGAAAAATATTTTTTAAAATGGGTTCAGGGAGACTGATTAGATCAATCAACTGGAAATTAATTGGCATTTTAAATCAGCTATTAATTATAAATTTCTAACCAGTTTGGTTTGTTTGCAGAAAAAAAAAATCCAGAATATCTCAGATCTTAAAAATTCCTGCAGAATCTGGGTCTGATGTAGGGGACAAATTAAGGATATATATTTCACATATTCCAGAAATTCCAGAGATATAGTGCAACTTTGTCAAAGTAGAAAAACATTAGGTCCACATTTTCCTAATTAAACAAGCGAACAAAGATACTTGTGAGGACATGCTCTGGTGTTAAATACGGATGAATAACTAAATACACAATCTGGCACTGGGCCACAAGAGACAACTATATATAGTTAGATCCCGGCAAAGTTCCCCTCTTATTTATGTATATTTTTTTTAAAACAGTTCAACAAAAAATAACATCTGTAGATGTACCCAAAGCTATCAAGGTAACTTGCCACAAATTACAGTATTTCAGTCTCTCAGACAAGGTTCTACAGGCTACACCAGGGGGAAAAAAGCTATTGATGGGTTGCTGTGATAGGCTAAGAGTGGTCACCTGATGTAGTCAAACCGTGCACTCATGGCACCAAAACCACTACAGTGGCCTGAAGTTGTTATGGTGCTTGGAGTATTCTTTTAAGGATGAAGGGTGATCATGCAAATGGTGGCATTTACATCGACAACTGCAAATTACTAAAATTATAAAACCACAAAAAAATCTACAATATATCATATATAGTGTAGGACACTACAGACACCATTTAATAAAAAAAGGTGGACTATTGCACTCACAAACGCAGGTAGTTAGCAAGCAGAATCAATAATCGCTGCATCAGGGGTCCGTTGAAGTTTCAGCTCCCAAATATTTTCAGTAATATAGAAATGGAAATAAAGTGACAAATATAGTGCACCACTGTAATTTAAAATATTCACTTTAATAATTGCACTCATAAATTTCCAAATACTGATAGGCACATCAATATGTACTTGATCGGCAAATAGCTTCAGGCTGCAGATTCACTTGTATACCTCTGAGGAAGTCCGCGCAAACAGA
>OW240915.1:295013642-295127079 GCA_933207985.1 Pelobates cultripes | reverse complement strand
CAGTCACACACACACAGACAGTCAGTCACAGACAGTCACACACTCACAGACAGTCAGTCACAGACAGTCACACACTCACAGACAGTCAGTCACAGACAGTCACACACTCACAGACAGTCAGTCACAGACAGTCACACACACACAGACAGTCAGTCACAGACAGTCACACACTCACAGACAGTCAGTCACAGACAGTCACACACTCACAGACAGTCAGTCACAGACAGTCACACACACAGACAGTCACAGTCACACACAGTCACAGTCACACACACACAGACAGTCAGTCACAGACAGTCACACACTCACAGACAGTCAGTCACAGACAGTCACACACTCACAGACAGTCAGTCACAGACAGTCACTCTGCAGACGGTCGGACGGTCCACCTGGGCAGTCTGGTCACACGGTCACGGTCACGCACGCACACAGACGGTCACGGACGGTCACGCTCTGGACAATGATGATCCTGGAACAGTCAGTCACAGACAGTCACACACACAGACAGTCACAGTCACACACAGTCACAGTCACACACACACAGACAGTCAGTCACAGACAGTCACACACTCACAGACAGTCAGTCACAGACAGTCACACACTCACAGACAGTCAGTCACAGACAGTCACACACTCACAGACAGTCAGTCACAGACAGTCACACACACACAGACAGTCAGTCACAGACAGTCACACACTCACAGACAGTCAGTCACAGACAGTCACACACTCACAGACAGTCAGTCACAGACAGTCACACACTCACAGACAGTCAGTCACAGACAGTCACACACTCACAGACAGTCAGTCACAGACAGTCACACACACAGACAGTCACAGTCACACACAGTCACAGTCACACACACACAGACAGTCAGTCACAGACAGTCACACACTCACAGACAGTCAGTCACAGACAGTCACACACACACAGTCACAGTCACAGTCAGTCACAGACAGTCACACACTCACAGACAGTCAGTCACAGACAGTCACACACTCACAGACAGTCAGTCACAGACAGTCACACACTCACAGACAGTCAGTCACAGACAGTCACACACTCACAGACAGTCAGTCACAGACAGTCACACACTCACAGACAGTCAGTCACAGACAGTCACACACTCACAGACAGTCACAGTCACACACACACACAGTCACACTGACCTCCTTCTTCCCTCCTGTTTGTTGTTCCTGGAGGCTGGTTGTTGGGGAAGCAGGGACTCCTTCCTGCTTCCCATGCGGCAATTAGCCGCCCCCGCCGCACAGTAAGCTCCGCCTCCGCCGCACGCTAAGCCCCGCCCCCGCCGCACAGTAAGCTCCGCCCCCGCCGCAAATTTTTTTATTTTTTTTTAAATGATCCCGGGCGGCCGTGTGTGAGCCGGCCGCCTGGCTCCCCCTGCTCCCATGGGGCTATGTGCGGCCGCACAGCTCACACACGGCCGCCGGGATCACAGGAGCTGTCAGACCGGCCCCAGGTGCCGCGGCCCACCGGGAAATTTCCCGGTATCCCGGTGGGCCAGTCCGGCCCTGGACATGACCATTACTTAGCTGTATTCCATTCAGTTCAGCTGATCAAATACAAGGGTTTGTTTCCTTTGCTATAAATTGAAACATTAAACTGAATGGGTAGCTATTTTTTATTTTTTTTATTGGATCTCGTTGCTGCTTCCAAGGAAAAAAATATAAAGGTAAAAGTAGTGTTTGAGTAGAGGAGAATGTAGGGTTGGGCATCATTATAGGGTTAATAGTAAGGTGCCGTGGCATGAGAATAACTCGGGATTGGGAGATGCAACTCCCGTAATCTGTATCAGTGAAATTGTATTTAGAAGACCACTACTGGCATCAAAGCCATTTACTTATGATTTACAATTGCTCCCTGGCTACCTGTGATGCCTCTCCACCGCTTCTGCTTGGGCTAACTCTTCCTTGCCAACCAGAATGGTGATGGGGGTTCTTAGTACATCTAATCCACAGCCCATATGTTTGGTATGGCCCACAAGTAACATAAGTAAACGGTTAATCATTGAATTGAGAGATGGTGCCAGGGTACTCCATTTATCATAACCACTTCTAAGAGATGAAGTGGTTTTGATGCATGGAGGATTCCTTTAATTGAATAAAGAGCATTTGGTTGCAATTCAGCTTTCTGAATAGACAAGCAAAAAGCAGCTGAATGGAAGGGCAAGTTTGGTTGAAATAACCCTATTTGCTTTTTAGGAATAAATAATTGGGTTATATTTAACAAAAAAAATCGCTGGCATATGTCAACTGAAAACGCCACGTGTACATAAACACAGCAGTCTTATTATCCAACATTCACATTGCTATATACTGCTTCTTCTAATGCAGAATGAGATGGAATGAAAAATATTTTTTAAAATGGGTTCAGGGAGACTGATTAGATCAATCAACTGGAAATTAATTGGCATTTTAAATCAGCTATTAATTATAAATTTCTAACCAGTTTGGTTTGTTTGCAGAAAAAAAAAATCCAGAATATCTCAGATCTTAAAAATTCCTGCAGAATCTGGGTCTGATGTAGGGGACAAATTAAGGATATATATTTCACATATTCCAGAAATTCCAGAGATATAGTGCAACTTTGTCAAAGTAGAAAAACATTAGGTCCACATTTTCCTAATTAAACAAGCGAACAAAGATACTTGTGAGGACATGCTCTGGTGTTAAATACGGATGAATAACTAAATACACAATCTGGCACTGGGCCACAAGAGACAACTATATATAGTTAGATCCCGGCAAAGTTCCCCTCTTATTTATGTATATTTTTTTTAAAACAGTTCAACAAAAAATAACATCTGTAGATGTACCCAAAGCTATCAAGGTAACTTGCCACAAATTACAGTATTTCAGTCTCTCAGACAAGGTTCTACAGGCTACACCAGGGGGAAAAAAGCTATTGATGGGTTGCTGTGATAGGCTAAGAGTGGTCACCTGATGTAGTCAAACCGTGCACTCATGGCACCAAAACCACTACAGTGGCCTGAAGTTGTTATGGTGCTTGGAGTATTCTTTTAAGAATGAAGGGTGATCATGCAAATGGTGGCATTTACATCTACAACTGCAAATTACTAAAATTATAAAACCACAAAAAAATCTACAATATATCATATATAGTGTAGGACACTACAGACACCATTTAATAAAAAAAGGTGGACTATTGCACTCACAAACGCAGGTAGTTAGCAAGCAGAATCAATAATCGCTGCATCAGGGGTCCGTTGAAGTTTCAGCTCCCAAATATTTTCAGTAATATAGAAATGGAAATAAAGTGACAAATATAGTGCACCACTGTAATTTAAAATATTCACTTTAATAATTGCACTCATAAATTTCCAAATACTGATAGGCACATCAATATGTACTTGATCGGCAAATAGCTTCAGGCTGCAGATTCACTTGTATACCTCTGAGGAAGTCCGCGCAAACAGACGAAACGCTTAGGGTTAATTTTATAAATTTAATTTTTTATCCTGTTTATGGTATCCTGGGACACTTTGTCACTTGACCATTTGGAACATCATCTGGAACACCATTTAGGAGAAGTTCCCCTGGTTGTGGATCTAGTACATATTGATGTGCCTATCATTATTTGGAAGTTTGTGAGTGCAATATTATTAAAGTGAATATTTTAAATGTTATACAGCGTTGCACTATATTTGTCACTTTATTTCCATTTCCATATTACCGAATATATTTGGGAGCTGAAACATCAACGGATCCATGATGCAGCGATTATTGATTCTGCTTGCTAACTACCTGAGTTTGTGAGTGCAATTGTCCACCTTTTGTATTATAGGTGTCTAGAGTGTATTACACTACATGTGATATATTGTAGTTTTTCTTGTGGTTTTATAGTTAAAGAAAACGCAGAACAGTCTTTTAAATCTACAATTAACAAGGGAAAAGTGTAATTTCTTTATATTCAATTTATTGACCCGCACTGTTATCTTATCACTTTTGGTGTGTGTAAATTATTTGTAGATTTGTGGTGTAAATTACTAAAAGTGTCTGATAAAAAAAAAATACAACATAGCAAAAAAAAAAACAACACGTGGATAGCCACGAACAACTTTCACTGGAAAAAAATTGTACCGATTAGTAGATTCCACAAAGAAACATGGAAAAGGCTACCCCCTCTATTGTGTAATATTTTTTGAGGGATCAGTTTCTTTTTTTAACCTAGCAGTGACCTCATGTTTTTCTATAGATATTTCTAAGAATAGCACATCTGTTCTTCTTTACCGAGAAACATGATATTTTATACCCAATATAAATGTGCAGGCCCCCTGCTGGTTCACGGACCCGTGCCAAATTCCTCCAATAAGAATTCTGTTTCCCCAACATTGGTGTGGAAACGATATGAAGATTAAGGCCTGGAGCGAGATATCAGTTCTGGAAATTGCAAATAATACAGGGACGGAGGAGGCTTCATTGCAACTTTTAAAGCACATCTGTCAAACGATATACTGTACAATAATACCTGCTCGATTTCCAAATATACCCATGTATTTGAAAAGTTAAAATTTCATGATTTTAATATATTTCGATATCCATTCCCTTTACAGTGATTTAACCTGGATTTTTGCACTAAGTGCTACAATGTATCATGTGCAGCAAATGAACTACAAATGTTGCAGGTGGTATCCCTTTCTCCTTGTGCGGTTTTGTCTCTTGTCTTGTGAAAAGATTCTTGTGGAACTGATAGCAAGCAGGCTGAAGAGATTGTGAAACTCTCACAGTTATTCACTAGGCTCCAAAATTTTAGTCAGTTAAAAGGAAATTGAAAAATTAAAGCTAAAATAGTTAAATTGCGAGTCTGCGACTATAGCTGGAGTTAGAGAATTTTTTCCAAATCAGCGGTTTTTAGCATTAATTCAAAATTTTAGTGCATCGAATCTGGATTGCAAAATAAACGTTATACAGTGCATTTAATTCTGCCCAACGTTGTACGCTAAAAATATTTCAATATTGTGGAGTTTTGATGAATTCATTAAGTTTCACCCACTACATGAAAAGTAGGCATTGTACACATTTTTATCGGCTTTTCAATTTTTGCATTTTGTGTCAGATGGCACCGAGGAGTATTGCAGGAGTTTCTATACAAGAAGCAGTATTGTTTAAAAGGGAAACGCCAGATCCCTAAACTACTTCAGCTTTCTGAAGTGCTTAAAGTGTGGAGTTTGTCTTTCATTTTCTTTCTTTTGACAAAACGTGCAGATTTCAATAGCATTGGGCACTTTTATAAAATCAAACTGGTTACACACCTTAGCTGTCAGACAACCCAATATTTTACTTCCTGGTTGGTTAGCTCAGTGGAGCTAAACTCAAAAGGCAGCAATTGCCCAGAGCACCTGCCTTGCAAAGATTTCTCATTGAGCTGCATTGGGTAGTCTGTGATTTAACAGTCACAAAATCTGGGCAGGGTTAGAAAAATCAATAATAATCAATTTCCCTTTTTTACTTTTATTTATTAATGGAAAGAGTGAAAAGAGCTTTTATATAAAAAAAAAAAAAAAACCTGTTGTAGAAATATGGTCTTTAACCCCTTAAGGACACATGACATGTGTGACATGTCATGATTCCCTTTTATTCCAGAAGTTTGGTCCTTAAGGGGTTAAACATTCTAAAGCAGGCATAAGTTTAGCAGCAAATCTTCATGAAAATATTGTAGTCAATAATTAAAGTGCAACTGTGCTAGGTGAAAAAATACAGGAAAAATGGATAAGATTTCTGGGACGTAAGGGTGTCTGAATAGACAATGTTGTAGACACAGTGTTATATTCAATTGACATTAAAGGCGAGCTCTCTCGAGCCATTCCATGGTCTGACAGAATTAGATTGTACATTGTTCATTGTGCAAATTCTGTGCAAATTTGTTGCCAGTGGTGACACATTACCGCACTGCCTACTGAAAATTAGTGGCTCCCAGTTTTGAATGTGCCCTCCCCATATATTGTTTCTAGAGTCACCACTAAGGGAGAGCAACATGTGGTAGGAAATTTAGGATGGAGATTAAAAGAAATTTTTTTAGCAGTCTCTTCACATTGATGTTTTTTGTTCCTTTCCCAAAACAACATATTGAAGGTTATATCCATACCTAGTAGTGCAGTTTCCAACACATAGTGACATTTATTTGGTTGGATATTAACCTTTGTGTCTGCATGGTATGTATAAAGATATTTATACACAAGAACAAAATCACAACTTTTCTGACCCAACAAGAGGACATAGTCTTAAATTAGAGGGCCAACGATGAAAAAACAACATCAGGAAGTATTACTTTACTTAAAAGGTAGTGGATGCTTGGAATAACCTTCCAGCTGAAGTGGCAGAGGTTGACACAATGAGGTAGTTAAAGCATGCGTGGGATAGGCATAAGGCTATCCTAGCTATAAGATAAGGCCAGGGACTAATTAAAGTATTTAGAAAATTGGGCAGACTAGATGGGCCTAATGGTTCTTATCTGCCGTCACATTCCATGTTTCTATGAACATAAGTTTAAATACAGGAGGATAAACTGTAGTTCAATAAATTGAAAATGTTTTAAGTTGCGCATTATTTGGCACGTACTTTTTTTACGTTATTTGCAACGATACGACTATTAGATTCCTTTTTAATTCCTATAATAATTAGATCACTTTGCTATTTTGCTGGTACACAAGGAGGTATTGCTAGCGGTAATCTTTATATATGCAGGCACATATGGTAACTGTATTGTAATTCAACACTTCAATCATCAGAACACCATTATATATAACCCGATTGTACCTGGACACACACCAGGCATGCAGAGAAGGGTACAACGTTCGTAAATAATGATTGTATACACAATGGCATATTAAATGTGTATTTGATTAGTAGGGATAGATTCTATGCCATGGAGCAGATTACAGGTTATAACCCACGCAATATACGCAGGGCTGGAGGAAGTGTTTCTGTAGGCTGGAGTCAATTTCTTTGCAGTGAGATTGCGGTAAACAGCTGGTAACAGTCCTTTGAAGGTTAGCTCTGCTTTTACATTAATATTGAAGAGTGGATTTGTAATCCATTCTTCGCTAACCTAGACAGCAGCATGATGCGCGCCGTGCCAAAAGATTACCTCACTGGCATGAGAAGGGAAATGATGCGACAAACTCATTTCAGATGGGTTTTCTACCTAAACTGGTATTGAAAAGGAGATTGGACATTTTAGCCCAAAATAGCCAAATTTCAAAAAGAAAAAAAAAAAATATCTACACCTCAGCAATTGTTTTTAGCTGTATCAACTGGTCTAAAACTTGAATTTATTTTTGCAGTTTCTGAATTTGTGAATATTTTTTCAATATCAGGTTTATTTACGAGATTGTGAATTGTTGACAATTAACCAGAAGATTGCACATTTTAAACCAAAAACTGAATTAGAACATTCGTATTCGTTAGTCATGTTTCCAACTTATAGGTTTTCACAACCAACTTCCAAGATACAAGGCCATCTTTTTATATTGTGTATGCGCATGCCTGTTTGTTCTTGCCTGTGTCTGTCTGTGTACCTTTTTATGTCTGTGTATGCAAGTGTGTGTCTGTGCATGTGTGTGCTCAAGTCTGCCAGTCTGTGTCTACATGTGTGTATCTGTAAAGTAAGAGTGTGCAAAGAGGCTTGTTAAGTAAAGGAATAAGAAAGGGCAGGATTAAGGCTGGGGAGGGGGCAGTGGTTAGCCGGGCCTTTTTAGGAGTCACCAAATTATTTTTAGGCTCAAGCTTCAGATGTTTTTTAAAACTAGCAACGTCCCTGCCTAGCTCTATAGCACTTCAGCGTGACATAATCTCATCAAGGTCCAAGTGTGTTTAGGCTTCTGCTGGCAAACAACTTAAGTGCACATGCCCCATGACAACCATGTTCAATGGCAGATAAGTCAATTCGGTTTCAATCCAGACAGATCCATGTAGAATTATACATGGCACCTTTATGCGAGTTATAGGTACTTCTCAGATCTGAGTATCTTCTTCTCAGATCGTATGTGATGGACTTAGTGTGACAGAACCAGCCTCGCCACTGGGCATTGAAGAAGACTGATTGCCAGCCTCCTGCCATGTGACTATGGCCCCTGGAGACTTTACCCTGTGTAAGCATTATTTGGGCTTATTGGATTTTGAAACCCTTTTTCTGTCCCTTTGAATACATGAGAAGGTGTGCCCCTCCCCCGTTTCCTGTCTATTGTTCTTCAGCAGGGCGTTGTTCCAGAGACACTGCCAGACCAGTTGGAACTTGTTGCTAAACTTTAACCCCATGGCGATTTGACTGTGTTTGTGGGATCTGAGCGCTGTTTGGATATAGTGAGCGCTCAGATCCAAGCTATCTGGGGATAGGTGGAATGTGGGGGTTCTGTTCAGCAGGATAGGAATTATGTATTTTTATGTGTTTTTACTGTTGTTGTAAATGGAGATATTTTCTGTATGCTGGAGATAATTGGCTTACCACACCCAAGACATGTTTGCAGTTGGTCAAAAAGGGTTTTCCAACTAACTTTTGAACCACTGGACCAATTTGTATGATTTTAACATATGTTTGTATTTGGAGTATGCTGATTCTGGAAATCTAAGTGTGAATGTAATGTATACTTCTAAAGTTATGAATATTGCGTAAAATTGTGTATTTTCCTGCCTGTGATAATTACGTCAGCCCATTGTGTTCAGTAATTATATCACAGTCAGAGGGGAGGATTTTGTGTGTAATTGCTGGGAGTGTCTGAGTGTATTCTACTTATTGATTGGTTGTTCTGCAAAACCCTGTGGGTAGTACTGTGTGTAAAATGTGCATAAAAGCAGAGTGTTGGATTAAAGCTTCAGTTCTACTTCACCCTCAATTTGGAGTGCCGTCTCTTATTGGGGGAATCTGCTACAAGGGATTGCTATGCTCTGCGTACTCTCTTGCTGTATTCACTGCTAAGCTCTTGTAAGAGCTTGTTCCTGTTTTGCTCTCTGAAGGCGTCTGCGGTGGTTATGGTGTTTGCTGGAGTGCTGGAAACCCTCAGGAAGTGCTAGGAGCATC
This sequence comes from Pelobates cultripes, assembly GCA_933207985.1. NCBI lineage: Eukaryota > Metazoa > Chordata > Amphibia > Anura > Pelobatidae > Pelobates > Pelobates cultripes. The sequence continues at coordinate 295,118,021 of OW240915.1, read as the reverse complement.
CTTCAACGGAGGTACCCAGTCGGGGTGCCCGTCGATCCGTTACACTTGGATTACACTTTTGTAACTCTGCATTAAGAATCTGGAGAAAGGCACGCCAACATTCCATTTTGTTCATATTCTCTTCCATTGTAGAATGCAATACTTTGTTTATCCTTACCAAGTAGCACTAGTATTTACAGTCAGTGATAAAGACATGAGTGTTTATTGCAGATACGTATCTTTAAATAGTTTTCCCATGATACAGGGAGGGGGCAATAGTGCAATCTCTTATTTTAGAGAATGATTTGTAGGTTGGATCCACACTCTCTGGATTGGTGTTATCATGCCTTGGGCAAGAATTCCAATGCCAACAAGAATAATACAACATATCAACAGCAAATATAAGGGTGACTGAAAGAGTGGTGGATGTTTGTTTATACCACTTTGTGTGTTACACCACTGGCCTACTTCTCTCATGCGGTTTAGTGCATCAAGGGGGACTTGCAGATACTTTTTAAACTGTATATCTGGCTTCAATGTGCGAAAATGGGTAAAGCACTGAACATAAAACTTCGTGAGTGATATATCCGTAGTGGATAAAAAAATGTAAAAAAAAATTAAAACAATGTAAAAATGCTTATTTTAGCTTCCATTAATCATATGCAGTGGTTTAGCAAGTTTTACTACCCCAGCCCCTCCTTTCTTTCCTCCCTGCCTTGCCACAAACTTTATTAGATTACATAAATTGTTTCAATAGGGTCCAGCAATGGAATCTTCAAAATTCACAGTCTGGTCCATGAAAAAAAAAAAAAAAAAAAAGTTGGACAGCAACAATGTAGATCAAAGGCAGGTGTTGCACTAAAATATGCGAAACAAAGAGTCAAAATGTTTATGTATGTTAGAAAAATATTCTCAATAGCAAACGTTGCCAAACACCCATCCCTATAATGACCTAGCTCTCTGCCCTGTTTCTTGGCTGTACCTGCCGCTAGCAGGTACTTTATCTTCTAATCTAACGGGTGTTTTATGGATAGACTTGCATGTTTTCTTCAATGAATTATATATATATATGTGTCAAATATAATCTTGTAAAAACAGAAACTACAGAGATCGTGTTAGTGTGGAATTGTAAAAATGTTATTGGATGCAAGTTACATGCTTTTGATTTGGTCACAAATGAAAACAAAATCTTAGATGGAATTTTAATCTTGTGTGAGAATAATTAAGGAAGACGGGATTACAAAGGAATCGCAGATTTAAATTTCACTTTTTTTAATTTAATAAAACAGAAGTAATTGAGAGAACATGCCATGCGGACCATGAACCAGTTTTCAGATTTAGAATGTTAAAGCTCAAATGGGGAGTTTGAAAATAGAATAGTACAACAGTGTAAATACTGCATTTTTTTTTTTTTTTTTTTTAAAGAACTTTAAAAGCTAATGTTTTCCTCATTACTTCCTATGAATTTTACTAATCATATTTACCAAGGAGAGACTTGTGTTTAATAGTTTTAAACAGAAGAATACACTAAAACAAATATACAGTTTAAAAACAAAAATTAGGACTAAGACCCCCCTTTAATCTGCTATGTGAGTTTTAAGGGACACTACGGTCACCAGAACAACCATAGCTTAATGTCTGTCTACAGAAAAACTACAGATATATTCTTTCCTTGTTGGAACGGCCACTAGAGGCGCTTCCTGGGTCACTGGGAGCACAGATGTTCAGATGTTCCGAGGAGATTCTGATTGGCGCAGGGCAGCGATTGACGCAGAGACCTCCCACTTTCTCCTCCTACAGCAAAATACATTTTCACTTATAGGAAATGGCTAGTTCCTGTCTCTAACTGGGCAAAGCAGACACCGCAACCAGAGGAATACTTTAGCCACTTGACTGGCAAGGAGCTGCATAAACTGCCTGTTAAAGGGCAGATCATGTTTCAAAATCTCATAGAGCATGGATGGTGCCATGATCCATGAAATGATTCCCTAATAATTCCTAATGAACAAAATGTAACACAGAACTATCTTGGGGATCCAAGTCACAGAGTTGCCTTTACAGAAAGTTCTCCCTTTTACCCCTACACTACATATAAAAAAAAACACTACAGTCACCTAGATCACTTTATCTCAAAAAGTGGTCTGGGTGCAGTGGTCCAGACATTTTAACCTGCAATGCAGGGTTAAATACACCTCAAGTGGTTGTGTTCCTTACAGTCAGTAGAGTTGAGGAACAGGGCATTTGGCTGTACATGCGTACCTCCAATCCACTATGCAAAGCATTGCAAAGACAACAGTACACATGATGACGTCTTTGAAGGCAGAGCGGGTGGCTGCCATGGCAGAGTAAAAACAATGCAAGTTGCATTTATTATACTTTTTTTTTGTTTGTTTTTGTTTGTTTTTTCTTAATGCAAAACGGGGTGGACAATAATTATTGGATGTTCTGTTTACTGCATTACACACTTTAGTGAAAAATGCATTTTGGCAAGCACCAGATGTTCGTTTCAGGACTATAGGGTCTCTTTTAGCACTACATTACTGTAGCACTTTATTCTTCAACCTTGTGGTTTCAGATGGTGTCTGTAAAACATTTTGATCAATTTTATCACAGTGCATGGTTAGAATATGTAGAGTTGTAATCGAACTTATTCAACACCCATTGAAAATCAGGTTGTTTTTTTAAAATATCTACAGACTTTCAGCTGTTTGCAATGAAAAAAAAAAATCAAAAAATCAAAATGGATAAACACAATGAATGCTTCAAGTGGTTTCCTTATATTCAACTGGAAAAGCAACTTATAATGACTTCTTCAGTCTTAAAATTATTCAACCATTTTATGGCAAGCATCTTTAGTACAGCATTTTGCTGTTATGACCTGCTGCAAAAGAGATGCATAGCCATGCATAACCAGCCTGTGGCAGTGTTCCTGAGGAATCTAAGCCCATTGCTCATGAGCAATGGCCTCCAGTTCAGTAATATTATTGGGTTTATGTGCTGCAACCGCCTTCTTCAAATCTCACCAAAGATTTTCTATGGGGTTCAAGTCAAGTGACTGTGATGGCAGAGTGTTCTTTTCAGCGTATACTTCATTCTGCCTCCTCCAAACATACTGTTTATCCATTGGGCTGAAAATTTCCAGTTTTGTTTCATCGCTCCACAGAACAGAATCCCAAAACTTCTGGGTCTTATTTATATGGTTTTGGAGCCGACTTATTGTGCTTTTGAGCCAGTAGTCGTGTACATCTTGGAGTTCTGGCATGGAAACCTTCTTAGTTTAGAAAGTGCGTTGCTATGCTCACTGAAATCTCAGTGCCTGTTGCCACCAAGTCTTGATACAGGTCTTTTGCAGTTGCTCGAGGGTTTTTCACAACCTACCTTCTCAGAAATCTGGTTGCACCCATTCATAGCTTCCTTTTTCTGCCTGTTCAGGTAGTGTAACCACTGTTCCTTCAACATTGAACCTGCAAACTAGGCTTCTAACTGTGTCTCTAGCAATATTCAGTGACTTCACTTTCTTTTTGTATTCTGTTTCTTACTTGTGAAGGGCAAAGATCTCTTCCCAAATTTCTAGCATGCAGACAAAACGTGACACTCAACAAACCCCTAGTCAGTTCAGGTATTTCAAGTGTTCCAGCTCAAACACACCTGGTGCAAGTAATGAAGCCATTGATTAGTTGCATTAGGTGTGCTTGAGACAACACCTGCTTTGCATATTTGTGCTGTTGTAAGGGATTCTATTCAGGGGTTGACTGATGTTGAGACTGGAGAAGTCATTATAAGTTGCAATATCAGTTACATTTGGGTAAACCACTTGAAGCATTCATTGTGTTGAGCAATTTCAATTGCTTTTGTTTAATTTGTTCATTGCAAACAGCTGAAAGTCTGTACATTTTGACAATAAAGCAGATTTTCAATGGGGGTTGAATAATTTTGATTGCAACTGTATATTACACACACACACAGACAGACTACGGGGGTGAAATATGTAGAATACTGCAATGTATTTACAACAATTCCTTTTCCCATTGCATGTCCCACATTGCAACTATTCATTTGGAAAGGTGTTTTAAGAACCTACATCATCACTCAGTATATTTATCACAGGTAATCATAGACCACTCTCTATTACAACAAAATTTCCTTTTTTCCAATGCCAATTTTGCGTTACTCAATGCCTTTTTCTGTAATATACATATACTTTGAAACCAAATACGCAATGGCTGCCTTTTCTGTTGCAGAATGCTCTCGCTATCTCTGTAAGCTCTTGCTAATGGATTTAAGTTTAAAGAAAAATAAAAAGGTTTAAATGGTCAAGATTAATGATATGATCCCCAATGGAATGCAGAGACATAGGTTACTTCATCAATTATTGTTATCTGCCATCAGGTTTGGCAAACTGCACATTAACTTTGCTTTTAGACCAATACAAATAAAATTTCTTAAGCTGGAAAAAAAAAAAAAATAGAGCTTTGGAACCTTTGCAGAAAATATTGGATTTTAAGAGAATGTAAAAAAGGAAAGTTGAGAAGAGGTAAAACTATAAACAGACCACAAAAGTTACTGAAGGAAAATTTCAGGTGCATTAAATGTCACTAAGAAGCCATAAATATTAAATATATACGAATGCATTATTTTTTTCCAAGTTATTTCTTTGTAAGTGAATTTTAATATCTTAAAGCATTTATTAGGTCATAAGAAACACAAGTTATAGCTCTAGGCAACACATTCCCATAAATGTTACCAAACAATCATAATTGTTGCATTATATACTGCCTTATTAAATTCTACATCCAAAGCAGGCATCCAAAGTCAAACATTGTGCAATCTTAGGAGTGTATTAACTAAAAACTGGTTGGAAGCAAATTAAACACTGAATAGCAATATTCAGGCAACAAACAGCTGATTTGGTAAACTTGTTGGCTAAAGTCAAAGCTGGGACATTTTGTATATTTTATATATGTTCTAATTCAATGTGTGACGGTCCAACCCTCTCTGACCGTCTTGGGTTCCCTTTCTCCCAGTAGTTAGCGAATAATCCTTCCAGGCAGGGTGTAGACACAAGCATAGCATAACCCCTCACACATGAGCCAAGGCTTAATGCTGGGTAGAGATCTGTTTAAAGGACCACTCTAGGCACCCAGACCACTTCAGCTTAATTAAGTGGTCTGGGTGCCAGGTCCAGCTAGGATTAACCCATTCTTTCATAATTATAGCAGTTTCAGAGAAACTGCTATGTTTATGAATGGGTTAAGCCTTCCCCCAAAGCCTCTAGCGGCTGTCTCATTGACAGCCGCTAGAGGCGCTTGCGTGCTTCTCACTGTGATTTTCACAGTGAGAGCACGCCAGTGTCCATAGGAAAGCATTGTGAATGCTTTCCTATGCAACCAGCTGAATGCGCGCGCAGCTCTTGCTGCGTGTGCGCAGTCAGCCGACGGGGAGGAACGGAGGAGGATCGGAGGAGGAGAGCTCCCCGCCCAGCGCTGGAAAAAGGTAAGTTTTTACCCCTTTCCCCCTTTCAGAGCCGGGCGTGAGGAGGACCCTGAAGGTGGGGGCACTATAGTGTATGTTTTCCTGGCACTATAGTGGTCCTTTAATGCCACACAAAACAACAGTATTCATGCAGTAAAACCACTCCTACTCTGAGGAAAACAAACTGACAGTAAAAAGGGTCAGACAGAGTTTGAAAATATACAAAAAAACAATATCAAGTAGTGAACAAAGTGCAAAAAGACCTCAAACACAGCTTGATGTGAGTGCAGCGCTAAAAAAGTATTTTAAATTATAATACACTTACCCCTCACAGTATATATGGGGTATATATGTGAAAATAAACAGAAAAAGATATATAGAGTAGTATTGTCTGATGCGTTTGTAAATATATCCAATAGATAGAAAGAATAAAACTCACATTTGAAAGAGCCTTTTCTGAGGATATAGGCTCTAAACACAACAGCTTCTTTGCCTTTAAAGGTAGGCAATAAAACCTAGGGACAGGAGCGTTCTTCTTTTCTTTTGTTGATAAATTATATCTCCAAATAAAACATAGAAAAGAAGAATTCTTTGGTGCAGATGGTATAATCAAAGTAAAAAAGCAGTCAGATAGGATGTATAAGCTCAAATTGCTCACCTTATTTAGAGTTTGAAAATATGACAGTTATAAGGTCAGAGTTTGAAAATATGACAGTTATTAAGGTTTTAAACTGGTGTTCTGAGAGGGGGAGGGGAGAACAAAACAATCAAACTAAGTCCATAAAACAGGGGTTTTCTTCACACTGCTCCCCCCCTTGCTGACAGCTCCGGCAGACACAGTTGGACCCTTTCGGGTCGTCTTGGGGCTGTCCAGGTAATCCTTGCGAAATTTAGGCCGCTAATTCAGTTTGTCGGGATAGGCCATCCGCATTCCCATTCATTTCGCCAGGTCGGTAGTGAATGGTGAAGTCATATGGTTGTAATGCGAGGCTCCACCGTAGAAGTTGGGCATTATCCCTGCAACCCTATTGAGCCAGACGAGAGGATTGTGGTCCGTGATGAGGGTGAACTGCCGGCCATATAAGTAGGGTGTTAGTTTCTTCAATGCCCACACTAAAGCTAGGCATTATTTTCCAATGGCCGCATAGCTGACCTCCCTGGGCAACAATTTTCGGCTCAAATAGGCTACAGGGTGCTCACCCCCGTCTTCTCCGACCTGGCTTAAGACTGCCCCCAGTTCAAACATTGAAGAATCTGTGTGTACAATGAAACGTTTGTTAAGATCGGGTGCTGCTTGAACAGGTGCTTGCTTCAATGCTTGAAAGGCTGCCTCGCATTCCGGGGACCACAGGACCTGTCGGGGTAAGTTCTTTTTTGTCAAGTCCATCAGGGGCTGCCGCAAGGGAGCCTGGTCTGGGGTCTCCACCCTGTGGACGGCCAGTGTCGTGTACCTGGGCACCCGAGAGAACGTAGCCTGTTTGGCTTCCAGAAGGGAAGTTCCTGTGGTCCCAGCCGTTCCCCCAACTGTACCAACTCTATAGCCCGTACTGTCTGGTCACCCTCCAATAGATCCAGCAGGGGTAGGGTGTCTAGATCCTCGGATGGTGTCTAGATCCTCAGACACGGCCGCCACCTCGTCTTCTCTACCCTTGTATTCCTTCAGCATGTTGATGTGGAATGTGCGCTTTACATTCTCATCATCACAGCTGGCTACCGTGTACGTAGTGTCACATACTTTCCCAATAATTTTGTAGGGTCCCTGCCAGGCAGCCTGTAGTTTGTCCCGTCAGACTGGTTTAAGTACCATAACTCACTGTCCTACCTGAAAACTACGGTGCCTGGCCTACCGGTCGTACCATATCCGCTGGTGCCGCTGAGCCGACTGGAGGTTTTCACACACCATCTGGGTCAACGCCTCCATAGGGTCCCTCAGTTTCAGAAAATATGGCACCACCGGGGTCCCTGATGACTCTGTGGCTCCCTCCCAATGCTCCCTAATCAGGTCTAGGGGTCCCCTCACTCGCCTCCCATATAACAACTCAAAGGGGGAAAACCCCATTGATTCCTGCGGGACCTTCCGGTAAGCAAAAAGGAGGTGCGTCAGGAATCGCTCCCAGTCCCTGCAAGCAGCCGTGAATGTCTTCAGCATCTACTTCAGAGTCCCATTGAACCGCTCGCATAGACCGTTGGTCTGGGGATGGTTGGGTCACAGTGGCAATGAACTGGGTACCCTGGTCTGATGGATTTCCTGGGGAAATCCGACTCTTGAGAACACCTTGACCAGGGCATCCGCCACTGTCTCTGCCTCAATGTTAGACAGTGCTACCGCTTCAGGATATTTAGTGGCGAAGTTGACTAGAGTAAGTATGTATCTTTTACCTGAGCGACTGGGATGAGCTAGGGGTCCTATTAAGTCTACAGCGACTCGACTAAAGGGTTCTTCAATTATGGGCATTGGAACCATCTTAGCTTTAGGGTGGTCACCCTTCTTACCCACCCGCTGGCATACTTTGCACGTTTGGCAATACCGCCGGACATCGTTAGAGATTCCCGGCCAGAAGAAGTTTTGGGTTACTCGGTACGCCGTCTGTCTAATCCCTAAATGTCCAGCTAATGGAATATCATGCCCAATCCTCATCAGCTCCTGCCTGTATTTCTGGGGTACCACTAGCTGACGTTTTTGCCTTGGCCCAGGGGCTTTATTTCGGGAATCTGTAAATCTAGACAACCGGCCCCCCTCCCACACATAATGTTCTGCATCCAGTCCCCCTGGGTCAGAGATAGCCTTTTACCGGTATCTTAGCAAAGTGGGGTCTCCCACTACCTCTTTCCCAAAATCTTCAGGGGTGTCCCAGGGTATGGGCTCTACCGTCAGGGTCGGAGAAGCATGTCTTACCTGGGTCTCCGAAGTTTGAGAGTGGCTTTCTGCAGCGCGGCTCTGAGCTTGGATAGTCACAGCGTGAACCTCCTGCTTAGGTGTAGGCATATAGGCAGAAGTAAGTGGACCTAAGTTATTTCCGAGGATCACATCTGCAGGCAAATCCTTCATGACCCCCACTTTCACAGTTCCAAACCCCACACCCCAATCCAAATTAACTTTGGCGGTAGGAATCCTGTAGACGGCTACCCGTATAGCGATGGATTTGCCTGGTGGCTCGTGATTGTTTAGCAAGTATCTCTGTACTAGGGTGATGGTGGCTCCTGTGTCTCATAGGCCTTGCACTGTCTTGCCATTAACCATCACTAGTTGTCGGTGGTGTTGTCGATTATCTCCGCTGGCGGCCTGCACCGGGTTGACCTCATGAAGGAACCCCAAGGGCTCCTCAATGGTTAACTCCCGGGCCTCCCAGGTAGAGGATACGGGGTAGTCGGTGTGCACTGCTGGTCGGGAGCTGGTACCGGATGGACGATTCCACGTAGATTGGGTAGGTTCCATTGGGCAATCCCTGTGGCAGTGTCCCACCTGCTTGCACTGGAAACATCTGGGTCCCGTAGTCTGGGGAGGTTGATTAACGGCTGCTAGGGCTCGCTGTGGTAGTCGATAGTTGACCCCTGACAGTGGTGCTGGTGGCTCAACCTGTGCTGGTTGAGGTCTGAGGGACGGTCGTTACGGCTTGCGGGCATCCGTATATTCATTTGCAAGCCGGGCTGCTTCTTGCAGGGTGAGGGGGTTACGATCCCTCACCCATTCCTTTACATCCATTTGTAGCAGCGAGAAAAACTGTTCAAGCAGTACCAGCTGTAATAATTCCTCCAGCGTGGTAGCTTGGCATCCATTCACCCAGTGGGTGGCTGCCCGATGCAGCCTGCAAGCCCACTCCGTGTACTAATTGGTTGCTGTCTTCCTGGACTCCCGGAATTTTCGTCGATACGCCTCTGGGGTCACTGCGTACTGGGCTAGGAGGGCTTCCTTCACCTGCTCATAGCTGCTTATGTCCTGATAAGGAATGGCTTTGAATGCATCAGCTGCTTTCCAGAGAGCTTTCCAGCCAAAATTGTAACCCGTTCTCCTTCTGGTATCTTGTGTAGGGCACATTGTCTCTCAATGTCGGCCAAATAGCCATCATTCTCATCTGTAGCCTCCTCAAATGCTTTGAATGCGCTGAAGGGAATTTTCTGCAGTTCGGGGTTAAAGCTGGAACTGCTCGGTGCGACCGCTGTAGTTCTCTGCGCCTCCACTAAGCGGATTTGTAATTCCCGTCACTTATTCGCATTTTCATTCGCACTGTCAATTATGCGAAGGATGATTTCTGGCACAGGGTTTGGCCCGAACAGCTCCAGCCGTTCCCTTATTTCTCAGTCCACTTCGCTTTCTTCTGCACGAACAGCTGGGGCTGCCGCAGCCACGCTTTCCCTGTCCAGCTCCAATAATTTGTTTACAATACAGCGCTTGGTCTTATTGCTGCCGCTGCCCCCTCGAACCTGCAATAAATTTTTCAGGGTGTTGCACTTGAGCTGGTTGTAGTAAGCTTCCATGCATGCTCCAGGTTCAGCCTTGAATTATAAATTCATGAGAAAGGGACGATCCCGCCGCTGTCACCAATTGTGACGGTCCAACCCTCTCTGACCGTCTTGGGTTCCCTTTCTCCCAGTAGTTAGCAAATAATCCTTCCAGGCAGAGTGTAGACACAAGCATAGCATAACCCCTCACACATGAGCCGAGGCTTAATGCTGGGTAGAGATCTGTTTAAAGGACCACTCTAGGCACCCAGACCACTTCAGCTTAATGAAGTGGTCTGGGTGCCAGGTCCAGCTAGGATTAACCCATTCTTTTATAAACATAGCAGTTTCAGAGAAACTGCTATGTTTATGAATGGGTTAAGCCTTCCCCCAAAGCCTCTAGCGGCTGTCTCATTGACAGCCGCTAGAGGCGCTTGCGTGCTTCTCACTGTGATTTTCACAAGCAAAGCATAACACCTCACACATGAGCCGAGGCTTAATGCTGGGTAGAGATCTGTTTAATGCCACACAAAACAACAGTATTCATGCAGTAAAAACACTCCTGCTCTGAGGAAAACAAACTGACAGTAAAAAGGGTCAGACAGAGTTTGAAAATATGACAGTTATAAGGTCAGACAGAGTTTGAAAATATGACAGTTATTAAGGGTTTAAACTGGTGTTCTCGGGGGGGGGGGGACACACAAAACAGTCAAACTAAGTCCATAAAACAGGGGTTTTCTTCACACTATTGTTTACTGAACAATGTGACAATTTAGAGATCACATCCGTAAATAAAGATCTGTAAAGGAATTGTATATTTTTATGATTCTAAGAGTGTCATAAATAAATAAAAATCAACCCAACTTGTAGAAGAATGATTAAATAAATTGTGTCCCACATGGTTTAAAATTTCGGCAGGAGATATTTTTTCATTGCCTCACAGTGATGGCAAAACCTTCTGAGCCTGAGTGTGCAAACAGAGATCATTACGTTGGTTTTGACTTGCAAAGTGCTAACATGCAATTAAACCTGCCATAATGAACTGAGGGTTTATGTGCAGGCCATACAGTTTCTAAATGTGAAGGCGAGATTGCATGAATATTTTTTTTTATCTTAATATACACATTTTGTGTACTGTAACATTCAGTTCAACGTGCAAGCTGCATGATCACCTATGGTTAGAATATACCAGGAATAACATTTATAGGATCTCTTAGAATTTCATTTTCTTACCATTTAATATATTTTCAGAGTGTTAAAAAAAAAATAATAATAATAATATAAACACACATGATGGACTTTTTCAGCATCATATGAACAATTCACTGTTCCAATGAAACAGTCCACAATTTCAATAATATTTGAATATAAGAGTTTAGGAAAATATTTGCACACTATGGTACACAAAGACCATAGCTGAAGACTAGGATGCACATCTTGATTAACCTAAATTGTAAAGCGTGTAAGGAACTATGTGAATATGAAAAATAGCTAATGCTGGGGTTTCTCACCTTTCAAAGAATAATAATATTTACAATTATGTTTTCATCTAAACATTAACTATAGAATTATAAACATTTACTCATCAGTGTCACAGTGGCAGTTTGTATGTTATTATACTGAGATTGCCTCTTACCTCCAGGACAGTGTCTCATTGTCATCTTACATCTTCTGGATTCTGCAATGGTCGGGCAAGGGATTGTATCTTTTGCTGGCTTTTTAACAATCTGCCTTGTTCGGGTCTCGAGACCCCATTTAAATCCACAAGTTTTGTTATTTCTACTGCATATACCCCATTCACTCCATGGCCCCACCTCACAGCCATCTGTGGATAAAAAAGAAATTTGTTCAAATTACATTTACTGGTAAACATAATTACACGAGTAAAGCATACCATTTCATACATACTATGTGCCAAGCAGAAATGCTAGCAAATGTATAACTTTTAAGTAAAAACTGTATACAAATGTGATCCCTCCCTCAGCTGTCACTCCGTTATTAACACTGACCTCTCTGCAGATGACAGAAATCTATGTCAAGAACTGAGTGACAGTGAAGAGCAGGAGCCCCTTTTTACAAAGGGCTCTCCTGCTTTATCAAGGCAACTACTTTAAACTAGCATGTCTTCCTGTGATATTTCTCTACTGAGTGTGTCTCATGTTGCTGGAGGAATACAAAAGGAATTAGATATGTGTCCCTGTTTTGACACTGGTGTGCTGATCATGAAGCTGGTTAATCAGGCAAGGCTGAAAGTACGGATAAATTAAGGTCTTTTTTACTTTATTACATAGGCTATGGAAACAAATGGAAAGGTCAAAAAATATAAATAATATAAATAAATAAAATGACAATAATAATATATACGGGCAGCTTCACACAATGCACGGGTGACTAATATAGATAGAAAAATAGAAATATGGTGTGAGCGCCCCTAACAACAAGATAATGATAAAAGAAATTATTTAAGGATAAAATACAGACGATAGCTATTCGATAAAGTTAATTACAAATAGCAACATAATACATCAGCTCTCTCTTAAAAATGTAGTTCTAAATAGATATGGTGTGAGCACTCTTGTTGTTAGGAGTGCTCACACCATATTTCTATAGTTACATAGGCTGAAAAGACGTGTACATCAAGTTCAGCCTTTGTCATATTTGTTTTTGCTGTTGATCCAAGAGAATGCAAAAACCCAGTCTGAAGCACTTCCAATTTTGCAACAAACTAGAAAATAATCCTTCTTGACTCTGGAGTGGCAGTCCAATATCTTTTTGGGTCAGTAAGCTATTACCCTACTAAATAAACACTACATTCCTGTATATTATGTTTTTGCAAGTATCCAATTGCTGTTTAAACATCTCTAAAGACTCTGATAAATGGCTTTCAATGCCTATTTTAAGTTCATATATAAATATGTTAAATAGAAGCTGTCACAGAACAGAGGGCCACTGCTTACCACTTTTGTAGGGCTTGAAGATTTGCCATTTATGACAACTGTCTATATTCTATTTTTAAGTCAATGTTCTACCAAAGTACAAGAATTTTCATCCAGATCAATTTCTTTAAGCTTGAACACTAACCTATTGTGAGGAACCATATTTGTTACAGTAGTAGAACACCAACGTACCTCTTAACCAAGTGGTATTAGCCCAGCCACTAAATATATAATTTTTCTTTTTTATTTATAATAAATGATATAGATTAGTTATACAGGGACCATTATAGGTCAAGGAAAATTTTCTCATTGTGTATCCTTCTTATTGATGTGAACCTCTCATGACAAAAGAAATTGTAGAGAGACATTCATAAACCACTAAACATGGTCTATTATGCGGTCTCCAGAACCTGCAGATTACATTTTCCCCATAATACAAACTTCACTGGTGTATATATTTATACACACAAATACATATATACACACACACACACAACCAGTGAAGTTTATATATATATATATATATATATATATATATATAAATATAAATTATTGTTTTGAACATGCCAGAACTTTATCTGCACACTCAGAGCTATGTAGTGAGCATAATACTATTTACAGAATGTATAGTACTCTAGTCTATAATTGTAACCAACATAATAGTGTAGTAGAGCACCGAGATTTCCCCTTTTTACTAGCAGATTAATAAATAATAGTAATGAGACCATCAATACTGTATCAGTACAACTAGGAACACAGTAATGAGCCTCTGTTACGCAGTTGAAGTTGGGATTATAATGTATATTATTTATAGAATACCAGTAACATATGTAGTACTTAAACGATACAAAACAAGGACAGTGAAATTAAAAATTAATGAGCACAACAAGAATATTGCTACTAAGTAAAGATCTCCCTGTATCTGAAAGCTCTAAACCAATTAGGGCCTAGGACAACCCACGGTAATTAATAGTAATGTGCTTTCAAGAACTAGGAGTACAAAAATATTGTAATATTAAAACTCATAAAGATCTTTTATATGAATTGGAATTATTACGTGATTTAAATTTTCCACTTTTAGGGGGAAATATAGCAGCCTCCAAGTTGCTAGGAAGCTGGCAATCTAGTAAATGCAGAGAAGACACTTGAGAACCTTGCAGTGGTGTGTAATGGACATCCTAGAGCACGAGTGGGCAACCTTCGGTACTCCACGTGTTGTGGACTACATCTCACATGATGTTGTGCCAGCATTAGGACTGAAAGAGCATTGTGGGAGATGCTGTCCACAACTTCTGGGGTGCTGAAGGTTGCCTATCCCTGACCTAGAATATAGTAAGGTTATTCACTAAAATAAGAATTCAAAATGAAGATCAAATTTAAGGCCAACGTAGCCAAACTGGAAGCTTTGCTGATTTAGAGAAATGTTTCTGGCTATTTTACATTGAATTTGAAATTCATTTTGGATTCTCACTTTAGTGAATAACTTTGTAATTTTAAGTATTTACACACTTTGATTAGCATTTAATTGGAGAGATAACTCTAAATTTCTGAGTTCAGTGACCTAAACTAGTGGGTAGAAGTCATAAAATAAGTACAGTTTACTTTAGATAATTCATAGTTACATTACTGTGGGGTCTGCAAAACTCAGAGGGGCACCATGATAGTTCCTTTAAAATAGTTATTAATGGTTTGTTCACAGCAACCCAGCATGCATCTAGCCAAGTTATACCTGTTGAATATACAGAAGAGTGAGTGTTTTAAACTATATATTGTCTACCTCTTGGATGTAAATTATCCTTTGCCAGGTTCTAAGATCTGGATATGGAGAGAGTCTAATGTATATGAATGTAACCAGTAAAGAATTCCTCAGCTTCATGGCCGCATGTCCTCTTGGGAATATTTTGTTAAGTTATTAGAGAGATGGAAAGCTAGATCTCTAGACAAATAGATCACTGGACTAATTACACTGTTTCAACAATCAGTGCAGTTGTTGAAGGATCCGTAAATTGGTGCCAAAAAACGTAAATGGAATTCTTAAGCCCATTTAGGGATTTGCATAGGGAATCTGCAAATGAGGATCAGTGATGCAAGTGTGGAGATAAGAACTAAAGAGAAATGAAGCTCTCCTGGAAATGAATTTCCTCATTAGTTTACAGTTCGCACTGATGTTTGTTATCAGGAATTCCTTCTTTCTCCTTATTATGAGCTAAGTCTAGTACAGCCAGATCTTGTTAATCCTATTATGGGAGGTATATAGTGTTATCCCACAGGTTGGGGGTTTCGAGTTTTGATTTAAATACCTTAATCTCACCTAGTATATTTGACTTACCCACACACTCCATGGTATCATCCAAGGGTGCAAAGCCTTCAGGGCATTCTTCAAAACATCGGCCTTTGTGGGAATAAAAACCAGCTTTGCACTTGGTGCAGAAGTCCCTACTAAAACAAGAGTCACAGTTCTCTATTCTACATCCTAAGAAAAGAAGGAAAAATAAATACATTATATGGCATATAATTAATATTATTCTATAGCCAATTATTTACCTTAAATATTTTATTATGCTCACGGTGAGGGAAGAGAAGAAATTACCATATGCATTGTAAATACATATTCCAAATTCCATTTGAAGGCCAATGGTAACCGTTACATTTCTTTATAACAACTATTTGAAGAACTAAAAAAAAAAAAAAAAACACAGGAAAAAAGCCATCTGGCACTTTAACCCACAATAGATATAGATTTTTGTTTTGCATAATAAATAAATACATACCCATGTATATATAGTGAGCAACAATATATAATAAAAAAAAAAAAAAATCACAATGATAAAGTTATACTGTGCAAAGACCTAAACATTTAAGTTATTAATCAGGTAAAACTGCCTTTACTGCATATATTATATACTGTATATAAAAATTATACTAAATCACAAGTTTAGCTACAATAGACATCGTGGTAACTCTTGGAAACTCCCCTTATTGCAAGTTATGTAAAAGAGAAACAGAATTTTATTTACACAGAATGTTTGAAAACAGAGATGTAATGCAGCATGCCTTCACCAGGAGTGCCCTAAAGGTAGATCCCCAGATGTTTTAAAACTACAGCTCCCATGATGCTTTGTCTTTTTAAAGGCATGCAAAGCATCACGGGAGTTGTAGTTCTACAACATTTGGGGATCTCCCTCTTGGGCACCCCTGGCCTACACCATATTGTATAGGGAAGTAATGGCTGACTTTAACCCTTTAAGGACCAAACTTCTGGAATAAAAGGGAATCATGACATGTCACACATGTCATGTGTCCTTAAGGGGTTAAATAACAATTCCTGTAATTCATAGAGAGTTTTTGACTAAATTCAGAATTTCTGCTTATTAACTCCAAATGGCAAATAATAGGCAACAATAGTCAAGCTTAGACAACGATTGAGTGTTACCAGGTTGGTTAAGTTTGCCTCCCTTTTTCCATTTGAATTTACAAATCAAATAAATGCTGAGTTTGGTAAATATCCCCGTTTGTTAACCATAGGGTTAGCAACCACAGCTTTCTGGGCAGCCAAGATTCGCTATCACTAAAACAAAGATTTGATTCCTGCCCTCCCCCCACTGGAATAGACCTTAAATACATTGCATTGATTACATCTTCCTGTACATTGTAAAACAGAGGAGGATTCATTACAGCAAAATATGGTCATAGACATCCTATTAGACATTCCTTACCGATAGCATGGGCAGCTATGAAAATAAATGACACTAAGTGAATAATCAAGTTACGTTAAAAAAGATTATTAGGTCAAAAGTGATACTTTTAACGATAACCATAAAATTATATTTTCAAAATTTAAGCATATACATCCAAAAGTAAAATATAATGTTTCACGCTCTTTAGTCTTTATGAAAACGCATAGAATGTTCACAGGTCATAGAACAGAGAGCAAGAAATGACAGAATACATTTATACCTAAAAGAATAAGAGAAACACTTTATAAATCAGGTACATTATGAGGAATAGGAGGTTCACTTCTGGAACATTATATCCAGCATCAATGCAAACTATCATCAGACATGTGGACTTACAAGACGGAGCATTTGGAACTAATTTGTTATTGAACAACACTAGCTAGCTCTCTTGGCCATTTGTATAAATCACTCCTGTCTCGTTGCGTCTGAGAAATGTAGGACTTCTGAAAAAAACATTTGCAAATTCCCAAAGGCTTCCACCACGTTTGTAATTTATTTATAAGAAAAGAAAGACAAGAACAAAAACGATTAAAACTAATTTAGCTACAATTAATCGGACTATAATTTTGGGACCAAATAAATCATTAGGGTTTTCTAATTCCAGTGAAAATTCGGAAGTCAGGGACATAGATCAGAAGATAAAATAATGCCAGAGTAATATAATTTACAGTCTAGTATCTCCACTTTTCACTAGGGTTTGGGTTACACCATTGTACCTTCAATCTCCAAAGGGCATGGGAATACAGTGTGTGAACCTGCATCATTACATGGCAGTTGCAGAATAAGCAACAACTGTTTATCCCGTGAAGCAATGATATTTATTTGTAAGTTCATACACCATAATAAATGACTCTTTGGAATGGTGCCCCATTCAAGATTGAAAGATATTGAAGATGGTTGGGCAGTGAAGAGACACAGAGTAATATAGAGACATAGAAACGAATGCATGGCTTACAGCAGTATAGAGTGCATAAGTGGGGGCAATTGAATTACAGAGGCACATTTGGTCAGAAAGGTGTAAGTAGAAGGGGAGATATGAGAGGGGAGAGGGGAGAGATTGGGTGGGAGACACAAGTGGAGGTCAGGAGATGGTTGCACAAGAGGTACCGAAGCATGCGGGATTAGGAGATAAGTGTGGATAAAGTACATGCATAATGACACAAACATGTGCAAGACACAAATACACACTACCTAAAATACAACTTAATTCACACACTGGCAACATACAACGAATGGACCCAGTTTCATGTATGGCACTGGGCAGTTGTTTGTAAGATAAGTTCAGACTCAAATAAACAAAACCACAGGAACAGATATGCATCTCACTTTTACTGTGCATCAGGAAACATATATTTCCATAATAAAGTTTTTCCCGAAATACACCTCCTATAAAAACCACCCATTTCTACCTGGCGTATTTTATTGCGTAAACAAATAGGTGGGAAGCAGCCGCTCAAATGGAATGATAGCGATCTGATTGGTTGAGCCACTTCCTAGTCAAGATAGTTCAATGCAAAGGAGACTATCCTATATAAAAAAATGTATCTATTACGTTTTTAATGAATTAGTAAAAACTTTTAAAATAACAGGTGTCACTCCCAGTCTGGTAGGTGCTTTTAACTTTTCCAAAAATGATTACATTTACTCGCTTCATATTTCTCACTTATTTGATTATGGGCAAGTAGTTGGTTTTTTTTTTTCTGTAGAACAAGCAATGGTAACTTCTGGCAATCCTGGCAAGAAACAGCGTTTAGAAATGGCTTATCCTTCTTGTAAAACATGTCTGTTGTAGATTATTTCTTGTAAATGGAAACAAAATGTTTCTACGGAACCAAAAGTAAAGAATTGCATTACCAGTTAAGTGAGGTGATCACTCCTAAACACTTAAAGCATTTAAGTTTAAAACCTCACACTAAGATTAATAGCAATAATTTGTACAAAGGTCATTTTAAAGGATTAACCTATGCAAAATGTAAAAAAAATGGTTAAGAAATAGACAATTTGCAGGAAATTATATAAAATGATGTTTTAACGCAATTTCTTTAACAAGGTTGGATTAGCCAGCTATGCCAAAATTGCCATCACATCAAAGAGGATTTGTTAAGATGATTGAACCAAAGTGACATGAAGACTTTTTTTTATTACTTTGTCTAGATTTTCTGGCAATAGCTTACACGTTTAAATATATTGGAGAGGTAAAAAAATTAAAAATAAATGAAATAAAAGAATTAAATGAACAATAATATTTTTATCCTTTAAACGGTGTTTTATTTAAAAAAGGGATTCTACTTACAGGTCTAAGAATTATTAGTTTCGATTTCAATATTTGTCTGTATTAATTAACAAATGCTGTGATACAAGAATTGATTTTAAATGATCATATGTATATCATAGCCTAAAGTATGTTCATAAACTAGTATTTTTAGAAGAACTGCATACTTTGATTACTTGACCCACTGAGTGTTACTGTAGCGTGTCCAACAATGAACTCCATGTGTCTTTAGAACTGAAAAGAAGTTAGGTTTGAGCACGAGTCATATTCATAGTCTAACACAAAGGTCATACAGAAGTATTCCTTCATCGTCAGGTCATTTAGTTTAGTGAGGCTCTCACAAACCAGCTTGCTCCCATGAGCAACACGCAAGTGTCTATTAAAAGGTTGCAGATACAATAAAGAATAATGAATGTTTTGTCTGCTGGCTGGCATATTGTAAAAGTAGTTCTGTAAGATCACAAAACGTTGCTAACAAAAAAGAAAAGAAAGAGTCCTTCACTCTGAATGTGAATAGTCTACAATGAACCTTTTTAAAAAGGTTTACAGATCATGTAAACCACTTCAATGCACAATTCTCTTATGGAACTGATGGAGAAATACAGTGGGAAAAATTCCTACGGAGCCTATAAGTTATTTACATATATCTATGTCATATCTGAATAGAATGCCCTAAAGTATCATTGCACAGAATTTCCAGTTATGTTACAATACTCCCCATTCTTATATTTGGATATCGTTAACCAGAACACCAGTCTGCAAATCTCTAGGAGTCTATATAATTTCTTATATTGCTAATAAACCGTGTTTTTTTTGTTGTTTGCTTGTTTTTATTACAGAAGTATAGAATGGACTAGAACACATTTAACCTACAAGCTTTTATTATTATACAGCACCAGCAGATTTAGCAGTTTTACAATAGGAGTGTATAACAATGGACAAACAAAATGTCGAAGAAGAGGCCTCTGTTTAAACCAATCTAGGAGAGAAGCAAATCATTTTCATTTCATAGATTTCAAACCGTTTGATTATTATTTGCGGGAGGCCCTTTCTGCAAATTATGATATTCGAATAATTAAATCTTGTATGTCCCATGTGGAACTTTATAGAGGCCTAGTTTAAGCTGGTTTTCCCTGTTTGACGCATAGTACTCAATGCACTTCCTTTAATGTGCAGTCATTATTTGATCAGCACATTGATATATGCTCCAGGAACTTAAATATTCCATTCAGATCTAGATAGTACAATCCAGCTCAAGTGCACAGAGTGTTGAGAGGAGGTTTATCCAGGGCCGGTGCAAAAGACTTTTTGGCTATTCAGGCAAAGTAGCATTTTGCCACCACCCCCCCACCCCCCCAAAAAAAAAAAACCCAAAAAAACCTCGGCTGATATCACCTTATTCCTGGGAAGGGACTGTAGGTGTGGGTATCGGGGCTCTAGAAAGGGTTCAGGGGCTGTGATGGGGTATAGAGGATGTACAAGACCTGTGGGGGCAGGGGCTGTAGAGAGGGGACACACACGGGCTGTAGAGGGAGGGGGGACACATGGGCTGTAGAGGGAGGGGACACAGGGGTTGTAGAGGGAGGGGGACAGGGGCTGTGGTGGGGGGCATGGGGGTTGGAGCTGTAAAAGGGGGCAGGGGCTAGAGGAGGCACAGGAGCTATAGAAGGGGGCAGTGGCTGTAGAGGGAGGCAGGGGCTAAAAGGGAGCACAGGGGTTGTAGAGAGGGGGATATGGGCTGTGGTGGGAGATACAGGGGCTGTAGAAAGGGGGGCATGGGGCTGTAGAGAGGGGGTATAGGCTGTAATGGGGACAGAGGTGCGATAGAAGGGGTGGGCAGGGGCTTAAGAAGGGATGGCCTGGGGCAATAGAAGGGATTGGAAGGGGCTGTAGAATGGAGGGCACAGGGGCTGTAAAGGGGGCAAATGGGCTAAAGAAGGGGTGTCAGGGACTGTAAAGGGGGCACAGGGGCTAAAGAAAGGGTGGGCAGGGGCTGTAGAGAGGATCGGCAAAGGCTTTAGAGGGGCTGACAAAAGAAAAACTATTCTAAGTGTATCCCCCCACTCCTCGGGCTTACCTTTGGCCAGGGAAGGGTGGGCAGGGGCAGTGGAAGGAGCAGAAGCCTGCAGAGAGCACAGAGCAGCCAGGGAAGTCAGCCGGCCCCTCCTGATGATGTCAGGAGGAGGGGGCATGGCTTCCACTACTCTTCTCAAAGACTCCAGCAGTCCTGAGAGAATAGCAGTGGAAGTTACGCCCCCTCCTCCTGACATAATCAGGAGGTGTCGGCTGACTTACCTGGCTGCTCTGCGCTGGCTGCAGGGAGAGAGGTAATATGAAAAATCTGAGTCCCCAGCCAGAGGCAGGGGATTCAGATTTTGTGCCTCCCTGCTCTTATGCCCTAAGGCGGCCGCCTGATGGACGCGCCGGCCCTGTGTTTATCTGCAGTCCTCCATTTTACTGTTGGATGTTCTCCGACCTCTTCTGCTACATTTCCTTTGCCAGCAGAAGTCAAAGGAAATGCTCAAAAAGTAAGTGCAGTGACAAAAATAATCCTTAATGCCTTATAGCGAAGGACACTGTGACACAGATAACACATTTAAAAAGCACTCCCCCAACATCTACTCAAGTTTATAACAAGATTTTAAAATGTATTTTCCCTACATGGGGCAGAACCCTCCCTTCGTGAGGACAAACTAAGTTTTTTTGAACTCTTTTTTTGAACTCTTCTGGTTAGACAGCTATGGGGTGTGTTGTTCTTTGCTTTATTCCAAAAAAGGAAATTGAAGGTGGACTCACTAGTCTGGATCTCCAAGGGCAGAGATGAACTGTGGCAAGGGGACAGTCTCATTGCTGTATTACAGCCAAGTAATATAAAAAGGATTTTGCTCATTCACTTATACTCTAAATTCACATATGTACAGCGCATTCAAGTCTTGTTGCCTGAAAACATTAATATAGAAAAATGAAAACCAAAACCCCACAAATTTCACAATGAAAGCTCTCAACACATATCCGAAATATTTTTGCAAATGAATTTGAAGATTTACAGCCAAATGTAAAATGTCCCAAAGCAATTAATATGGGCCACGTCAAGGTATGTAATGTTAGATCAAAAACAAACATACGGAACAAATCTGCTTACTTGAACATCTGTTCATGTCTGGAGCACGGAGTCCATAGTACCCAGAAGGGCAGGAATGCAAACACTCCCCATACTGTCTCATGCCTTCTCTTCGCAGGAAGAAAAACAACTTGGGCTGGCAGCGTATGCACCCATTGTCTTTCGAACAGGACAGGCATCCTTTGCATATCGGATTCGATCCATAACTAGCTATAAAAATGAAAAGAGATACATACGTTCACATGAATTGAATATTGGAAAAGTTTTAAACAAGTCAAAAAACGTGTTGCATATCCCACTTAAATGGCATCTCGTACATAACTATTACAAAACAAAAATATTGCAAAACAATCACAAATGGAAAAAAGCTGGACAATTAGTGTGAACTCACAATACAATTTGTACAAATCGGATTCCATCTAAACTAGGCTATCCCCATCAGTCTGCTACTTGAATTGCAATACATCATGTCATTTGGACCAATTGGTCCAAGTATCTAAATATCAAGTATTCAGAACTAGCTACAATTGTCATAGTTACATCATGTGAAAAAGCAGTTACGGATGAAAAATACATTTCAG
Organism: Pelobates cultripes; assembly: GCA_933207985.1. Classification (NCBI taxonomy): domain Eukaryota; kingdom Metazoa; phylum Chordata; class Amphibia; order Anura; family Pelobatidae; genus Pelobates; species Pelobates cultripes. Next base: position 295,095,483 of record OW240915.1, on the reverse strand, counting down.
GGACAGTCTTTAATAATAGCAGCAGGACAATATAACTTTATTGTCATTTTACCGGATGATATAGATGAATGAGTGTTATATTTTCACTATTTAACATAAGCTTGGTCTATCAGTCTAACGTTAACCATCTCTGAAATTGTTACCGTACTCATCTTGCCTTTAGAATTAAAAATTATTGAATTGGTTTTTAGGTTACTTGTTTGAGAGTTGTTTTCCAATACATATGAACAGTGATTTATATTTAGACCATTAAAGGAACATTATAGTGTTAGGAATAACAAACTAATCTTAATACTATAGTGTTAATCTGCCTCCGCGGTTTCCCCCCCAGCCATAACACCCATTTAAAAACGTATCCAATTCCAGCGCTGAGGGAACTCTGTGTTGGATTGGTCTCCTCTTCCGATGTTGGCATGATCCGCGCGCTTAAGGACTTCCCAATAGGAAAGCATTGACTCAATGCTTTCCTATGGGGTTTTGCAAGGCGATGGAGGTCCTCATGCACAACGGAAGCATGTCCAGCTTCATTTCATAGCGTTAAACTATGTGAAACAGCAGAACGTGTCTCTGATGCCTGTATTATAAGCAATGTGGTAAATAACCATTGCAGTGAGTTTTAACAGCAATTTCCCAAATGTACAAAAAATATTTCCGTGCAGATAATTTGACGGAATGTTTTCATAAGTAGCAACCATATTAAAGCTTCCATAGACTTATGTCTCTGTGTAAGAAGGTGCTACCATTAGTGTTATTATCATTGTTGTTATTATGATAATACTAGTTTCTCTGTACACCATTGCCAAATAACAGAGTCCTCTGAATTCTATCTAGGCCTTCACACGGTTCAGACTACAATAAAACATTTAGGAAAGGGGTTTATTTTTTTAAGGATTAGAAAAAAAAATCCTTCTTTCAACTGGGTCAGTACAAAAATATTCAGTTAACCTAGCAGCCAACGCTTGTTTATTTCATTGTGCCCTGTAGGGATTACATGTAGCTGCACATATGTCAACAGTCAGGAAGTCTTGTTTGATGCGAGGACTACCAGTTACATTTTCGAAACCACTGAAAAAAAGGCAGTCACAGAGTAAAATTATTCTGATCCATTTGCGAGTGTTAAAATAAATTCACAAGCAATCATATTAAACAAAATAAATACATAGTATATAGAATATTAAAGGACCTTTTTCTTACCTCAAAATATAAAATTGTTGCACATTAAAGTTGTGTTCTCTAAACGTTTGGGGCTCTAATATTGCAGTATGTAAAATGGTCATGCTTGTTTTTGTGACTAGAAAACAGGTTAGCTCTTCCCTCTGCTGCGTGTATCCTAAGGTTCCTTTTATAGGTTTGTTTTTTGTTTTTTTAGACAAACCACCTAGTTGTAGAGTTGTGTCAATAAAATTAGCCAGGTTTTAAACATTCTTCTTGTATAGCCAGTGAAGGTGAAAAAAGAAAAAAAAAATCTATATAAAAAGTTTCACATGAACAAGTTTAATATCTTGATCCAGATAGAAAACACTGAATGGCCTCATTTTATTTCTGCACTAAGCTGTCCCCATCATTATCCAAACAGCAGCCAAAAGGTTTGGCTTTAGGCATCTAGAAGTCTCTGGTTTAACACAAACAAGGGAGATTGCACCCAAAGAATCAATGCACCCTACAGTGCTCAGAGTGGTCTTTTAATTAAAACACGCATTGTTAGTATATAAGTAGACTCATCTAGAATGCATATAGAATATGTATTGTGTTCTACAAATGACTTAATATTATTTACATAATAGGTTCTCTTTATATCAGATCAATGTATGTTGATGAAAGAATATTTGTGATTCAAGTTGGTCTCATGTGTTTCCCGTTCTTTAAAAGCGAAGCTTGTGGGTAAGGTATTAGATCATTGGTGGTATTCGGCAAGGTCGCATAGGGTTGATACCCAGTTGCTTAATGGATGTATTTAAAAGTATAACATTGCCATTACAGCATGGAGTTCCATGGTATAAAAAAATAATTTAATAATAATATAGAAAAGGGACATAATATTATTAAAAATTATATTTTTATTTCTAGATACATATTGTAACGGCACCCCAGGCATTAGAGGATATTCCCCTTCCAGATACACAGGCAGTTACCAAAGACACCAATCTGCCGAACAGGAAACCAGATGAATGTCGTAAACAGCCGAACTGGAACAATACCAATGCTGTAAACAGCCGAATAGGAAAAATCATATGAATAGGTTTACACTCCTTGCAGTCAAACTGGAACAGCATACAATAAATCCCCCCAAGAACGAGACAAAGCTCCGTTTTGAGGATAAAGCAAGAACAGACAGAGCTGTGGGTTTATTGTTCTTCTATACACATTCTTAAACATTAGTACCACCCACACGGTTTTGTAAAACAACCAATAAACACGTACAACACACTCAGACACTCTTACACAATGGGTTAATGTAATTATCACAGGCAGAGAAATAAAGTTTTTCCACATTATTCATAGCTTTAAAAGTTTGCATCACATTCACATACATTTTCAGAATCAGCATACTCCAAATACAAACATATGTCAAAATCATCCAAATTGGTCCAGTGGTTCAAAAGATAGATCAAAGTCCTTTGTGACCAAATGAAGCATGACTTTTCTGCCCAAAACCAGTTTCACAGAGTCTTCTATCCTGGAGATAATTGGGAAGTAATCCAATTATCTCCAAGGACAGAGGCAAAACTCCATTGAACACATGGTAGCAAAAGACAATAAAATACATAAATATATATAACCGTGCAGCTATTGCAAAAAAAAAGGTACATTCATCATATCCCCAGATAGCTTAGACCTGTGCGCACATTGTTACTGAATGGCGCTCAGATCACATACATACAGTTCAATTGCCATGGACCCAAAGTCTTTCACATAGTCTTTCGTTATACGAATGGGCTCCATGGCATAGCTATCTGGGGTATCACTGCTCAAACAGGGCAAGTACCGAATGACCGGGCTTTCGTGTCTTCGCAGGGGAAAATCAAGCTTTTCAACTTAGCCATAGTCTAAAGGCAGCAGACGGGCAACCAGGCTCCTCCAATGCACAGTGGCGAGATTGGTCTCGTCACACATATCAATCTAGATGAGTGACTGGCAAAACTATAAACAGCCAGAAGTCAAAGAATTGATTCTCAACAGCCTTCCATTATTCCCAATGTGTCACAATGAGAACTATTAAATTAGGTAATCCTAACAGTTCTGGTATCTCTCAGGGCTGAATTAAGCACGTGGTTTATCATCATTTATTTATTTTGGATGAATGTGTTGCAAAACATTGCATTACAATAAGATTTTTTTTTCTACATTGTTTCAGCACATCAAATGTCCAGAATTTAAATTTCTTGGCAGAATCCTGAAAGTGATAATTCAGGTCAAGAAGTTTAAATTCCTTTCATCAGAAAAGTGTCCAAGAATCTGTAGATGCCTTAAGATCAGGGATAATCAGATTGTGTGTGTAAAACATCTATTTACCTTAAAAAATGCATGCCAAGCACATAAGACATTCAAGCCTAGTAAAGACGAACATAACAAGTTGGCACTTCAGACAAAGCATAACAATAATAATAAATAAGCAGGACTAAATAAATGTATTGAGATTAGTTTATATCAGAACTGCCATGTCATGATGTTTTTAATGGATACAGGAACTTACGTCACCCTTGTCACAAACGGGATGACCAACCCCACCACTGATGCAGTGTGTGTCAACGGTGACTCGAGGTGGACAGAAAAAGGACATTTCAGCCTATTGTCTAAGCATTATGGAAATGCATAGATGCAGAATAGTTGCGGTTTTAGAAGTGATAATAACAAAAGAAGAGGATCGGTGATTGTATAGCGTGTTCTAGTATACTCTAAGTATTTGATAGATTGCCTGTAGAGAATTTTACCAGCTTCTTTGAACTTACATCTCCAAGTGTTTGGTCCACATCTGAGAAAAACAGAGCTACCTACATTATTGTACTGACTTTTGCAATGGTACTCCAACACCACCTTAGCCATTACACTAACTAAAAATGCATCAATATCTACATGATTACCAACAAGGGATTCAACAAAATCAATCAATACAAGGAGACATGGACAACAGGCAGACTGAAAAATAAATGGCATTTATGAATAATAGGACAAATATGGATCATTTTATTGTAGGGATAGTTCTATTCCAATTTGTAAATTACAAATGTTACGATCATTTTGCAGGATTATTTTGGAAACGTAAACAATGAATTTAAATGTATTCCTGTAGGATGATCTCATTAGTGTAGGACTGGTGCCTGTCATAAGAAATCCATTTGGTGATATGCCATTTTCTTTAGAATCACTGTCAATACAGTTATTTATTTGTATTTCAATTAAGCTCTGTTTGTTTTCTGTCATTGAGGAAGAGCTAAACATGCTTCCACAGGTTACAGGACAATGGTCCCGACCTTTCTCCCAAATGACTAACTGAACTCACATACTTGATTGTTTGCTCTTTAAATGCACCTCTAAATAGAATATAGAGGTTACAGGTTCTGTCGGTCACTTTAATGGGCAAATCACATTTTTTTTAAATTTATTTTTTAAATCCTGTATTCTATATTGGGACACAACATTGAATCCCAAGCCTAAATCTCAATATAGTACCAGGTTATATACCCCAATCACCACCAGCTATCATTAATTCTCTCGCTCACATGCTGGACGAGGAGCTCAGAGCAAAACAAAGCAAGTGAGATAAAAAAAAAAAAAATAGAGTTTTACTCCTACCACCACCACAGCAGCTCAAATAAGAGCCATTTCTATGTTCCAAATGAATTCATTAATTGTACGACCTTCACTCTCATGGTTTATGATGACTCCATAATTCCATGAATGACATATCGCCATTATGCGCTCTTTAGTTAAAAAAAACAAAACAAGAAAAAAGTAAATTAATAATCAAATTTACATTTGAAATGTTTGACTTCTTACCTGTGCTCTGCTCTCCATTAAAGGTCAGAAAACCAGAATTCCTATACTGCAGTGGTTATGGTGGTTGCAGTAATCAACAATGTTTTTGTAAAAGGACACTTGTATCAAGCAACATAAAAGGTCTACCACTTGGCTGCAAATTATATATATGTAAATATATATATATATGTAAATATATATATATATATTATATTTGGGGCTTGATAAAAATGTCCTTGACAGAAACACTGTTGTTAATTATGTAAAGGAAAACTGCAAGCACCAGACCACATTCCGAAATGGTTCCACTACATACAATAGGAAAGGAGGCGGGGAACTCTTAGCACCATAATCACTGAGGCAAGCAGAGTATTTCTTTAACTGGTAAATATTTGTTTATGTGATATTATAGCCAGGGTGATGTAACTGCTCTCAAGGTTCAAAAAAAGGGACACATAAACAAAAGGTTCTCTATAACGTACAGAAATATAAATAAAACTAGTATTGGGAAAAAAAAATGCTATGGACATTGGACATGTGTTTCATCAGAAAGTATCTGGTGAAAGGTTGGCCAGCTCCACAGCATTGTGTTTCTGTTTAAATCTGTTTAAAACACGTCGATCATTATTGAGAAGCTGCATGTGTGAAGTGTCACAAACCAGTTCAACAAAACACTTGTGATGTACTTCAAAAAATTCCATCAGCCCCCTGGAGGTGACAAGCAAAATAAGAACTATTTCAATGGGGAAGGGGGAAAAAATGTGTGTGTATTTTTTGGAAGTTTTGAGACACAGTAGGAATCCATGATAATTTAAAAGGCACAATGTGTCCAGCTGGTTAGTCCAAGAAATGTTATCTGTCTGTAAGTAAGTAGTCTGACTAATAAGCATTTTTACCTTTAAAAAAAAAACGAACAATGTGCAAACAGTTAAAACTCAGGTGGTGGTGAATAGTCGTAAAGGCTTTCTGTTTTTTTCGCTACATAATTCAATAAAATTCTGAAGCAGCGGTTGAGAAAATAATTGGGCAAAGTATTATTGAAGTCAATGAGAGTTCAGAGCCAATATAAAACAAAATCAGATAAAACCTCCTCTGCCTATTTTCTATAAAAAAAAAAAAAGTGTATTACAAAAAAATGCTTTTTTGTTTATACTTACTCCTCTTTTATAGCAGTGAATACAGTTTTAAATGTGATTGCAAGAAAAAAAATGTTAAAAAATAAGACAAACATGTTTTAAAGGTACTTTTAAACATGAAAATTTGCAATTTAGATTTAAATTTTCAGAAAAAAATATATATACACAACTTTTATATGCATGTTGGAAAATAGAGAGTATTTTTCAACATGCATGCATACAATGTACAGCGCTACGGAATGTGATGGCGCTATATAAATAATAATAATAATAAATGATAATTTAGAGAATTCCACTGTTCAGTATTTATGTAGGAACACCTACAACAAGACTCCCAACAATCCTGCTTTCAAAAGGACAGTCCTAAATTTGGGGTTCTGTCCTACATCTGTGGATACCTTAAACCTGACCATGGTCAGTACCGCTCTAGAGCAGCATTTGAAAAGCTTGCACTGTACAGCGGGCACTAGGACCATGCATGGAAATCTTCAGCAGGGCTATCTGTGTGGTCCAAAAGTTTGGGGGCCAGCCATACAGCCGGTTAGCGTGTAGAGGCTCCACCCACCCCATCCCGGTTCAATATCTCCCATTGATAGGGGTTTACTACAATCATAGCCTTCTTTTAGGTATTGGCAACAGAGAATTATGAGCCGAATCCATCATAAACATCTAGCATTGACACACGCTGATCTGATCCTATATTTTCAGAGAAACTACACATTTCAGCTGACCCTTATTTCTTTTATTTTGTTTTTTATAAAGTATTTAGATAATGCATGAGACAAAATGTGCAAACATTCTGTGAATGTATTGTTAATGAAGGTGCAACCAATGCACGTTACAGCTTGAACTCCACAATTCAAATGTTTTCCACTGGCTTCCAATAATCAAATAGTACCAGGTGCTCGGTAATGGCCCTTTCATTCAGCAACAAAATAAAAAAAGTTTACCAACAGTCTGCTTTACAAAAAAAATAAAAAATCAATTCTTTCTTTTGCCATATAAGTTATATCTGTCAACTTTTCTGTTCCTTTAAGGAACTTTTGTTCGGGACCAAATAAAAAAAAAAAACATTGTTTTTTTTCTAAAAAGAAAGTTTAATATGCTTTTAAAAGTCATGAATAAAGTTACGTAAAAGGACCTGAAACGTTTAGTTTTAGAACTTGTATAGCAAAATAAAGGATTTACAGCATTAAGAAGACCAAGAGTGCGAGTAAACTTTTCCTTACAGCTTATACTCCTTCACAGAAATCTAGTAAGGACTTGTACCACGCATGTTGGCTAAGCTGGTTCTCAGACCTCATATTAACCATAACTTTATTAAGGAGAACGTTCTGGTTCTTGAATTGTTTTTTCAAGGAGAACAATAAATGGTTCGCCACGAACGGTTCGCCGCAGACTCATCATTGAGTAAACTTTGACCCTGTACCTCACAGTCAGCAGACACATTCCAGCCAATCAGCAGCAGACCCTCCCTCCCAGACCCTCCCACCTCCTGGACAGCATCCATTTTACATTCATTGTGAAGCTGCATTCTTAGTGAGCTGTCCAGGAGGTGGGAGGGTCTGGGAGGGAGGGTCTGCTGCTGATTGGCTGGAATGGGTCTGCTGACTGTGAGGTACAGGGTCAAAGTTTACTCAATGATGAGTCCGTGGCGAACCGTTCGGGACATCACTAATGGTGACCTCATATAAAGGACAACCGCACAACTGATTCATAATATAATGCTGAATGTTCCCATTAATGCTATAAACCAAGAAATATTTATTTAAAAAAAAAAAAAGACACATGAGGACAACAAAGTGAGACCAAGAGAAGCATGGACAACCACTAATGTAGTGTGGACAACCTGTAACTACTAAATTATGTCATACCTAGACTAGATTTTTTTTTAAATCCAGATTTTATTAAAACCAAAGCAAGTCAACATGGTACAAAAAAATAGCTCACATTATTTTGTAGATGGCATGCAGGTGATCTTGAATACTTACTCATGCAGAAAGTCAATATTAAATTAGATCAAACATTTCAAAAAGATTTCAGATGCAGGGCTAAAATGGCCAATGGACGCGTTGATTAACTTTGGTGGGAGCAGCAAGGCATTATGGACCTGTGGGTAAAGTGTGCACATTTATAGCAGAGTTCAAGAATTGTTCCAGATCAGCTATTTAGGCCTATTATTATTTTTATTATGTTATTTATATAGCGCCATCAAATTCCGCAGCGCTTTACAATGGGTGGACGAACAGACATGTAGTTGTAACCAGACAAGTTGGACACACAGGAACAGAGGGGTTGAGGGCACTCCTCAATGAGCTTACATGCTAGAGGGAGTGGGGTAAAATTACACAAAAAGGTAAGGATAGTATTAGACTAGTGACAGTTGCAGAAGAGGAATCAGTCCGGAGCTATTAATAGTTTAATTGATACGCTTTTATGAAGAAGTGGGTTTTTAACGATTTTTTGAAGGAATGGAGACTGGGTGAGCATCTAACGGAGGAGGGAAATTAGTAGTCCACCATGTCGGTAATACCAAAGGTTACCTATTCCTGCACTTGAGAGTAGACCAATTATGATTTGTCTGATTTTTGGGCCATTTCAAATTCCGTAACTCAGAGTTGCCGTATGACCAAATCACAAAACTAAATGTTCAATGGAGGAACAGTTTTATTTGATTTTTAATTGGAGTTCCACCCATGGTGAGAAAAGACAAACAAAAAATTAAACCAATACAGATGATTGATGAAAAAAAAAAAAAAAAAGGGATGATTGATGGTTAGGGGACAGTCACTAAATGTTGATTTTATGCACACGTCAAGTAAGAGTGAGGAAAGGAAGGAGCAAGAAAGGAAGAGCAGTAAAAAATATATTGTATATGTAACACACACACACACACACGCATTTTACTGTTTATCCTTTTCCCCCATTTACTGGTTTCTTCTTCTCAGTTAATCTGAAAACAAAAATGGCAGGAAAATGCAGTGCACGAATTAGCCCCATGAAATCTTTTGTATGGCCATTATTTGGCCATGAAAAAAAATGTCATATGAATGTAATTTGGACCAACCAAACTACTTTTGTTTTTTTTGGGGGGGGTAGGGACAGGGGGTTAGGAATCAACTTAGCCAAATCGTATTTTTTCCATTGTGCACTACTAAAGAGACAACAAACCAGAGCATCAGAAAATCCATTAACATTTTTTTATTTTTTTAAACTGACATATGCATTCAGTGATGGTGAATGAAGTGTATTAAATTAGGAGTTTTTAATAATATGTTAATGACTCTTTCAGTTACTCAGTTTCCACAGGAAGGGAGGGGCCATCTCTAGTGTTAATCTGCCCCTGTGGCCCCTGCTTGCGGCAATTAAAGGGTTAAATAACTCTTTCCAATACTTACTTTAGACCACAGTGCTGGCTCTATTTCCGCTGTCTCCGACGTCAGCTCGAAGCGGAACGTAATGAGCATCTGCGACGAACAGGTATTAGGCCTTCCCCTTTAGGAAAGCATTGAATCAAAGCTTTCTTATGGGGTTTTGCAAGACGTTGAGTGCAAAGCATGAGGATGTCCAAGCACCTCTAGTAGCTGTCTGGTTTCACATCGTCAGGCTAATGGGACAGGGACAACGTGCTTAGACCACTTCAATGAGATGAAGAGGTCTGGATGCCTACAGGGTCCTTTTAAGATTTAAATAATTTCATATGATCTGTATTGTTTGCATCTTTTCTACTGCAGAACTATATAGAGGTGTCGGAGAGTCTTCATTGTAGACGGAGTACATTTATTTTTTGCTCCATCAACAGATACATTTTTGTTATTTATTTTAACTTGTATTTTGAGTTTTAGGAAAATATCTCACCAGTCGGTTTGCTTGGATAGATAGAGCAAGTAAATGGCATTTAATCAAAAGAAAGACCTCTAATTCATGAGATGTAATAAATGTACACCTAACTACAGGACGATTACTAAGTCATGAACTTTGTTTGTTTAGAGCTGCATCTAGTATGTAATAAAAATAGTTCAGAACAATTAAAGTACGGTTATAAAAAAATTTAAATACGATTTTCCAGTAACACAAGTTATAAAATTGACACTTCTTCCTGTGATGTACAGAATACATGAAAATATTTTGGTAACACTTTTCCATAAACCTGACCAATCTTGTTCCCAGAAAATGTTCTACTCAAGCAAGAATATCAAAGTACTGGCCAAGAGACATAATTAATCCAATGTCAAAAAGAGCATGTGATTGCAAATTAACAGATGCAAGGATGCTTTTACTTAATGTGTGGTATTTAACACTATAAAGTCAGCTGCACTAACAATCCTTTGTGTACAGTTTCATCCAATTTGATTTAAGAAGAAACACTTAAACAGGTGAGCCTTTCAAACCAAATGGAAGGAATAAGAAGAAAAACATTTTGAAGAGATACATCAACCGAGGAAGAAAATACAAGACAGTCAATATGGTTAATTTTTGTTGAATGGTTAATGAAAAAAAGAAACAAAAAAAAACGAACACACATTCTGATCCCCAGCCTGGAGTATAAGTGCCGACAGGATTAGACTGATCAGGTGGGTAAGGTTTGTGTTAGGCTTGCAGTTAATGACATGAGAGTGTAGATATACTGGAGGTAATATCTAAAAGATATTAAAGCAAATCATGCTCATTTTTGACAAGAACAAAACATATACCAATGGAACCATAAATTGATAAATATATAATTTCCTCAAGCAAACTCACTGAATAAGACACAGGTTTGGACCACTACTGAACACACGCAAGTGTTATGATAGATTCCGATATGTTTGAAAAACAGACAACCTAGAATTGTTATTTTATTATACACGTTTGAATAAAGATATTAGTAGCATGATTTATATTAGACTTGTGCACAGTAAGAAAATTTGTCTAGTCCAAACAATATTTTCCTAAAAATAGAAAATGTTTCAGGGACACCGTACTTCGTAATAGTAGTCCTGCTCAGCAGAATTTCAGAACAGAGATTCCAAATCAGGAATAAAAATCTGAAGAACAAAAAAAGGGTCCAAATATACATTCAGATTTTGCTGTACATTTTTAGGAGCATTTACCATTTGGTTCATAGATCATGTGAGAAAAAGTAACAAATATACTGAAAATACAGAAGGAGATTTAAAAATAAATAAATAATCCATAATAAATAGATATCTTTTTTTACTGCTCCCCTTTATTACCTCTTATGCTCAGTTGATCTGTGTCTAAAATCAACATTTCACGACGGTCTACTAGCCATTAATCATTTCTGTTTCTTTGATGCCATGAGCAGAATTCAGAATCTGAACCAAAAATGAACATTTTGGTATTCAGAGTTTTGTAGGTTTCATGATTCAGATATCTTGCAGCTCGGAGTTCAAAAATTTGGCCAATGGGCCGAGGTCAGCAGGTGAGGTCACAGAATCTCACCAGCTAGTCCATGCAGGGCCGGCACTATCTGAGTGCCGGCCCCGCTATTTTCCGTAACTTTGAAATCCCGCAAATTCTCACATTAGTGAATAATTCTTAAAATGTTTACGAACCTCTAAATTGTAATGAGTTAGTAACAAATCCAAAATTCTGTCTAAAGTAGCCAAGCCGTGTTCACAGCAGAGTGAAGGATGATTACGTATTCAGCTATGACTAACCATGTTATTTACTAAAATGAGAATTCAAAGAGAATTTCAAATTTAAGGCCAAAATCAACTGAAAGCATAGCCAACTTGAAGAATTTTTCCATTTCAGTTATTTTGACCTTAAATTTCCATATAATTCCCCATTTCAATTTGTTAGAAATAAGAATTTAGTAATTAACCTGGTCATTTTTTCAGATTCAAGGTCATCAAAGACATTCACAATTATCTAGGTAAACTACAGCAAATGTGTTTTTCATATTTAAACTATAGGGAAGTAATAGCAAAATTAGATTGAAGATAAAGTTCAGGAACGTCCCGTGAAATTTGTCTGTTCACGGTGTATTTTGGTATCATTTGGTAGAGAAAAGTTCTGTTTTACACATGCGTATTTACGCGAGAATACAGGTCTACAATTATGTAGTAAATATGCTTTGATGTTTGACAGTTTTGATGTGTAAAGCTAAAAAATAATAAATCATTACTAATTAGACCCTACGAACACACTGAATAAGGGTTTTAAATGAAAAGGACATTAAGAAAGATGACTTAAGTGAGTTTGAATCAAGTTGAAAGGTTTCATTAACTCCTACAGTCTAGTGCTTCTGGGGTAAAATTCTTCACACTTCAAACAATCAGATTCTTTAAATGTAAATAGCATGTTTGGAACATTTAAGGCCAGTTTTACCATTTAAAGCAGTGTATTCATTTTAGAAGTGTGACAATTTGTGATTGCTGGTAATAAAATAAGTAAAGAATGCAAACAATTTCAGTATTTAAAAATCAGAACAAAATCTAGAAGCTCACGGAAAAGAAGAAAAACAAAAAGCAAACCTTTAGATGTGAAATAGAGCCTCGGGGGCCAGTTAAATAAAGATAATAAATGGCCATATCTCTTAGCTATGAATATGCTGCCACTCGAGTACTTTGAAAAAAAATCAAAAATTGGTTTAAAAAAAAAAAAAAAAGATTTTGTTGTGTGGTATAGTTAAAAGTCAATATCAAATTGATTTGAGTGGAAAAAAAAAAAAGGATAGAAAGAAGTCACATGACGACCACCACCACGTCAACATCACAGTAACGATCATAATTAATGCCACCTAGGAACCTTAAAGAGCATAGACGAACAGGCAAACCTTCAAAGAGGAGAGGGAAATAGAATGTGGTAGACAAAATAAAACAGAAATCACCATTCCAGTTTTGGTGACTGAATACAAAACTAGGGAAGGACAAAAACAAATCCAAAATGTTTTAAAAAGACTTCACTGAGGTTTTCTTCTCAGGAGAGGAACAATGATTAAAGCATACAACGTGTTGAATCATAATCTGGATATTTCCATTTTCTGAGTTGAGAGTCTCCTCTGTAGCACGGTGTTTGAGTTTCGACAAACATGGCGCTGTGCATTATGACCATGTATCTCCACTTCTCCCACACGACATTGTTTCAGAAGTCTTGTGGTTTGTTCAGATGCAACTTTGCAAACCTTTTTAGAAAGAGAAGAGGCTTTCTCCTGGCAACCCTTCGAAACAAACCATACTTGTTCAGTCTTTTTCAAATTGTACTGTCATGAACTTTAACATTTAGCTTGCTAGCTGAGGCCTGTAGTGTCTGAGATGCAACTCTTTAGGTTTTTGCAATTTCTCGGAGCATTGCACGATTTGACCATGGGGTGAATTTGCTTAGATGTCCACTCCTGGAAATATTGTCAGCAGTCTTGAATGTTTTCTACTTTTGAACAATCTTTCTCACTGTAGAATAATGGACTTTATATTGTTTGGAAATCGCCTTATAACCCTTCCCAGTTTGATGGGCAGCAACAATTGCTTCTCTAAGATCATTACTGATGTCTTTCCTTATTGGCATTGAGTTAACACACACACACACACACACACCTGAATGCTCCAGACCAGCAAACCGCTTGAACTTCAGCTTTTATAGAGGTGGTCACACTTGCGGACGATCAATTAATCAAGGGCATTTGGAAGCACTGTATACTTATTATTTTCACACATGGCTTCTCCTTCTTGGCTTTATTTTTGTTATATAAATCATAACAAGATGCAATATGTCATGTGTTCATCTCCAGTTGTATTTACCTAATTGTAAGACCTGCTAAGGAACAGATGATGGTTATGCCCTGGTATGTAAAACTATAGAACTCAAAGAGGGTGTACTTTCTTTTCCCCATAACTGTACATATACACACACACACACACACACACACACACACCCCTTGATTGATTTATGGTTAGTCAGATTTAAACTTTTCAATAGTTGCAAATGTTTGAACTCAAAAATGTCTAATTCTTTGTGTGGGGACTATGTATTTTTATGGCATTAATAAACACTGTGGGTTTCAGGACAAGGTTCAATATGCCAGACACAGATTATTAAAACAGCTCCATACATACTATAGCTCATCTTTAGGTTTCACACCGATCACTGAATGAGGTTCATTATGTATTATTTTCCATGACGCATAGAGGAAACAAATGTATACTTAGAAAGAAATTCTAAAAATATTTTGAAGAACGATCTGTGGTTTAGATTAGAGGTTTGGGAGATATACGGTTAATTCATATTCGTGTAAGAAAAAGCTGTAACCCTTTTAGAAAAATTAAATAAGTTGAAAAAGATAAATTTAAAAATAATAAACTGTGAAAAAGTTGCTAAACAAAAAAGGTAAAATTATTTCAAAGAATTCAGGATCTGCTTTCAGATTCACCTACACCAACTTTCACCTCCCAGTCACTGTCTCTGATATGAAGTTTTATTACTCTCGTCATTGACAAAATAAAAACCAAACAAAAAAATAAAACGGTTTTATCAGTTCTCAAACTAATAGGGAATTCAAAGTTAATTTCAAATTTGAGGCCCAAGTAGCCAAACTGGCAGCATAGCTTGCCTAGAGAAATTGGACTATTTGACCTTAAATTTTAAATTCACTTTGAATTCTCACTTTAGTGAATAACTCTGTTAGTTTCAAACCACATTTGTGATATTTTTCTTTAGAAAAGTAAACATTGACTGCTGCATCCACCTATTTACCCGTTTTTATTTTTTTGAACATTCTCTGAGTTCCCTATGTTACTTTTCTGCTCAAGTCCACCGTTCATCTTTAGATGGGAAGGGGGAGCTACCATACATGTTTGAAGTGGTCATGGTGGTTGGAATAACACTTTAGCCAATTTTTTCTTACAAAGACGGGAGTCTGTATGTGCAGCATTTCATTATTAATCACTAGCAGAAAAGGTCAATATAAATGCATAGTTGTAACTCCGTCTCTGTCAGAGTCATTAGAGTGTCATTAGCCAGCATGGCAGAAGACTTGGCAGATGTCATTTATATGCATATTATAAGGTTGTCTGCTGTCACCGTGTGGCGCATACTGGTGTTAAATACCTGCACAGCCCCACCTACTGGTCACCCAAGTTCTCCCCTCAGCCAGTCCTCAATGAAACCCTCCCACTAAAGGAGAATGACACCACCTAAACGGGTCAGGCTGCAAGGTGAAGTTGGCCTCGTTGCTAGGACACAGGCAAGTTTTAGCATCTATATTCTCCCTAGTTTTGTGGCACAGTCTACGTGAGTAAGATTTACTTCGGCGAAAGCCAGTGTTTTATTAAAACAATATTTGTTAGTTGGAGTGACTCTCTAAGGTTTAAAATGTACTAGTTTTGTAGCATATTAAAGTGTATTGCTTTTTTGTATAACTTTATAAAATATGCAATATAGCCAGTCTCCTTCTATATCATTGTTATTACACGGAATTAGCCACATAACTGTGTTTTATAAACTATAATAACCATTTAGCATATTTTATGACAACAGAAGTGTAACTAGAAACCATTGGGTCTCGATTTAAAAATTGCACTGGGGTCCCCCTTATGCCTAATTCCCCCCAGTCCCTCTATCTCTCATCCTCCCACCCCCATGTGTCTCATAGCCACAGCCCCTCCATGTGCCCAATTCCCCCAACCCCAGTCCCTCCATTTGACTCTCCCCCTCCCCTACCTACCCTGTACCTCCATTCAGGGTTGCAAAGTAGTCCTGTCAGACCGCGGTTTGTTCATCCATGCTACATGCAGTGACTGGCAGTCAGGGAGTAATGTGCTGTATGCTCGTCTCCTGCAAGTCACCAGGCAACTGCACACATTGGCCAGTACAGCCATGCACTGGTCTTGAAGTTATGCCAGCTCACTGGTCGACATGACGGCCGGGCCCCCTGGAGTGATGGGCCTGGTCTCAGCTGCGACCACTATAGTTGCGCCACTGACAATAGCCATGTACATTTAATCATCTTTTTTTTCTCCCATTACAATACCCATGTGCTCTTTTTATATACATTTTAAATAGTTTTGTTGCAGAATATTGCTTGTATAAATTTTATCACATTAATATCAGACTTCTATATTGAACCCAAAGCCTTGTTAGTCATTTGGACTATTTTAAGTGACCATTAACAGTTGTGATTATTTCTGATATTGGGCAAATATTCCATATTAATTCTAAGCTAAAAGAAAAATATAATAAAAAAAACAAAAACACAAAAACACACACACACATACATCACCACATTCGGTATTAGCAATATCAGTGATTGGCTGAGCACATCAGCAAAACTGCTTGAAAATTATTTGCCATGGTATGGAGCCTGCAGTCGAATAACACAATAACTACTGCAACAGCAATAAGTAGTAATTTTATATTGATCATACTGAAACCCCTCCCCTCCACTCCCCCACCCCCAAAAAAAAAAAAATTCAAGTGCTACTAACTATGGCATTACAGCCTGAGCTTCGTACCAGAACAAGATAACACACGCGGATAAGACCATGATGGTATCTACAGTTAATTCACTTTTGTAATATAAAGAGATCATTCAAACGCTTACCACAAAACAATAGCACATTTAATAGATGCTAGCTGTAAATTCTCATAACTGCTTTAATAAAAACTGTCCATTCCACAAAAATCGCAAACCAACAACACAGCAACATCACTCTGATACATTTAAATGTGTTTTATAGACACTGATCTAGCAAACACTATTTCGCTAATGAATGCCTGCCAAAAACAATGTGGAAAGGAACCGAAAATGGAGTAGCAGTTCTGCCTTGACACCAGTTAATCAAAGAATTCATCTTTTTAAAAAAAGCAAAGAAAAATAAATAAATAAAATACCAAAAGTACACAAATTGCAATAAATGACCCTAATGCAATAAGAAAAAAAAATATGTATCACGGGACTTTCACTTGAATAATGTGAAAAAACTATTTGGCCCACCGCATTTTGGTCTTGCTGAAGAAACAATAAAGTCTTACAGATTACCTGGTTATAGGGCCAATTATTTGTGTATTTAAACTCAGAATGGAGGGAGAACCACCGTCTGGTAGTCCAAAGAATGATTCTATGACTTCCAGAGAAAGGTCTTCTTAAAGCCAAATAGCCAACAGTAAACTAGACCATACACCCAGGCTCAGTGGCCAGCTCCACTAAAGCTCCTGTAGTTCAAACCTCTGCAACAATTTAATTGTAAGCCTTCCCTGCAAAGTGAAAGTATTTACAGTAGCAAACAGGAACCAAGTCTACATTAACAACCTTATTTTAGAAATAGACATTTTATTAGTACTAAATGTGCATGTTTAAAAGGGACTGATAAACATTCACATATTTAGCATGTTGGGGTAGTAGGATTACATTGGTCTATGTAAAACAGAATCAATCAAATGAGAGTGTCTGCTGAACAACAACATGCAGACCATATGGAAATTAAAAATAATTGTAACGTAAGCAGCACATTACAAAGGACAAAGATGTAAAACAGCAGGTACAATATCCCTCTATTGGAGACACTGAGAAATAGCAGAACTTAACAAAAAAAAAAAAAGCTCTGTATTCAAGGTGGATGGTTATTTTCTTTAGAATTAGAAATACAAATATCATATGGTCTGGATTTTAAAGAAGTCAGCATGGGTCCTACCAACTGCACAATCGTTTTTGGCAAAGAGTTTGGGCAAAACACCTCTGGTTATAAAAATTGGAGAAAATCTGTCCGCGTCTGAAATGTTAGCCACACAACAGAAAAATAAGAACAAAGTGTTATAAAAGTATCTAGAACAGGATGGAAGACATTTAACAAGGCCGTACAAGTAGAACTTAATTAATTGGAAACCAAATTATCTGTGCACTGGCCAGTGGCAGTTTAATATTTCTACAAAAGCAAACATATGCAACACAGACACTCATTAGATTCAGGAATGTAGACGGTTATTATGTCCTTAAAAAAATATGGACTTAGACTTCGAGCACTCCCTCACTTCTTAAAGCATCAGAAAGGAGATTTAGTGCTGCTGTTGTGGAGGACAAGGGACTAGATAATTACATTGTCAATCCATAAAAAGCTATCGAACAGAAGTATTAAAATCTATTCAGTGCACTGGAGATAAGAGAAAAAAAAAATACACCTGTACATTTTTACCTGGACTAAAACCTCTCTCCTATTCCCTGAAAACACAACTTCCCTGTACTAAACATGCACAAAATAAATTAGTAATTAATATAATAAGTAATTAGAGTTGTCAAAATATTGTTTACACCCAAAATAAAAATAGATTTTAGTACAGAGGTTCCCAAATCAGTCGTCATGGCCCAGCAACAGTCCAAGTTTTGTCAGTATCTTCATTGCAATAAAAAATGGAAATATATAAACTGTTGGTGGGCCACAAAAATGGAAATATATAAACTGTTGATGGGCCACAAAAATGGAAATATATAAACTGTTGATGGGCCACAAAAATGGAAATATATAAACTGTTGGTGGGCCACATGTTTTACATTGCAGCACTAAGTGCAAAAGGGTCACAGCATCCAGACCACTTCAATTAGCTAAAGTGGTCTGTGTGCCTGGAATGTCCCTTTAAATACAATTATTAAAAAAGCAGGAACAGTGATTCACCTGCAAATTAATTATTTCAAAAGAATTGTAAAAGATCTGATAGAGGTCTTCTAAAGTAATTGATATCCAGTTACTTTTCACTACATTATCAAATGAAGAACAATGGACACATACTGTAAAAGTGTGGCAGTGTCAGACTGTTTCAACCTTAGGAGTTTGAAAAGTGGTCATAAATTATACAAATTACAACCAAACAACAAGAAAAAAACCCACATGGGTAACTATTTAGAATTAACACCGACATGAGGAGAACAATAAGACATTAGTACCTCTTGAGTAAGCAATTCATTTAAAAGAAATATTTATATCCAGAGGCCTACCATAGTATCTCAAAATAATAGAGTTCTTTTTTGCCGAGCAACCCTTTCCTTATCATATATACCAATATAATTAATGCAATATTGCACTATACTTTTTATCTTTCTGTGTACAAATCTATGCATTTGAGAAAGGTTTATTCATCTCCAAATTCATTTTACTGTGAGTGCTACTGCATTGTTTGCATGTTCAGTTGGGTTTTTGTGCATTTTGTAAATAGTGAGCTGTAGTAGCATTGTCGTACTTGCTCATAGTTCTTTTTTTGTTATTGCCAGGCTTAATTCACAAGGACCATATTGATCACAAGTCCATACAGGTCTTAAACATGATCCACATATCCAAATGGTAAGGAGTCACAGAAAAGGTGTTTCACATAACAGGGTGGGACTTCCTATTTGAGAATTAAAAAAATATTTCATAAAAATTATAGATGTGGGTATGGAGTAGGCCAATTGTAACCCTCAAAATATATCAAATGAATATATTTAATACATATAATAGTACTAGACAAGGCTGTCCACTTTCATCATTGTTTGCAATTGTTTTGGAGAACTCTCTCTACAAATCACACCCTACATAAAAAGCTTACAAGTACATGTACATGTGACTTCACATGCACACTCACTTGCTTAGAAAAATGTTGCATTCAGGACACATACTCTAAGCTATTTCTACTATACACACACACTCTGTTATGAGCAGAATAACTATATTGGCAATCTCTCTTTCTTGCAGAAAAGGAGAAGATTTTTGATCTCACCAAATATTGTTCAGCTACAGTGTGAATGCAGGAAATTGCATTTGAAGTGTTAGTCAAGTGGTATTGTACCACTACCTGATCTTTTTGAAAGTGCCCTCACTTAGAGAAGAATTGTTGGCACTATGATCGAGCGGGGAACACTATTACACTTGTGGTGTAACGAACACCTTGTCCAATAGAATTGGAACAAATTTCACAAAGAATTCACCTTTTTCATTTTCCTGAAAACTTTTTCTACCATTCTGCTCCACGATGTGATCAACGCCGATGGTGGCATAGAAGATATCTTAACCATATAAAAAAAAAATCACATTTCTCAACCTACTAGAAATTTTCCAATCGTCCTGGGAGTGTATCTGGGTGGTTGAGAAAAATCCATTCAGTCAAGGACTTTGTAACTTCAGGTATTAAATGAAATAATCTTATTTAGCAAAGTAGACCAGAAGATTCTATTCATATTTACACGAGTCAAGCTCTTTAATTTGTTTATGAGACCACTCACCAAGTTCTCATAAGAAAAGCAGATTGAGTGAAGCCTCGTGCACTCTATTGACTACTCTACGATTCCCCTTTAAACTTTCTCTTGCCTGCTCAAGATTTTTTCCCTCCTCTCTTTTCTCCTTATTTGTACATTTAGAAAAAAATATATATATATATACTTTACTATTCATCACATCAGGAAAGGTGAGTGCCATTATTTGTGATTATATATATATATATAATATAAATAAAAAATTTCCTGTACACTGTATCCAAAAAAATATTGGTTTCAGCTACATTAGCTTTAAGCTGAACGGATAAATTGTATTAGCAAATAATAATGTATTTAAAAAAAATAAATAAAAAAAAGGAAGGGGGACAATACCAGAAACTGATCTGGTCACAACACAAATTGTAGATGGAGAGCCTTTGCTCAGGTCAAGCTTTGTCAGTCTCTAATCCTTCTCAGGTGACGTTGCTTGTATTCCACCACATCCAGTTGATCTCCTCAAATATTTTCCTTCCTCTCCTCTTTAATCCTTCCAGAGAGATTTAAGTAGCACAAGTTAATGTATTTTATCCTCTGAACATCAGATTACACCACGGCTCATTCGGTTTAAGATTGAAAGTCGTTAATAGAAAACAGTCTTTGCAAATCACAAAAATAGTGTTCTTTGAAAACATAAATAAAGCTTGATCTTCAAGCCCATTTAAAAGGCACAGCATTCCACTGCATTGTACAGTATTGTCTACTATTTGAAAAAATAAATAATGCCCTGAGAACGGAGTGCTAGGTAGGTAGGTTATGCATATGTTTTATGGCGAACTTTAAACTTACAACTCCCATAACGCTTTGCCAGATATTTTATTTTTAGTTCTAGAATAGCTTTTGCCCATTGCGGTTTTAAATTATCAGGATACAAAACAGATTTATTAGAGATAATCTTTCATAGTGTAACAAACTAAAGCAGATGTTTTCTGTGTGGACAGTGGCAAGGTTATAATTTCCTCTTTCCACACTTATATGAGAACTGTACTACACAAAAAGCAATATTTATGGTATGTGGGTAAAGGAGATGGTTATGTTTTTAGCAATGTTTGGCAGCTTGAAATTCCAAAATTGGTGTGTGTGTGTAAATAGATATGTAGCACTTATACCTAAAGTTAAACGAAGCACATGTCCATTGACCTGCTTTGTCGCCCATGCTCTCTTTTCAGTTTATTTTTGTTTCTTGATTGGTGCTGTCCAATAAAAGTTAATTTCCATAACTCAGCTTAACAGTCTATAGGTAGAATGTAGTATTGACAAATAGCTCCCTATAAACCCATCAGTAGTTTAAAAGCTACATAAATGGATGATAGCTTTCCTTTTAAACAAACCAAAAAGGTCACAACTGCGTCTGTGGAACTCCAGCCAGATTCATCACATGTCAACAATTAGACTAGTGCAGTTAAAACCTGACAGTTTTGATATGGAGTGTTGCCTAAGCAAAATGTAAACAATGTTTTAGAGCAAACTATTTAAAGGTTTAGATCAACGAGTAAAGATTTGGTTTAACACGATAGATAAAATAATAAATAGAAAATAGAATATGATTACAAAGACTTACGCAACAATAGACTTTATACCCACTGACACCAAAATTCAGACTAAACAACCGTAATCAGAAAAAGACTAATTAGGTAGGGTCTGACAAAGATACAGATCCGTTAGCTGTTCAGATTCATATCTGAATCATTTTTCTTGTGCTGAAATTTACTGACTCATTTCCCGTGAATGCTGGATTTAAGTACTGAGTAATTTAATTTCCCAGTGAAACCAATAGATAGAGACCATTAATGTTTTTATTACTATAATGATCATCGAGTCATTCTATTAGTTGACCTCTGACATCTTTGCATACTCATGGATTTTGCAGCCTGTGTGGTTGTCACAACAAAATAAAAATGCTCCCTGAAAATTAATCAAAAGATACATGACCTGTGCTGTGTAGATCTATGTTATGGCTTGGTCAAGCAAAATGTACATATATGGGAGAGAATTCAGGGAAATACAACAGATTCTTCAAGATAAGTAATCAATATTAAACTCTAAGCAAAGATGGTTAATAGTTGAACACAGGCAGTTTCTGGCCATCGGCAATTGTATGTATGTATGCACACTGATCAGCCACAAGATTAAGACCACCTAATATTGTGTAGCTCCCGCTAATGCTGCCAAAACAGTTCTGATGTGTCAAGGCATGGACTCCATAAGATCTCTGAACTTGCTCTGTAGTATCTAGCACCAAGACATTAGGAGCAGATCCTTTAAGTCCATACTTGGTTGTTCTGGTGCTTAATCCAGACTTCTAGCATTCTGGTTAC
This sequence comes from Pelobates cultripes, assembly GCA_933207985.1. Lineage (NCBI taxonomy): Eukaryota > Metazoa > Chordata > Amphibia > Anura > Pelobatidae > Pelobates > Pelobates cultripes. Next base: position 295,072,837 of record OW240915.1, on the reverse strand, counting down.
TGATCTTAATCCGTGTTCCTGATTTCTTGTTCCTGATTCCGGTTAATATTTCTTGGCCTTTGACCTTTGGCTTTGACCCTGACCACGCTTCTTGTCTTTGATCCATGGCTTCTTACATCCTGCTCTCTATTTGTGGATCTCCTGGCTTCCGACCTTCAGCTTGACTCTTGATCCTGCGCCTTTGATGCCAGCCTTGACCATCAGACTGCACTGCTCCATCCTGGCTTCATCACTTCCTCTAAATAGAAGCACCCAGATCTCCCCGGTTCCTGTATCACTCTCATTCACATGGGAAGGTCATGTTTTCAATTGTTGTACTGCAACCGAGTTATTCCCCAAACAAGCCAACCAGGAGGCTGTCACAGAGGGATAATGGTGAGGGGCTGTTTAGGGTTAGGCTAGACCCATTACCCAGTGAAAGGAAATCTATTTGCCTCAGCATACCAAGACATTTTGAACAATGCTATGCTTCCAGGTTAGTTTGAGCAGATTGGGGAAGGCCCTGTTTATTCTAGTATAACTGTGCCCCAGTGCACGAAGCAAGATTTATAAAGACATGGTTGGATGAGTTTGGTGTAGAAGAACAGGAATAGGGAACGGAAACTTTTACACTGTGCACAATTATATGGTGCACACTTATTGGTGGGCTCACACAAGTTTCCAATACCTATGCACGGTCTACGTAGTGGTCACTTGACCTGCAAAATGCAATCACAAGCATTTAACACTTATGTGAATTAGGTATTCCTATTAAACAAAAATTTAAATAAAAATAAAATTAAAAAAACACAAGCACAATTTCCCTTTAGTGATGATGATAATAATGATAAAAATGTAAAATACACCACCATCATTAAAACTAGGACTCCTTTGCCAATGATCTAAAACATGTTCTGTCTCACAGCATGGCACTTCTAGTCTAATAAAGGCTGATAGATGAGCCACAGCATATATCTGGAAGCAAATAAATGGTGGATCTACTAATAAGCAAAATTTGGTATTGTAGTGCTAAAGATAGATTTATTTTTTTTCCTTCTCATCTTGGAGTAGATTTCTACGATCAGTAATGAAAAAAATATTTATAAATTTCCCGTAAGTCATTATAGATCTGCTTAACACAAATAGAATTAAAAAAAAAAAATGTATTTAGTGCCATATTGCAAGGAAATAATTATAAAAATTAAGAAACTGAATAGAAGGGCATCCATTTTTCACAAGCCTTTATTTGCTATAATAAGATTATGTAAATTATCTACAAAACAGAGAAAGAGGCGTTGTAACTCACTTTTGAGCCTTTTGTCTTCCATGTGGGGCTTGGCATGGATAACTTTGTTAAATTGCCTCATTTGGTGTGCACATTTTACAGCAGAAGTTACAGTCATTGGCATACCTGCCAAGTGTCTCTTCTGGAGGGAGAGCCCCTATTTTCTACCCTAATGTCCCTCTTTCTAGCAATAATACAATAATGTGCCTTAAGTACAATAAATGTATTTATATAAAATTATTTTCAAATAACATGTTCTTGTTCTAGATTACATTTCACTTGCATACATTTTTAAGTCACCTAAATTTCTAAACACACTAATTTCTAGCAGATATACCCAGATATAAACATGCATGCTTTTAATTATGCATTTTTTTCCCAATGGGGTTATATCTAAAATCAGCTTGCAAAAGCCACAGATCTGAAGCCTTCACGAGCCCTCCTCTTCTTACCACGTCCAGGTATTAAATGGCTGTCCAATCACAGACTACCCAATGCAGCTCCATGATAACTCTTTGCAAGGCAAGTGCTCTGGGTAATCGCTGCCGCTTGAGTTAAGCTCCACTGAGCTAAACAACCAGGAAGTAACCAGACATGTGCTTTAGGGGTATGGATTGTCTCTTTTTCCATTTGAAATGTTGCGAGGTAAGCATTAGTGCAGAGTTAGGATCCTGTTCCTATATTATGTAACTAGGAAAAAATAAATTGAAAGATACTCTGCAACAGTAAATTAGTCATCCAGTCATTAGACGTGTGCATGACAAAAATAAGTAAATAAATTAAATTAACACATTTTCTAATATTGATAGTTTCTGTTGGAGGGATGGAGTCAAAGTAGATACCTTAGAACATATTTGGTGGTTTTGTCAACATATGCAAACATTTGGGAAAACAATTATATAGAGTTTATAAAGCAAATACTACTTCTTAAATGCAACCCTACTCCTTCTTACATTTTTTGGGGGGTGGGTTGGGGGGGTGACCCAATTCCTTTGTTTATTGTACACAACAAAAACTTTTTTGGTTTATGGTCAATGATGTCAACACGTTTATATCCTCTCATTTGAAGAAAAAAAAAAAAAACATCCTCTGAGCTTAGAGCTATAGAGGAATTGCATTGGGGAGCTGGGGGAAATGTATAAAAGTATACTAAGATATACTAAGCCATGGATAGATTATTGGCAAACATCACTGGTTTAAACTTGCTCAAATCTTCATCCACTCATGCTAGCATGGAGCTTAAGTGAACCAAATTGATTTGCCCCTTTACAAGAACCTCGGCATTAGAATATTTGTCTCTTCACTTGAATATTTTGACTTCAAAATGTCAAGTTTAGATTATCAAATGGTATTGGCTTAATATTATTTGATGATGTGATGATATTTTTCTCTGTTTCCCCCTACCCTTCATTTTTTTAAATCGGAGACAGTGTTCATAGTTAAATGTGACATTTAGCTTTAATCTGAGGTGTTAAGCATTATATGTCATGTACAAATTAAAGGGACACTATAGGGTCAGGAAAAAAAACATGTATTCCTGTAGTGTTAAAAACACTGTCTAGCCCCCTTTCCTCCTAAATATAGTAAAATCTTACTTTTGTTCCAGTCTGCTGGTGAAGGCTCTGCCCCTGATCTGCCTTAATCAGCATCTCCTCAGATGCATTGAATTATTGAATCCATGCAGAGGGTGTAGACATTGAATGTCAGTCACACTGTGCAGCACTGCCCCAGAAAGCACCTCTATTAGCCACCTGAGGAGTGGCCAGTGGAGGTATCCCTAGGCTGTAATGTAAATATTGCCTTTTCTCTTAAGAAAATTAGTGAAAAAAAAGCCTGAAGGGAATGATTATACTCACCAGAACAAATACAATAAGCTGTAGTTGTTCTGTTGACTATAGTGTCCCTTTATTACATGTTGACTACATGTTGATCGTTTTTACTTTATTTACTGTACTCTGATGTTAAAAAAGGGCAAAAAAAGTTTTCAATAAACAATAAGTTCTATAAAATGAAAATTTGTGGACAATGTTTTTGTCATGTGGCTTTTCACTACGGACAAATTTCAACTATACGATTTGGCAGAAAAATGTACCAGTGTACTGCAAAATAAATGCATAGTATAAAATACAATGTACATATCTTCAGTTAACTGTAAAATATATAAGTTTTCCCCACCATTAAGGTTCACAAATCATGAGGGAAGAATTTTGTATTATTATTATTATTATTATTATTATTATTATTAGATTCATAATTCTGACAAAATCACTTTTTGTGAAACTTAATACACATATCTCTTGGCCATGACTTATTTCATCCACAAAAGTACATTGCAATGTTTCAAGCTTATGGTCTTTGTCATGACTGGCTTCTTAAAGGACAACTTTAGGTCCATAGGAAAGCATTGAGTAATGCATTCCTCTAGGCCGTTTGAATGCGCGCGCAGCTCTGGCCACGCATGCTCATTGGGAGCTGACGTCAGCAGGGGTAGGAGAGGTCACCAGTGCCGAGGGAGCCCGGCGCTGGATTAAGGTAAGTGGCTGAAGGGGTTTTAACCCCTTCAGCCCAGCAGGAGGGGGGCTCCAAGGGAGGGGGGAGGGGGGCTAATAACCCTATAGTGTCAGGAAAACAAGTTTGTTCCTTTAACAGCAAATGATGCATCATGTGATCAGCGACCAGTTAAATATTCACTTGTTATTATAGATATTGATAACTCATTTCAAATAGAAAACAAAAATAAAAAAAAATTTTGCAATGGAATAATCAATACAACCACATTTTGCTTTAAAGCATTAAGGCAAGGTAATAAGACTTTGCTACATCATTACTCATGGTCTAAAGGGATTAGCTACAGAATGGATCTTAAAGCAGTAAATACTGTTCAGCACCCAACAGTGAAAGTCTTGGAAAACAACATTTGTATCACCATTAGATTAAAACCATCTGAGATAGAGGAGAATTCATTTCCATACAAAGTCTCGTCACTCAGCTATACATGTGCAAAAGAGACACTATGTGTCATCCAAACCCTAAATTAATGGATCATGTTGAGCACATTTTCTAAAGTTATAGAGAATATGCGGCTCAGACATGGGGGTTGTAGGGAGAGTAACAGGTTGATCGGTAGTAACAAAAATATTCACTCCTGTGCTCTGAGCTCACCTTACTTCAATACTGTGCGAAAGTAGATATGCCCTCGGAGATGCATAAACAGTTCAGAATAAATGGAGATTAATGATATTCATTAATAAGAAGCAATAACCCCTTCAAAACAGTTTTTCAGGACTACCAGTTATCCAGATGTTATCAATAACTCTATTGTACTCCATGGACTTAATCACAAGACCTAGTAGTGAATTGTCAATAGTGGTCGCCAAGCAAGAGTTAGACTTTTTTATGCCACATTACTCAAGTTTTTAAAAAATGGTTTTCCAATCTCTACAAATCTAAATTTTGTGAGAGTAGGTAACACTAAATAAAAAGTATAGATAATGAAACATGACTCCATTAATGTTCTCCCATTACAAGAGGGGGGTTGTCGTTCTTATTTTTATTTTATTTTTTTAAATTGAGGTGTGTATATTGCATATGTTCATGAGTAGTTTGTGGTACTGTGTAGGATATTGATGAATGTGGACTTTGAATGGAGGCTGCTTGTGCAACGGTGTGTGTCTGAATAAAATGTCACGTTGGGAGTTTGGGGGTGTGTGGATGTGAAAGGCTGCTTGTGGGGTTGTGTGAGTGTTGTGGATTGTCAGTGGTGTTGTCAGTTTGTGGGAACGGTGTGTGGGCTGTTTGTATTATTTGCATGAGGGGGAGGCTTCTTCTGCTAAGCTCTGTGTATATCTAGTAGTGTGGGCAGCTTCCCTGTGGTCTAGTGGGGACTGGGCTGGCCAGTCACAGGTCAAGGGCAGGAGCTGTGATAGTTGCTGTACTCCGGTGCAGATTCCTGTTCACTAGCGCTATGAGGAAGTGAGCATCGTGCTGCGATGCGTAAACAGAGGATTGTCCCTCACCACCTGCAGTCACTACTCTGTTTGCACTAGCAGATATCTGAAGTACCACTGGGATGCTTGATAGGCAAGAGTCTGCATGGAACTTAAGACTACCAGAGCCAAATAAAGGCACCGTGAGTGCCATGCATGGTACACGTACCATTGGTTGCTGACCCCTGCATCAATTTTGTGGCAATCCTAACTGAAACCTTTAGATAGAATAGATTACCATAGACAGAGAAGAAAGTAAGGAAGCAATGAGCTTGCTGCTCTGGTACATTTCCCTAATAAACAGTGAAAGTTAATTTAAGAAATAAATAACTAACTCAAGGGTGGCTTTTCAACCCTCCAACCCCCCACCCCACCGATTACTAGTACTACTTAATTGGTCATTAAGTGCACTGGTTATATTTGTTGTTTATAACCAATTTATTTAGCAGGGAAAAAAAAAAAAATCTAAATCAAAATTGTCTTAAGAATACACAAATGGTTATTTGACATTACCTTTTTGTTCTAGGTTTTAATGAAATGAAAAAAAATGTATAATTGAAATTCAATTTGCATTTGTTCGATACTTCTGTGAGTTTCACACAATTTGTTGTAAACTTAGATTGGTTTGGTTTATAACCATTCAAAGTTATGCAAAGAATGAAAACATAAGGCAAAAAAACATTTCTGCATCTTGTTAAATTGGTTTTAAACCAAAACATCAGATGAAGTTAAATGATCGATCTGATTTCCATTTGAGCCTGGATGCAATTGATTTCTACTGAGTCGAAGATTTCACTCATGCCAAGAATGTTATTTCATTACGAAAATTCTATTATGCCGCATCTGAGCTCATGTAATCGAGAGTTCAGAATGCCAAAGACATTTTTGCGGCTGATGCCCCATAGTGATTATTTAACCATTAACAGATGTGATCTACAAAGTTGTATAAAATCAAGTAACATCTTTTTTTAACATATTAAAAAATGAAATAAAAAAATAGCCCACTTTTGTTCAATCACTATTTAAATATCTGTATGATATGTGTTCTAAAAATGCATAACTACATGAAACCATTACTACTAAAAATTCACTTTATGTACTCATCCCGCCCCCCCCCTCCCTTTTTAAAAAAAAAAAATACTTTGTGGCTTTATAAGCAGGTGCAAATTGAAGGCAACATGAACAGGTTTGTACAATACTCTAAGAGAAATCTCTGTAATAAGTAAAGCACACCCCTAGTATAGCTTATGAAACCTGGCCGTTAAAGCTATTCAAGAACAATTTTAAGGTTATTCGCAAAGTCAAATTGATTCTGACTTTGTAAATTTTGCCTGGATTTTCAAACTAAAGTAAATTAATTAAATCACAGATTGGCAGCTGGAACAAGAGGGCTGGCAAGGGGGGCAATTACCCTACTGGGCCACTACATTACAGAGTTTGTGCGGGATGCGGCCTTTTAACACTATTCTTCTGATGATTGGACAACGGTGTGTGTACAGAGATGACAGTGCGTCAGTGAGGACTGAAAGGATCAAGCAGTAGACAAGAATATTGAATGGCCTTTGCGAACCGAAAACCTTTTGGGTTTCTGCCTGCGCTGTGTGCCTACAATCTCAATGTTCCTCAACCCTGGGCTGGTCTACTGGAATATTTCTTGGGAGAGTCATGTATAGCCAGTACAGCTGTGCAGGGCACGTCCCTATACCCCTCATGTGTGTTATACATACACAAAGACACACACTGAAACTCATGGGGCCCCCTCTAAAAGCATGTTGTCTCACCGGAATCAAGTGTTCCCACAACCTGGCCACAGGTAAAAGACAGGGATGGGGGAATAAACAGGATTATAAATAAAATAAAAAATAAAAAAATTTAAACTGCCCTCCTCCAGCCCTTATGCAACACCACAAACACACACAATGCATCCACTACACACACTACATCCACTTTCCTCATACACATTCTGCATCCACTTTACTTATCCTTGTGGGTGAACTTGGAGGAGGTCACTGTGGATGAAATCAGGTGGTGAGCCCCATTGGTCCAGGCCTTGAGCTGTGTAATGGGACACAACTTCTGGGCCCAACTGGGCTGCCAAACTATGACAAGTATGTATAATGTGGAGGAGTTTGCAAATGGATGCTAGGTGGAACAAGAAGACACGTGAAATAGAATCAATCACTCAGACATGCCCAAATCTCTGCGAATGCTCCCTCGTCATGCACAGGGGTGTAGGAGGTCACAAACCAGAACACCAGCAGCCTTCTTTAAAAAGGCCATTTGTTTCCAGTTGTCCCCAGACCAACAATTACCAGCCCTCCACTGGCACCTAGTAATATGTAAGGAATTATTAAATGATAGTTTGTGATTGAGGCCTATGCTGGTAAAGCTAGATCTCACAATGTATGTAGTTACCAAACCAATCAGTTCACAAAACTATGTAAAATGAGCAATAAGCAATAAGTAATGGCCTATGAGTTGACTAAGTGCACAAAAGGAAAATTTAAGTGCATTTATGTTAAGAATAGACACCCTGTGGAAAGACTACAATTTTTATTTCCATTGGCATTACAGAGAACAGCGGGGAAATGGATCAAACGCATTTTGTGTCAAGGACACTTTATCAAAAGAGTGATTGTACCCCAAAGCCCTATTGCAGTAACTTGGTGCCATTCCCCAGTAATGGGGCAAACTGTTTTGCAATGGCATGCCTCTTACCTGGGCCCCACTCGGCACAGAGTTTCTCATCACGCTTGGTGACTTGCATCTGGCTCCGGGAGAGCAGCAGAAGCTAGATGCCGATCATTCATTGGCTGAGGGTGTCAGCTGTGTGCTCTCAGCCAATGAATGACAGTGCACAGAACTGGCATTAGGCAGTCCAGAACTCTAAATCCAGACGGGTTAACGATGCTGCTGAAGGTGGAGTTATACATCTGGCAGCAATGTAAAATACCCAAGTATATACATTTTATACTAAAATACTGCACATACCGTGTCCTTGCACAATGATCACTACAAAATGTTCATTGGGCTTGGTATCACCCTTTAAGTCTTCAAAACATAAAAAACTTTTCAAAAACAAGAACTGAAAAATTTGATAACAATTGTCCTTTAAGATCTATTTCACGGGGAAACAATGTCTGTATTTAAAGAGTAGTGTTTGGTTAAAAAAAATAATAATTCTGAAGTAGGACAAACGTTCATCCAAGCATAGAAGTCACATACCACAGGTGTTTAGCGTGCTCTACGAACAAAATATATAGCAGTGAAAAATCAAAAAGACTTAGCCGTATCTATCTTCAAGTACACGATTAAGTGGATGTCAAAGATTTTAATTTTGTGTTCGGGTGTAGAGTCTCCAGCTTAAATAGCTGCTGGAAGAGGTGGGGGCATGTTATAATCCAGAGTCTCTATCAATTGATACTTAGAGTCATGGAGACTTGCTGTTTTCAATGGAAATGTTGACCTAAAATAACAATGCACTCACCATAAATATTGAGGCTTTGTTTGCAGTAATCAAAATGTTCAGCGCAAAACAGATTCATCTCATGCATATGTGGTTAATCCACTTGTTCAGTGTGGTAGGATATCAATTAAAACCAGCTTAGGTGATTGTGGGACAATTCACACAATTGGAGTTAGATCTCTATTCATGTCTTGAGTTCACAATGGCCCGCTTAATCCGTGTTGTAAAGCAGAAACCACAACTATCACCCTGCACTGTCTAGCCAACATGTTAAGTAGTTCCACATTTAATTAAAGACACAGTATACCCTTTGTTGACCAAGATTGTCCAGTTACTTTTAAGTATTGAAATCAAACTTGAGATGGTGAAGAGAAAAAAAACAAAAAACGACAGACTATTAGAACAACTTCAAAATGAAAAGAAATGGAAAATAAAAAAATAAAAAAAACACATTAAAACTTAATGTTTAGGTTACTTAAATTTACAAGACTATAATTTAAAGCCATTTATTAGAGACCTGTTGATTTTAGTATTTATGTAATCTTTATTGCTCTCCAGAAAATGTATTTTATTTAAATGTAGGTACTGAATGATCTTGCTCGTAATCTCAGTTGTAAAATTAGATAGGAACATATTGAAACTATAAAGAGGAAAAGAGCTCTATAGAACTCAAAAATTGTTAAAAGTTTGCTTTTCTAAGAAGTGACTCTTTAGAATTGAGATAATAAAAGAAGATATTGCACAAACACCCTTGAGAAAGGCAGCCAGGAGGTGCCGAAACGTTGGTGGTATTAGGGGCTCGTGTTTCTGCTAGAATAGGCTTGTGTAAGTTGTGGTTATTACAATTGTTTAAATGTATTTGCTTTATTGTGGTCAGTTTAATTTACATTTTTTTTGCTCCATTTGATTTTTTGCTTTGTGTTTGTTATAACTTGTGTGGTTTAATAAAACATTTATGTGCATCTCTTAGGAGCAATCTAGTGTGCAATTTCTCTTATTATATTGGATTTTGTTTGGGCATTTGAGGGAGTACTTTGGAGTATTAGCACCTAGTTATATGTATTTTAGCATATGATCTCTCCATACAGTGTTGTTAATTCTTTACAATTGAAACACATGAAGTTAGAACTAACAGCCACACAAACTAAAGCAAAAATAGTTTTTAAAAAAATTAAGTAAAATATGCTGAATCAGTTGCACACATTCATGTGTTCTCCAATCATGTTCCAGCCCAGAGATCAACTAGCCAAAGTTGGTTTATCACCCCAAACGCTCTCTATTCTCTAACCTCCGGTCTCTTACAATTCTAACTTTCTCTCCATCCTGTTTTGTTTAGTTTTTCATTCTATTCGAAAAAAAGATGACAATTTCCTGAATTTTCAGGTTCAGGAGTGTATCATAGTACAGGGTGCCGAAGAGATCTGTATATTTGCCAAACAGATACCTCCAAACAGTTCAAATAGACAAAGAGGAGGCGCCTTGCTGAGAATTTTTTTTTTTCAGGTGAATTACTAACTACAGCTTTTGGAACTAAAATGTTATTTAGAAAAACAATGTATCATATTAACATTGACTGATTTCAAACATTTATTGAAGTTTAAAAACACATTACTGGGAGTTGTATTACTGTGGAGCTCTGTTATACACTCAGACACACAAACAATATAGAGTTCCTAGAAAAGATGGACAATAGTATACAAAAGAAGGACAGAGGGATTTTAGCCCAAAATACGGACTGTACTTCCAAAATAGGAACACTTGGGAGATACACATGCAGCAGACCACTCTCACAAAAACTCAAGATGAGCACTGCTGCATTTTGTGTACGCATACATTTGCACAAACACAGGTGCACACATTTACAAACATGCATAGAATGACAAATACCTACAACTACACAGATTAATAGCTATGCCTCAGTACACATACCTAAACCCACATACAGACACAGAGACCTATACAGAAACACAGAGATAGATACACCAATTCATACACCATGCCTCCCAACTGTCCTGCTTTTAGGCTGGACAGTCAAAATTTTTGGGTGCCGTCCTACTTTAGTTCCCTTAAAAGCTGGGGGCCCGCCAAACTGCTTGTCTGGTGGTGGGCCAACCCATTTTCTGTAAGGGTATACGCCGTTATTGGACAAGACCACCATGCCACCCATTGGGAGTGCCACTAGTGATGTGCCTCATGTCACTGGTGATGCAACCGACTCCGCCCACTGTCCTGACTTCCACTGTACGAATGTTGGGAGGTATTATATACTAGGGATGTGCATGGGCCAAAAAAAAAAATAAAAATTTGGTTCGGTTCGGCACTTCCAAAATTCGGGACTTCGGGAATTCCCTAACCCCACTAGGGTTAGGGGTAGAGTTGGGGTTAGATTCCGGTCATCATTCCCTTAATTTTCCCTCCCCTCTCCTGTTTTGCCACTTTTCAGAAATCAGAAGCACTTCGGCACTTATGAAATTCAGCACTTCGGTTCGGTACTTACGAAATTTGGCAATTCGGAAACATCAGAATTGATGAAATTCCTCGGAATTTAAATTTGTACCGAAACGAATTGCACATGTCTATTATATACACACACATACACGACTACAGATATTTTGTCTGTGGTCATTCAGCCCATTGTTTTGGACTTCTCGGGGAAAGAAGGCACTCTCCCTTGGGTCTGCCACTGTGCACCATCTTATTTTATGAGGCATCAAATTACAAGCGGATTCATAAAATTATTTTTTTTGTAACAGAAGTGTTGCATGCCCAGAAGACTAAAGTGGATCAGGCAATCCAACCATAACTAATATTTTCTAACTCCTTAGTTTATATTAGAAAACCAATTTAAATCAATTTTTAGAGTTTACATAAATGGTTTTGTTGATCATTGCGGTTGGCAGGCTATGTGGAGGGTGGACTGTTAAAGACGTCACTAGGGGAAAAAATAAGAAATAAATGATTGGAGTCACCTCTCTATAACCTGTGGACAGTAATGCTTTATGGTCTGATTATATGAAGCCTGCTGGGAGGAAGCATTCAGTTCCTGAGAGGGCAGCCATTTCCTCATCCTATGCTTGGTTGCTCTTGAGAGATTTTAGAGACTATAAGTCACATCAGCCAGTGCTACAGAAAACACATGTATAATCTTCTAACAACATCAGCACTGGATATATAAACACCTTAAGGGCTTAAAATGCCTTCTCAAGTCATACACAATGACACCTTGATGTAGAGAGCAAATAATTTGCATGGCAGAGACATCTATACATACATATTAACTGCTCCTGCCACAATATATAATCAAATACATACCTATACTTATCTCAAGTGGGAATAATTATACAAACACAAACTTATCAAGATTATCCTTGTGGTTACTATTGCCTGATTACAAAATAAAATTACAAAAGTTACTGTTTAGTGTACATACCCCAAATGAAAACATGGATTTAAATTAGGCCTTTTTTTATTGTGGGTAAATCTAAAAAAAACAGCTTGTAATAACTGCAGAACTCATGTCTGAAGTCTTTGCAGTCCTCCCCTTCTAGCCCCGCCCAGACTTTCTGTGGCTGTCCAATCACAGACTTCACCATGCAGCTCAAGGGGAAGTCTTTGCAAGGCAGGTGCTCTGGGCATTTGGTGCCTCTTGAGTTTAGCTCCATTGAGCCAACCAAACCAGGATGTAAAAGGACCTGTTGTCTGATTGTTTTTTTTTTTTTACAAAAAGTGCACTTTATACATATACACACACACACACACACACACACACACACGACACTTCAGCAACCTAAACTACCAAGTAGTTATAAAACAAGTTGTCTTATAGCCAGGGATATGTAACAAGGTTCATTTATTAAAAGCTATTTTGATTAAAATCAGCACTTTTTGTAAAATGAGAAGGGGAAAAAAGAAAAAAGAAAAAAAAAAGACACTATTTACACAAAAAGCAATTCAGTAATCTGAAATAGAAGTTTGGAGTGCCCCTTTAAAGTTAAAGGTGCGTGGGACATGCAAGTACTGGACTTGCTCATATATATATATATATATATATATATATATATATATATATGTTATGCTAAGTAATTTCTGAATTAACCATAAAACATACAATGCGTCAGACAAAAATAAATACATGAATATCATGGCAGGGAAAATATATGAGACTACAAAAAAAAAAAAAAAATATATATATATATATATATATATATATATATATATATATAAATAAAAATCATGGTTGGCTCTGAATACCTCTGTATAAAAGCTATGCAACACTTTGTAACGCGTCATGTAGATATGGAATGATCATGCAGATTTGTGAAGGCATTTTAAACTAGTATAGTACGGGAAATGTATGACCCCTTAACCTAGGCCCAGTTAAACCAGAACATATATTATTTTAAGCTTAAGTGCTAGATCATTAGGGAATGACAGATGACATTTGGGTGTTACAAGAGATTACGCTATAGGTACTTACAAGTAACCACATGTACAATCACAAGATCAATAATTACGTTACTTGATCTGATTCTCCAGAGCAGTTTAAGCTTCATTGTCCTTGGAGTTCAGCCAGGGAGGTTGTAACTATGTGTATCATCATCATTACTAGCATTCTAGCTTAAGGGGAAAAAAATCCAAGTACAAATCTGCCTCAATATTATTAATCAACGTATTCCCCACTAAGCAAGGGAAGTGCTTATTAGCAATTAACTTTTACATGGACAGGGTGGGAAGGGGGGGGAGAAACATAATCAGCACATGACGAGTTTTGATAGTGTTTGTACATTTTTCTAACTTCCAGCAATTACACCAAAGAGAAAAAGATTGCCAACTCTTATCGGTAAAGAATGGATATTATAAACACAGCTTTATTCAAATGTTGATTAAAACACAGCAGCATAGACACCAACGCGTTTCATGCCTCAAGGGCATTTCTGAGACATTGTCATTTTTCCAGGAGTAAGAAAGATAATTTTCTGACGCTGATTTTCTTCTACTGTTTAGTAAATAATTGTCAGGTCTTTCATCAATGAGTTGATCAAGTTATGATATAATATTATTTCTTAGACACATGTTGACATATCTGCATCATGGCCCATTATAGCAAAGTGCAAATGTATCTTGTGAAATTACGGATGTATTGCGTTATCGATAATTAGATTGAGAAATTAAAGATGCAGTCTGCTTAAGGAACTGAATTACATGCTCTCTACAAATTGGAACAGTCTTGTAGCACCAGCCTCCTTGCTTTGTTTTAGAGAAGAGTTATACTCTACAACAAGGTGAAAGAGCTAGAATTCTAAAAGAACAGCCAACAGAAGAGATGGGAGTGTGAAATATGCAGCACAGAAAAAAAAAAAAAAATTAAAAAAAATTATAAAAAAAAATAGCCCCAACTTACATAATGGCCATCTCTACAACAGTCAGTAGCAGCATGTATGTTTTATACATAAAAATCAACTAAATTCTGACAAACTCAATACTGCCTCTAGTGGCACGACTACTAACAGAACTGAAATTGCGTTATCATATAAAGACACAAGACCGGTCTTATTTATTTGTTTTGTTCATAGGTTCATCCATAGTTAGTGATACAGGAAGACCTTAGACACTCATTTCAACATCTCCAATGTCATCATTAAAATCAAAAGAATAATAAATAATAATACTAATAAGGAATCATATTCCACCCAATAAAAGTATCAAATGTTTAAAAAAGCCAGCAATATCTGCTTGTCTGGGTTTCATTTGGTGAAATGATAGCTATAAAACGTTTTCTTGTTAAATCTTCATGGGTTAAAGGGAAACTCCAGTGCCAGGAAAACAATCTGTTTTCCTGGCACTGCAGGTCCCCTCTCCCTCCCACCTCTCAATCCCCGGTTTCTGAAGAGGTAAAAACCCCTTCAGTCACTTACCAGAGGCAGCGACATGTCCCACGTCGCTGCTTCTTCCTCCACCGCCGCTCCTCCTCCTCCGAATTACGTCGGCCGGTGGCCGAGACTGATCCCCGCCCACTGGCCGGGGAGACCTGCTGCGCATGCACTTTAGAGCTCCTCATAGAAAAGCATTGAAAATGCTTTTCAATGCTTTCCTATGGGGAATTGAACGACGCTGGACTCTCAATGCTATAGAGCAGGAAGTGCCCTCTAGTGGCTGTAAAAACCCCTTCAGTCACTTACCAGAGGCAGCGACATGTCCCACGTCGTTGTTTCTTCCTCCGCCGCCGGAGACAGCCGCTGCTTCTTCCTCCGCCGCCGGAGACAGCCACTAGAAGTGGAGTTAACCCTGCAATAATTACAGTTGCAGGGTTAAGGGTAGTGGGAGTTGGCACCCAGACCACTCTAATGGGCAGAAAAGGTCTGGGTGCCTGGAGTGTCCCTTTAAGACATAGGGTTTACAAAAATACATAGTACTTCAGAACCAATGCATAAAGTATTTAAAAAACACACTCATCAATTAATTGACAATTGTTTTTCCACCCCATTCTACAAAATCATCCAGAGAAGGAGTACGGTCCCTGGCCTCTAAGCCAAGTTATTTGTTTGGACTCCTCCAATTTCACAGTGATGGTGATGGGCCCAAACAAATGAATGGTACTGAGGCTCCTGTTTAAGCATTTGGCCCTGGGTGGTGCCTAAGGTAACCTTGAGATGATGTCAGAGCAAGAGTTACACCACACCACCTATTAAACCACTACTTGGATAATGCTCTGTTGAGTGGATTGTTTGACGGGTTAAGTGTTTATATTTGATTCATCGCTTAATAGAAGCAACAGGTTGTTTTTTTGTTTTTACTTGCTTATAAATAAACCATTTGGTCATGCAGTACTTGTTAGACTTGAGCAATTTGTTTTGCTCAAATTTGGATGAAGCCAAATGTGGGCAGAACAGACAAGGTGGTGCCCAAATAGGTTTGGATGCTTTGGAAATTAGTCATTCTGCCTGTGGTACCAAAATTATATATATACATACACATATACATACACACACACACACACACACACACACACACACACACTCTTGACATGTGTCATTTTGCAGACTATTACAGTAGGTACCTTTTTGCCTGTGTATTTATGGCTATTTAAATAAATAATAATCATAATAATCTATATCCACTCTCCGGAACTAGACACAATATCTAAGGGAAAGTAAAATAAGTGGTTAGTATAACGTGGTACCAGAACCTCTCATAACAAATTCCTCTTTCTATAACACAAGCATTCTGTTAGCTTACCATCACATACAATCTTGAGCTACAGACATAAAAAAATAAAAAATAAAAATATAAGACACATTCAAAAGTTAGAATTTAATAACAAAACTCTTTAAAAACATATAAATCATTGGCAGTGATGGCATACAAAAACCAGATTTCCCCCGTTAGTCTGAAAATAATGAAATCTTAGACTGGTTTTCCTATATTTTCTTTATAAAAACCTTATAATCATCCCAAACATTCTTGAGATGTGCATAATCTTCAAAAAACAAAATCAGAGGGCTATTCTAGCCATCTGCTACCCTTACTCTAATTAGATATTTCAGAATTGATCTGGTTTTCTATCCCTTCATATCTGTAAAGTAACCAACATATTAAAGTTTGTTTTTGTAATACCCTCCTAGCTATTGTTCTTAAGGTCTCCTCACGATTGGCTGGCACAGTGTTCAAAGTAAAGGCTTGGCCTGCCCTCTGGTCTCTTAGGCAAAAAACAGATTCTCCTTTCTGCATAACTTCCGTCTATAATTTTTGGCCCCCCCTACACGAAGATATGGTATTTTTAAAATTAAGATGTTAATCCAATATATAGCCTACAAACCTAAAAATACAGGTTTGTGTATATGTTAATTGACACAATACTGGTAAGATATCAATATTATAGAAAAGTTAAAAAAAAATAATTTACTAGTAAAATCATAGATTGTTACTTACCTATTACACCCCTACCCAATCAATGATTCTGTTCTACAGTGCAGACCCCCACCATATGGGTGTCTTATGAATAGAATGGAATGGAATGGAATGGGATGGCAGGAGTTGAGTCAAAAATAAAGAACATTAAATTTCATTTATATAGCATTATACACATCATTCAGCATACATTGAAAGACAATATTTGAATCACCCCTATCTCAACTGAGTCTATCAATGGACCAGCCAAACTGTGGCAGCAAGTCAATTTGTGGGTGAAGCACCAAATCATGTACACAACATTTGTAATTTAAAAGCTGTGTATGGAAAAACAAGAAAATATTCCTTCATTTACAAATAAGGGAGAGGAAAAGTGGCAGCTCGGTTCCTTCCATCAATAGTTTCCATGTGGTCCCTTGCACTAAAGCCCTGATTGCAACAGAAATAGAGAGGTTTAGATTGCTTCCAAAATGTGACTATTCAAATATTACTATTCCAAGTAATATTCCAATAAATAATCACCGCACTCTTTAATATCTAGGACATACTTGAAAACAATCAAAATCACAATGTATCCTTCGAGGTAAAATATTTTATAAATAAATATCTTTCGTTTTCAAGATAAAAAGTAGTAATGTTCCAAAGCCACCATCTGTTCTATAGTAATACATACCTGCATTGTCCAGATCTTCATTTAGATCCTTCATTGAAACTTCAGCAACCACTTTTGCCTGTTGTCCATGTCGGGAGGCAGAGAGCAGAAATGTTAACTCTTTATTTGCTGGGTAGATTTTTCATTCATTTTTGTTAGATATTAGCCCACTATCATACTGTATAAGTAATAATTGGATGCATGACTTGAATAATTGGGAGGGGAGGGTGGGTGCAAAAAAAAAACTCCACAACATGTTCGAGAGTTAAATTTGTGGTCTTCAAAACACAAAGTTGTCCACTTTCACTAATCCTCAGGCGCCTTAGGTCTGGCTCAGCTATGCAATGGGTGGGGGGGCAGTGGGGAGGATATATACGTCTCAATTAACATATACAGTGTCAGGCTCATCAGTTATTCTGGTCCCATTGGCCTATTGTAAGAGGATCTGTATTACAGAGGTTAGCATTGATTTTAGCGATGCATCATTTAACAGCTTTTCCATCCATGCGGCCTTTAATTGCATTGGTTTCCTACTTCCAATAGCAATTTAATAAATTAAAACATACTCCGTGTTTTATACCCACCACTGAATATAAAACAAATGTTTGATCAAAGCGAGAGGAACATGTTATCATCCAGCTGTCAGACTGCAATCCCATTACCTCTACCTTACTAAATCTGGAGTTATGAAAGAATCTGCTAAAATCTCTCATCCCCAAAAGTCACTAACTTTGGTGGCAGTCATGGAGTTCCCGACAGGTAATCCACTAGAAACTGGAACACTCAGTCTGACAGAATTTTGTTTAATATGTGTGTATAATATACACCAAATATAGATACAAACAGGCCACAAACTCCTACTGGGTCATGTAAATGTTGTGGGAGTTAACCACATTGCAACCAGAAACATGTGTATAGTTTAACCTCACTGGAATTATCAAGATAGAAGATGTATAAAACACTGTGGTTACCAGTTCAAAATTAGGCAACGTAGGATTGAAGCACAGATGAATTTGGCCTCAAAGACAGATCTTCGAGAATGGGAGATTTTTTATGCCCCACTTCACATGAACAACATTAATAATTTTTTAATTGGTCACAGTACTTTTGTTCTTTAACCCCTAAAGGACCAGGATATATCAAGCCAATCAAAATATAAAGGGCTTTGCCCAATGTCTTGTCTTTGATGGGTTAATACATTTAAAATGGATTTTAGCAGTGACTATATCCATTTGGATGTAACGGGATTTAGAATGACCAGATGGTCAAACACTGCAGGAAATGGTTGGTTAATGGTAGCAACGTAGTTTTAGGGTTTCAATTGGGTATTTTTAATAAAATAAAATTTTAAAAAAATTAAAAATAGCAATGTAGAATATATTATGTGGGGCGCCCCAAACAAAAATGTTCTTGGGGTGTCGCGAATAAGATAGCTGGGAGGAAATATAAAGTATGTGTGATTTGTATTGTTATATCAAGAATTTGCCAAATGGAATTTACAAAAAAAAAAGGCACCACAACCCAGAGACTGAAATTCACTATATAGGGGTTTTACTGACAAACTCAAGGAGGAAGAGAATAATTTAAGTATATTAGGAGTGAGTTGCTGGCTTTCATTTATAGGCCACATGTAAACCGTTACCGGCTTATAGTATTGTGTCGCTTGCTGGACTTCAAATGTCCAAGTAGAAGAAACTACAAAAGGAAAATTATAAACCTATGATGGCCAAGAATATATCTATGTAACGCTTGGAGCAAAAGGAAGAGGGCTGAAAACAACAGTACTATAAAAAGTTTTAAGAGGGAAACATTGTCGGTAGAAATAGGGTAGCTAGAACAGTCCATAATAAAGTTGGAGAAAGAGTTAGCTGTGTAATATCAGGAGATACATGGTTAATGAACAGGTTATGCACAGAGACATTGAACAGAATTCCATCTGAAGTGTAAAGTCCAATACAATGGAAGAATTCAAGGAAGCATGGGGTGGAACAAGAATCACACTAAAAATAAGAATGGTTGTTTTCATGTAGGACAATACGGGCAAACTGGCTGTCTCTAGACCATTTTAATGCAGTTTTGTGTGATGTCAATTGTGCACAATTGTAAAAAAAAAAAAAAATATGGAACACGTGGAATAGAGTGGTTCTGTTATTTCTTTATTCTTTAGAACGGATTGGGTTTACCTGTTGGCTGTAATGGAATGATTCTACATTGACAGGATCACAAATACTTGAGCTGAATATCCAAGGGTAATATTGTTATTAATTCATACCCACATCACATTAGTATTCCCCTAAGTGGCTTCAAGCAGACATATCTGGGTGTCTTCGACAGAAACGTGACTGCAATTCTTATTGATAGATATCGTCAGTATTTTATTTTTAGCAAATGATCAGCAAGTGGTAAGAATGTATGACTACATTTCAGCAGAGGACACCCAAAGACATTGCTGATTGGTTCGACTCGCTCAGAAGGTGCAAGTTGCTTGAAAAAAAAAAAATTGATGTAATTTATCTTGTTACAAAATCATTCTAAGACTCCACAATCTACCAAATGATGTTCAACCCAAAGGGACAAATTAAAGTTAAATAGGGGAAGAGAATATCAAATTGCTTACTAGTAGCAACATGGATGTGTCTAATGTAGGGTTGGCCAAAAAGTAGATTCCCAGCTGTTACTGAACTACAACTCCCATGGTTCTTTGCCAGCCTAACAAATTATATATATATATATATATATATAAAAAGTACAAGAGGTAGACAATGGCTAAGCAACACATTACAAAGCTCAGTAAGTATCAAGTCCTGAAAGGACTGAGTCTTGTCTTGGATTACAGAGGGGAAGCTATTCTCACAAAAAAAAAAAAAAAAAAGACACTTTAAAGGATTTAAGGATACAGGGTATTTCAGCCTGCAGAGCTGATTTAGAAGATTAACACAGGGATGAAGATCATATTGAAAGCTATACAGAGTTCCTCATATTACTCCACCACTACTGGCTGTCTGGGCACACTGAGAGTCAGTGGCCAAAACATGTGCAGGGCTATAGAGGTCTATCACTGTACTGGGACACTATTACTAAAGGCAAAACAAGAAAAGTCTTCACTTCGCTGATATAAAAGGTGTTCAATAAATACACAAATTTAGTGTTATGACGTTACATAGAAAAGGTTAATATTAAATATTCTCTAAAAATCTGATTTTTTGGGGGATTTTTTTTCCATCTTAGATTACAAATCCCACCCTTCAAATAAATAAATGATAGAGAGTCAGGGGTGGGAAATAAATTATTTGTAAGGAGGTAAATAATAAATTATTTGTAAGGAGGTAAATAAAGAATATTAACCATTAAATTTCACTGTTTTAAGACCAGATCTAAGCCATCACAATCTGTCCTGTAACCCATTCAGGACAGTGAGCATAGCATGAAATACACAAGAGATATGCCTAGCCCTTGTCTTCAAAGAGTTAAAGACCAGAACCTGGGAATCTCCTTATTTACCATCAACAGCTCCAGAGACCCTGCTACATGGCTTGGGATGCAGAATGTCAAAGTGGCCGGTCTGACAAGGACCACACTGTTACCGGTTAATAATGGGTTAAAGTATTTTTATATTTCACTAACAATAAGCTGAGACAGCAATATAGTAACTTGTTAGGCCAAGAATCATATATACTAAATAATACATTAGATGAAAATACAAAATACAAAACATAAATCATAATGTCAATTATATCTTCAGAGCAAAGATTGGGGGGAGGGGATGGTAAGATTATCCATTAAACAGTGAGTTGAAGTCAAGTGAAAAATCAAGTTGCAAATTTAGCTAGAAATATCTGCTTGTTTTACATTCTCCCACCCAGCTATAGTCAGTCACCGTTTAGTAAATAACTACCCCCATTTCTGAACATATAGGATGAGCTGCAGTCTATCCAATAAAAAAAAAAAAAAATGAGGATCTGCTTGTCTCTTCTTCTAATCCTACACACAGCTTGTACTTAACACAGCCAAGTGACCCATCTAATGAATTTCACAAACCCACAACCATTCCCAACATTGTCCTATAGATATCTCTGCTTTTTATCATCATGTGTGATATAACTCCACCTACCGTCAGGGTCAGGGAATGTCTAGCTCTGGACCACAACGCTCTGTTAACTCAGTGCAACAAAATGTCTGAGTGTGATGGGAGTGGGGGCCACAGCAGCTGGGATTCCAGTAGTTCCATATATATATCTGCCTTTTGCCCCCCAGTGGGGATATAACGTTTACAGATGAGCTGAAATTCAAACTCTGAATATAGCACATTACAGTAGCATCATTACTGTGGAAGCCAGTAATCTGACCTAGCAGTGCACACCAGTCTCTCAATACACTCGTAGCAGAGGATACATTTTCCAGGCAAATTCTCATAATACCCACAAATCTTATCAATGACTTTTAACTCATGAGATCGAACTGATACTAAGTAGCCCTGACTTTGTCAAACAGTACATCATGCCACATGTTGTGGCACTGTGATCAGTGGACACTTACCTCTTTTGCTTCTTTTCCAGCGACTGACTTGGCAGTGGCTGTAATCCACACAATTTAGGATGATGAGGATTAAAGAAAACAGTTTAAACTGCATTTAGGCGATGGAAATGTAAAAAAATATATATAATAATAAAAATAATGCTATATGGGATTTTTCTCTCCAATTTAAAAAAAAATGTAATTCCTTAGGGAACAAGTTCCAGAATAGTTCAGGTAGAGATCAGATGTCCAGTGTCACAGCAGTCCTTAGAACGGATAGCTCTGGATATCAAAGAAACAAAAAAAAGAAACACACAAAAAAAAGGAAAAAAAAAAAAGTCATTTATTATGTAAAATGTAAATAAATGAATGACTTTGTATCTACATTGTAACTAATAACTCCCCAGCTGGGCTGTCTGAGCACTACATAACACACAGCAATAGCAAAATGGTCCCACTGGAAACAGGATTATTTAATTAACCTAATTAACACTTTGGTTTTAAACAGATTGCTATTCAAAAGTAGATAATTTAAAAGGAATAGTAGGAAATCCAGTTAAACTGATTAAACTGCACCTGTTTGAATTTGCACCCTTACTTCCTTAAGATGCCTTATCTAATTGTATAGATCTACACACACTTGTATATAGACATTTAACTAAGTCAGTACAACCATGGAATGCAAGACATAGTTCATGCAGAGGAAAGGGTTAATAGAAGTCAGCTCTCCATTTACCTTGAGCTGTAAGCCAGACATAACTGCTGAATATCGGGTTCTATGATCCGCAGCCATCGATTGAGTCAGGCGCCCAAGAGCTTGCAATCGAATTAAAAAGGGAAACACACAGTGGTGAAAGTTTGCTTCCAGCGTGGGTCCTGCTCTCACTGATTGATGGTGACAGAAGGAGAAATGTAATACATTTGGAGATAAAATGCAGGGTGAGGTGAGGTGAGGAGAGGGTTAGTTAGCTGCTGTCCATTATCCAGGGTCCTTCCAGCGGTTCGACCTCTCTGCAGGCTGGAGAAGTAAGAAACCAGTGACGAGGTAGCAGCAGCAGCTGTGTCCCAAAACTTGTCTTGATTCTGCCTCTTTATACAGTCAGATCATGGGTGAGGTGTGGTCCTCCTTCAGTCCCTCTCTAACTAGTCATGAACTGATGGTAAGTGTCCAGCAGGTCTGATGTAGGTACTGGTCCTCTACACCGTCTGGAGCAAAACGTCTCCTGGACACTAAATAAGTCAAAATCCTCCGCCTCTCTGACTGCAAGGCTATCACACCATCCCCTTAACTCTCTACTCACCTAGATTACCCCTCCAGCAGCCCACACTGGGGATCTGGGGGTCTTAGTCACACCACCAGCTCACAGCAAGACATTTAACCCCTTAAGTTCAGCTCTAGCATGAGCTGCTGTCCTTCTTGGCACTTAACAGATTAAAGGTAGATGGGTTTTAGAGTATATGGGTTCTCAGCCTGTAGTTGTAGTGTGGAGTTTGGAATACTGAGATCCTCGCATCTGTTCTGTTAACCTTCAGTCTTCGATCATTTAACCCCTTAAGGAGTCCGAGAAATCTCAGTATATTAACCCCTTAAGGACACATGACATGTGTGACATGTCATGATTGCCTTTTATTCCAGAAGTTTGGTCCTTAGGGGGTTAAGAGGTATAGTGTAATGTGTGTAAATATTCCTGGTCTATACAGATTTATTTTTATTTATTTTTAATTTGCCCTCCGTGCATTTGAATAAAGATTGTGGCTTAACTAAATTAAATTTTTTTTAAAAAAAAAAATAGGAATTTTCAGCAGCAGTGTTTAGATTAAATGGCACTTGAGAGATTATTTAAAACCATAAAAATCAGTAAATTGTATGTGAAATACTTGGATAGTTGTTGTTTTTTGTTTTTTTTAATTATATTTCAGTAATTATCAGTTAAATCTCTAAGGTGTTATACATTTTTTTTTCCATCCTATTATGAAAGATTAAACTTTGAAAGTAATAATTAGTGCCATTTATAACCTATAAAATGTTAATCATTTTTTTTTTTTTCTTTTTTGTAACTTGAGAAAAAAAAAATATTTTGCAAGTTTTACAACACATGGGCATAGTTAGTGCAAACAGTACAAATCCCCCTTCTGTCTGTGTTCCAATCCTAAACTGAGAGGGTAGGTCAAAACTTTTTGAGACTTAATTTAGTTGACTTTTAACCTAAACAGTAGTGAACACATGGAATAGCCTCCAGGCAGAAGTGGTAGCAATAAGCCAAGGATGCAAAAAAACACATGACACATTTTGTACTTTAATCAAATGATAGAAATAAAATAGGATGGGTACTAATATGTATTAATCTCTTGTTAGCATTATATTCCATTTATTGGATGCTCAGATTGTGCTAGAATATTACCCACTAAATTCCCAAAACACAAAGACATGTATGTTGGGACTTTAAGATAGCCTCAATTTTGTTATCTGCAGAATGTCATGACAATCTTTCTTTAGGATAGCATAGCAGAAAATTAATTCTTCCAAATTAACTAAAATGTAAAGGGTTACTCAATTCTGGAGGTCACTCCCATTTTGTAATGTGTAATTTAGGTAATACATTTGAAATTAAGTTAACTATTTCAACAATCTTGAAAATAATATCCCCAAAAGTCTCTTCATTTGCTGCAATACCCCAGGATTTGCTGTTAGCATGACCCTAGACCAAAAAAGAAGTACATTTGAAGTCAGCCAATCCTTGCATTCTCATTTTGTTTAATGAGAAAACTGTACATATCTCACAAACATAAAGTCAGGAGAAGTCTGACATGTGAATTTCAATACTGAGAGTAGTTGTATCTATTTAGATGCATGAATGGAACCCTGACCACATTTATAGAACCTTCTATTATCTTATTCCTAGGATCATAATTTATTATATAGTACTGTATTATTTTATTTAACTAGACTATTCTTCACCGAGGGTGGCTGGGATTAAGGTTGATACACAGATCAGTTTGCTAAACTCTTTCTTTATATTTAATGTGTTTTATATGCATTTTAAATAATGTTTAGCTTGAGGAAATACAAAGCAAGTTATTAACAGGGAGATTGAAGAATTTAAATTCCTTATAACATCCTAGAAGACTACAGTGTTAGCAGTTCAACGAAGTGACCGCTAGAGGGTCTATGAGCAAGGCAATAATGAAGCCTTCTACATGTATGGCAGCAATCTGCCCTATCAACTTCATGTGCCTAGTCTGTGACTTAGGAAATGTCAGAAATTATACATCAGATTTGTGTGTATATATTGAATTTATTTTTCATAAAAAACAGTTTAGTGAACAGTTTTAGTGAACAGATAATTAATCACAGCTTCTATTAATAACCGTAAAGTTAAAGAAAAATATATCCTTATAGTGTATTATTAATAATAATAATAATATTATTATATTTGGGGGAGGGGGAATAAACAAAGCAATCTGCTCTCATGATCCTATATTTCTCTCAGTTCAAAAGGAAGGTGTTACACATTACAGTTTATTAGCTTATCCAAGAATATCAGAGAACTGACAATGGAATTGTCAAAATAATAAAAACTATTTTGAACAATTCTTTAACTCCCTCTTTTATTTATATTCACTATTTTTGCAAAGTTTCTTGTGAATTCTTCACAGTTCCTGGTTAACTAATAAAATGCCAGTGCAAAAAAAGACCTGCTGATCAGTGACATTCAAAGACTATGGCAAAGTAATTTAGAATATGAGACAATAATGCTCAATTTCATTTTCTTTCTCTGCTAAAATTGTACCTAGTAATTTCTGAAGTCATATCAATTAAGTAAGGTGTTAATTAGAATTGTGTAAATGTATCTATCAACTATCATACAAATAGCGAGGGCTTGCACTCCTGGTGTAATCCTGTGGTGCCCGGTGCTGGTCTGGCAAGGATCTGCTATGTCTATCAACTATTATTTTTATATATATATATATATATAGTTTTTATTATTTTGACAACTTTCCCCACTACTGAAGTAAGGCTTACTGGCCTATAGTTGCCCGACTTCTCCCTACTTCCTTTCTTGTGAATGGGTACAACTTTCGCTAACTTCCAATCTTCTGGGACTACTCCTGTTAACCATGATTGGTTAAATAAATCTGTTAATGGTTTTGCTAGTACACTACCTAAGCTCTTTGACTTATTTGTCTTTACTTTTGACAGTTGAAATAGAACCTCTTCCTCTGTAAACTCACATGTAACAAATAACCCATTTGTCCTTTTTCCTAACTGAGGTCCCTCTCCTTCATTTTCATCTGTAAATACTGAACAAAAATATACATTGAGGCAGTCAGCTAGACCTTTTATCCTCTTCTATATAACTTCCTTCTTTTGTTTTTAATCTAACTAATCCTTGTTTTACTTTCCTTTTCTCATTTATGTATCTAAAAAAATGTTGTATCTCCCTTTTTTTACTGACTGTGCTATTCTGTCTTCTGTGTGTGATTTGGAAGCTCTTATAACTTGCTTAGCCTCTTTCTGCCTAATCTTATAGATATGTCTGTCTTCCTCACTCTGGTTTTTTTTATAATTACTAAATGCTAACTTCTGTTTTTTACTATTTTGGCGACTTCTGCGGAGTACCACAGTGCATTATTCCCTTATGCTTCAAACTGTATTGCAATCTGCATCATAATACTTGCTAAAATATATATTTTTATGTGTCCCTAAATTAGCCAACACTAAACTGTTTATCCAACTTCCCTATTTGCTTCCTACATCCCAGATTTTTTTTTATTTTTTTTTTAACTGTGGCTAATTGCTATGGTTAAGACTATTATGACAAGAAAAAAAATGTAACTTACTATAAATGCCTGCCATGTACACATCTCGCTATATAATTTCCCAAAATCAGAGTAATTAGTGTGTAGGACTTGAAATGAAAACCTATTTGTATGTCATTGAGATTTTGTCTTTGAGCAAGCATTACTTACTTACTTACTGAAGGACTCATCTAATTGGTTTGCTTTGCTGTTGGTAGGTGACCTTGGACTTTATAGCCATGCACTGGTACACAATATTTCTGTATACTATAGTACAAGCTTCAAAAAAATTATGGAAGTTTGAGTTCAGGGATAAAATATTCACAGCCATGTTGTTGTTGTTGTTGTTGTTGTTGTTGTTGTTATTTAAGGTTAGTTGCTGGGTTCTATAATAAACTAACTTTTTGGTCTCGTGATAGATATTTCTTTTTAGCATAACACAGCCAGGGTGATTATTGGGATAGGACTCACCCAAGAGGCTTTCCTTGATCCTGGCAGGCCAGATATACTGTAGGTTCGTACATTCAGTTTCAACTAAACTGCAATTTTATCTGAATTCCGTAACTCCGAAGTGCCATGTTGACGTATCACAAAGCAAATAAATGTACAATGGATAAACAGTTTTGGTTGATACGGAGTTCTGGTCGTGGAGGAACAAAAAAAAATGATTGATGGGGAAAAAGATAAAGTGAACAGTGACCAAAAAGAGGGGGCAAAAAATCTATATTGTATAATTAATATATATATGATGCATATAATATTTGTTTTCTTGGTTAGTTTTTTTTCACTTGATCTGTGAACCAGGTGATGGGAAAATACACCCACCACCATGTAAGTATTTTGCAGTATACTGGCCCAATTTCACACCCTTTTTAGTTAATCAGAATCATTTTCCCAAAAGGATTGCATGCTTGAAATTCATAAATAAAGTCTACATTTTATGGTCATGCAGTGATAATAAAAAATTCTGTTATTTGAAAGTATGAATTGAGGTTTATACCTCAATAATTGTGGTTGATTGCATTGCATTCAGATGTTTGCAGTAAATGTGTAATCCTACAAAAGTAATGGCCAGTTATGTTTTATATTTTCATTTGGCTGGCTAAGCACTTTGGGAAATGTAGTCCACAACAGCTGGAGTATTAAAGGCTTTCCAACAATGCTTCTGTGTGTAGATGTAACCAGTTCAAGGATCTTCCTCTCTTTCTCCCATTTTCTTTTCCTTGGTGAATCCAATGTGACAAATCATGGAGACTTCTGTCCGGTTCCATTACTGGATGCATAGAAAATAATCAATGCATGTATCAGAGTAGAAGTTCTCTCTCTGTGCCTGGCACATGCATTCAATACTAAGTGAGACAGGTTATGGATGTATGCTCTCACAATGGATTACCACCATTTTCTGAACCAAGTTGCCACCTCCATGATTGATAGCCCTGGTGGTATAATTTATCTTATTATCTGCAAATATAGAGGACTTGAAGATGATTAGGATGACTCATGTGTTGTTCTATGTTAGTGTCCATTAATCTATGTATTGTTGATTAAAAATCCAGACTAATTAAGGTTGCTAGCTCCACCATATACTGCAGAAAAGAAATCCATATATTTATGTACAAGTGATGCCTGTCTGGGAAAACATTGAAGATATGGCAACCCTTATAGAGGCCGGTCATAAACTGTTATGTTTTGTGACTTCCCAAAACAAATACAATGCATAAAAAAAAATGAACCAAACTAATATGTATTTGTGTAGTATAATTGATTTAGAATTTACCAAAGTGAGTACAGAACATGCTAGAGTAGAACTACAAACATAATCATCACTGTGGGAGTGTGCATGGCTCGTAGCTTTTGGTGTGCACACTTGGCACATTCTTAGAGATGCCATCAACACATGCGTCCAAAATGATCTTCAACCGGGGAAAGTATCATATTGCTAGAATGTCCCACTACCAATTTCAGTACAATGGGTCTGATGACAGCGACCACTCCCAAGTGTTATAGGTCTGCTTTGTTCTTTTATCTTGGATGCTCTCCAGGGGCTAGAGTCCTCTAATAAAGCACAGTGAGTCACTTCATTCAGGCAATAAGATGATGGAGAGCAACAGGGAGCTCTGTGACTATTTTCACGTGATTCATGCAATCCTCTGGTATTGTATGGTTCAATGCTCTCATGATTTCAATGCTAGTAATAGATATGGGCATTGTTTAAGGGACAAGAGTTTAGTGAACAGGCAGCGTAGTTCTTGAATAGGCATTTCTTCTCATGCCTAATTTTAGATGAACAACATGTTGAATGACTCACAGAAATTTTACTCCGAAGAATAAACCATCATCTCCATGTCACACGAGTCATCGCTTGATGTCACCCAAATACTCTGTCATTAGATGAAATGATTAAATGTGGCAAAGCAATGCACGGCAATTTAAATGAAGAGGGGGGTGGGAGTGATTTCTAGATAAAAATGAAACGTCTACAAATTCTTTAATGATGAAATGGTAAAATACCCCTTTGACCAATGGTATTTGTAAAATAGAATGTCTTTGTGTATTTGCGTGCTTGGATGCCAGCTGTAAACCTATTGTTCTTCCAGACATGGAATGCCTTGCTTATTTTACATTTACCGTTTTATATAGCTCTTCTTCTGTCCGTAATTAAGAAGGGCAGTTAGAGCCAAGTTAACATGAATAGGGTCTAGGGCAAAACATATCTTTGCAGAATACTGCACTAATTAACACCATCTATGGAGAATTCCATAATTACTGTAATTATTATCGCTCTGCTGTTATTGGTAAAGCCAGCACAGGCAAAATGTGTTTGAACAAAGTTACTCTTGTCAAAGGATTTTTACACTATGCCTTCCAGAGAGAACCTCAAGGATTTTTCACTACAAACCGTGTCAGAAGCTGTCCAGAAGCTATTGAGGGGGAGTGGTTAACTACTACAATGGAGGCAGTGGACATTTAAACAGAGAAGTGGAATACATATATTTTTATCTACTTTAACCGATTTTGGATTATTTTCAGTTTGTAATCCTACAGTTTTTGTTAAGTCTTTATTTTTGTTTTTATTTCTGCATATGCACCTATTTAGTATCTCTTCTGAGGTTTTAAAGATGCATTGTCAATAAATTGTTTAATTTTATATGTTCTATTGTCTGGTCACCTGTTCATTATCTCAGAAAACTAATGAAATAGACAAAGTCTATATTGCTGGGCATTCGTTCCTGTTAAGAGCTATTTTTAGAGGAGTAGCGCAGTCCTTTCTTTTATTTTACATTGTTGCTCTGTAGATCAGCATTATCGTCTAAAAGCCCCCTGTTTCCTCTGCCCATCATTATCGCTAGTTTCTCCTCAACTCCCAATTATCTCTCTCGGTCCTCCATTATCTCTCCCACCTATCCATAATTTTCTTCCCA
Source organism: Pelobates cultripes (assembly GCA_933207985.1). NCBI lineage: Eukaryota > Metazoa > Chordata > Amphibia > Anura > Pelobatidae > Pelobates > Pelobates cultripes. The sequence continues at coordinate 295,042,824 of OW240915.1, read as the reverse complement.
ATCTCCCTTCCTTTTTATTTATTTATTTAATTTTTTTTAAAGCACTTCCAACCCATCTGGTAGCATGGCCACAGGAAGGAAAATCACTCCGCCACAATAGAAAATTAACCCATGGCCAGTTGGAGTGGATGGAGAAGGGTTTCCTGCCTTCTGGTGGTTGTGGAGTCCCTTTAGCCCACTGACTAGGTTCACAAGATCCACAGGTTGCATGTGACCCGTTACTTGCCATGGCTATATTTCCACTCACCAATGGCTAGTGCTTTGTGGGAATTTTGAGTGCTGCTTGAAAGATTATTATTTATATTGCGCCAGCAAATTCCATAGCACTTTACAATGGGTTGACTAACATACATGTAGTAGTAACCAGACAAGTGGACGCACAGGAACAGAGGGGTTGAGGGCCCTGCTCAATGAGCTTACATGCTAGATGTAGAGGGGTATAGTGACACATAATAAGTAGAGTTAACAAAATAGGTTGCTAGAAAAGGATTCTCTGAGAACAGAGGTTATTTATGACAGCAAGAGAGGAGTCATGGAGGGGGGATGGGGGGTGAAAACCTGCTAACAATTGAATTTATATGCTTTTCTGAAGAAGTGTGTTTTTCAAAGATTTTTTTGAAGGAGTGGAGACTGGGTGAAAGTCTAATGGAGAAGGGAAGGGAGTTCCACAAGGCAAGCATCAGATGTGGAAGTACGGACAGAGGATATACATAGGTCTTCGGCAGAGCGCAGGGGCCTCGAAAGGACATACTTTTGTATTCGGGAGGATAGGTAGGTTGGAGCAGCATTATGTAGGGACTTGTAAGCAAGCACTAAAATCTTAAATTGAGCCCTATATTTAACTGGAAGCCAATGTAGGGACTGACAGAGGGGGGAGGCGTGGTAGGTGCGGACGGACAGTAAAATGAGCCTCGCCGCGCATTCACTATAGATTGCAGTGGTGCAAGCTGGGAACATGTAAGACCACTGAGAAGGGGATTGCAGTAGTCAAGGCGAGAGAGAATAATGGCATTGACCAGTACCTTAGCTGCGTCCGGTGTTAAATAGGGGCGGATGCAAGCTATGTTTTTAAAATATGGAAGCAGCAGGATTTGGTGATTGACTGGACATGAGGGGGTAAAGGAGAGGTTGGAGTCAAAGAGAACATCTAGGCAGTGAGCCTGTGAGGTAGAGGTGATGGTGGCGCCGTTGACTTGGAGGGAGGGAGACACGGGAGTAGCAACAATTAAGGGAGGAAAGGCCAGAAGTTTTGTCTTAGTCAGGTTGAGTTTAAGGAAGTGAGCAGCCATCCAGTTGGAAATCACGGAGATGCAGTCAGAGACCCGAGTCAAGATGGGGATGGAGAGAGATATCAGGAGTATCTGCATATAAATGATAATGGAAGCCAAAGGAGCTGATGAGTTTACCAAGGGAGGCAGTATGGGACCAAGGACAGAACCTTGGAGAACGCCAACAAAGAGGTGTTGGGGAGAAGAGGCAGAGCCAGAGAAAGAAACACTGAAAAAACGCTGGGAGAGGTAGGAGGAGCACCAGGAGAGAGCAGTATCCTGTAGACCGAGCAATTTTGTAGCAGGGATAGGTTGACTTTGGAGGGAAAAAAGCATATACCAGCTGTTGGCCTTCTCATAACCTCCTTTCTGTACTTCATTAATTGCCATACACATAATTTATAAACTTAAAATATTTCCCTTAAAAATTGTAAGCACCATATCCTCTTCCCCAGTCTCCATTCAATTTTTTTTGTTTACGCTTATTTTGCTTTCTTTTCTTTATACTGAATTTCTTCATAAATTACAGTTCTGCTTATCATCATTGATTTCTTCAGCTGCCATTGGTTCTATGATACTAGCAATCTATTGGGTTTTTATATTCTTTTATTGTGTGACATATACATTCCTCTAATAGTTTTTGAAATATGATGATGCTGGTATTTATAACGTTTACAACTGTTGTGTTGTTCTAATTCTATATTCGAAGATGTATAATAGGACGCCCTATGTCAGTGTTAAAGCCCTTTTAATAAAAACGTTTAAATGAAAAAAATTTAAAATGATATTAATAGCTAACAAGTGAACACAGGTATAAATAATCTAATACTATTTAAATACACTTTAACATGGACTTTCCCTCAAAAGTATCGCCCCTGGTTAATGAAGCAGCATTACAATAAATACATTGTCTCTTCTTACAATGAAAAAGACAGACACAGACTTAGGACATTGTAAAAATACCTGAGATACAATAACTGCAGGCTGAGTTTTCTTGGCCCAGTACATGGTTACAGAGCAATGTAAAGCATGTTTGTTCCAGCCGTGGTATATTTAGGTTTTTAGCTGAGCCTATGCAACCCCTCCTCCTCTTCCCCCATCCACTGCCATACCCACACAAGCCTATCACAGGCACTATTTTAATTGGCTATAAACATATATACAATCACGATAATGCAGCAATAGAGGAAAAGGTTGTGTCAATTATAAACAGATGTGTTTAAAATATTAAAACACTAAAACAAATAAAGAACAAATAGCAAATATAAAAGTCTAAAGTCAGTGTGTAAACTTGCAAAGGTAGCAGTCAAATCCTATAGAGAAGTCTTTTCGTCCTTATCTATAGAGATAACGGATCCAAAGTTTCTTGGGAACCGTATAGATATACAAAATAAAACAAAGAAGAAAGCCAATAGTGCAGTATGTTCCAATATTTTGTGGTACGTTTAAAATGCTCTTATATGGTCCTACTCACGTTTTATAGAGCTGTGACTAGCTATAGTGTGATGGGCGTACAGTGGTACAATCCCCACTTGTAGGATGTGTTTTCACCAGTGCAGTTTTCACAGCGGTATAGGCACCATGAGCCCAAAAATGAAAACAATTACAACAATAGTGCTGCCTGTGTACACTAAACCAGAAGTAATAAATTAAAAATAAATGTACTCACATCGCTCAATGAATAAGGTATCCCCACCTAGGATGCTTTTGTGAGATAGTCTTTGGAGTGATGAACAGGATGCCGGGCAAAAATAAAAAAGCAATAAGAAAGGAAAGTGGCACAAATGCAGTATAAAAGTAGCCAAAATCACTTTAATTAAAATGCTTTAAAAAAATCTACAACATATTTCACCACATCGGGCTTTATCAAGTGGAAATAAAATTAATTGGCGCAACCTTTTCCCATATTGCTGTGTTATTCTATTTTGTTGTGTCTTTGAGGGATTTTTCTTTTCTATTTGGTTGTACAGCACTGATCCTTCTATTTGCTTTGTATATAAAAACACACCTAATTAGCCTGACTTTTACAAGTAGACACACTCATTCAACCAGATACAAACTAAACTATCACACACGTACACACAATCTCTACCACACTAACAGGGCCGGAGCATCCTATTGGCAGCTTAGGCATCAGATTTGAGTGACCTGGCAGGAGGGAAGCGGACAGCGCTCCCTCCTGCCAGTCACTCAATGTAGCATGGCGAGGCAGTGTGGACCGAGGTACAGGAGGAACGTCTGTTTCCTGTACCCGGCTGGACTGACAGGAAGTGTTCACTGAGAGAGCACTTCCTGTTAGTCCGGCCGGGTACAGGAAACAGAAGCTCCTGTACCGTGGTCCACACCGCCCGGCCCCGGTACAAAGATAGGTAGGAGGCACAACAGGGAGAGAGGGATAATACTAAGGGGTTAGAGGAGAGGGAGGGAGGAGAGGACCACGAAAAGGGGGGTGCAGAGGGAGGACCACTAAGAGGGGGTAGGGAGGAAAGACCACTAAGAGGGCGGAGGGAGATGGTTGGGGGAGAGGAAGGACCACTAAGGGGTTGGGGGAGAGGGAGGACCACTAAGAGGAGGGGGAGAGGACCACTAAGGGGGCAGAGGGGGGACTGGTGAGGACCACTACGAGGCAGGGCCGGACTGGGGATTCCAAAGCAGCCCTGGAAAAAAATCTATGCCAGTCCCATAAGTCATTGTGCCGTATATTGTCGTATGTAATATGTAAGGCTATGGTCTTGCCACCCTAGATGATTTATATATATATATAGATATATATATATATATCTATATATATATATATATAGCTTTTTCCAATATAAAATATTAGTCCTTTCAGAGTAAAATTTTTAATTATACAGTAAGCATACTCACATGCAGACACAGACAATCTAACTGACACAAGCTGATTGATACACAGCCTCATAGACAAGCAATCTCACTGATATACATAAGGTCATTGACATAAAAACACAAGCTCACTCAGTAGCAGGCATATACACACACACACACAAGCAAGCCACTCACTAGCAGGCACGCGCACACACAGCTTAATGTAGTGGCTCTGGTGTCTATAGCCTGTCCCTGCAGGCTTTTCAATGTAAACACTGACTTTTTAGAGAAAAGGCAGTGTTTACATTGCTTCCTACTGACAGACACTCAGACGGTCACTAGAGGTGCTTCCTTTGTCAGTGCGGATTGGCTGAGATCATCAAGCTTGATGATCTCAGCCGTACAGGCAGGGCCAGTCGAGGGGAGACCAGCACAACGTGGAAAAAAAAAAAAGTGAGTAAAAACACACATACACACACATACCATGACAGACACACACCATGACACAGACAGACCGTGACACAGACACACACACACCGTGACACAGACAGACACACACACACCATGACAGAAAGACACCATGACACAGACAGACACACACACACACCATGACAGAGACACACACATACCATGACAGACACACACCTTAAAAAAGACACACACACACCATAACACAGATGGACTATGACACAGACACACATTACATGACACAGACACACACACCATGACACACAGACACACACACACCATGACACAGAGAGACCGTGACACAGACACACACCACGACACAGACACACATTACATAACACAGACAGACACACACACACCATGACATACAGACAGACACACACCATGACACAGACAGACACACATTACATGACAGACACACACAATGACACAGACAGACGCACACACCATGACAGGCACACACCATGAAACAGACACACACACACCATGACACAGACGTTCACACCACGACAGACAGACACACACACACCATGACACACACACACCATGACATAGACAGACACACACACACACACACCATGACACAGACAGACATACACACAAATGACACAGACACACACACACACACACACATACACTCACACTGACACACATAATTGCTACCTGTGTGCTGGCATGGGGAGCTCTGATGGCGGCCACGTGGGGGGGAGCTGGTTCTTCTGGCGGCCGCAGAGAGAGCTCTTTTGGTGAACGCAGGGGGAGCTGGCTGTTCTGTCTCTGCTCCCCCGCCCTCGCACTGCTTAATGAGACCGGGGCCGGAATATGACGTAATATTCCGGCCCCGGTCTCATTAAGCTGCGCGCTGGGGAGGGGGAGCAGAGACAGAACAGCCAGCTCCCCCTGCGTCCACCAAAAGAGCTCCCTCTGCGGCCACCAGAAGAGCCAGCTACCTGCCCGGCCCCAGGTGCCGAAGGCCCACCGGGAAATTTCCCGGTATCCCGGTGGGCCAGTCCGGCCCTGCTCCGTGGTGGGGAGATCACTAAGGGACAGGGAGGAGAGAGCAACGCTGAGGGAAAGGGAAGAGAGGGGAGAGAGCACTAAGGGACAGGGGACAGCTGAGAGCTCTAAGGAGGAGGAGAGAGCACTAAGGGACAGAGGGGTAAGGGAGGGGAGGGGAGAGCAATTAGGGACAGGAGGGGGGAGCTCTGAGGGACGGGTGGGGAGAACACTAATGGACTGGACAGGTGGGGAGAGCACTAATGGACTGGAGGGGAGGGAATATCACTAAGGGACAGGGGGGCAAGGGAGAACACTAAGGGACAGAAGGGGAGGGGAGAGCACTAAGGAACGGGAGGGGAGAGGACTGAGGGACAGGAGGGGAGGAGAGATCACTATAAAAAAAAAGTTAAAGAGCTTCTCCCCTCTAAGCCCCTATCCTACCCCACAAATCCTCTCTTTCACACTTCACACATACACAAGGCATCCTTACACATACACAGAAACACACAATGCATCCCTACACACACATACAGAAACATACAATGCATCCCTACTCACATACAGACACAATGAAACGCACAATGTATCCCTTACGTACAAACACACACACTGCTTCTCTTACACACACACACACAGAAACAAATTGCATCTCTTACACACACTCAATGCACCCCTTACAGGCACACACTGCATTACATTACAAACTCAGAAACACACCTTGCACCCCTTCCCTGGGGGCCCAGACCTTGAGCTGTGTATGGTGCCCCAAAAAAACGAAGCTGCTTCTTGTTCGTTTTTGGGAGCACTGTTACAAACAGTCTCCAGAGAGCCTCTTCTACACCAGACCAGTGAAGCCGGACTGAGCCCATCATCATCCTCTTGTCCTCATCTGGTTTTTAAGTAGGCAATTCAGTGTATTATTAGTGGCACTAATTTCTAATTTACCTCACATTAAAGGGCCACTATAGTCACCAGAACCACTACAGATTAATGTAGTGGTTCTGGTGTCTATAGCCTGTCCCTGAAGTCTTTTTAATTTAAACACACTGTGTGCAGCACAGGCGTTGGCCCATATGGCAGATCATATGGGTGGGGCATTGTGATGTCACATGGTGGGCAGAGCATATGGGGGGTGGCAAAAATCCTTGCACCCTCCCTACACACTAACGGGCCCACACACAGTGTGTCACTGTAACATTCAAAATATTGGGTGATCCCCTTCTCTTTCAGGAGCAGCAAACCTGAATTTTAGGAGAATTGAAGGGGTTCAGCACCATCATTGGTGTCTATGAGAAGCAGGTGAGCTGTGTCCTAAGATGTGCAATTCGTGTTGACAGGCAGGAGATCACATTAAATAGTGGGCTATATTTTGGTTTCCTGACACTTGCTTCAAGAAAGGGTATGGTGCAGGAAGGGGGAAACATTGTAGCAGGGGGTGGCCGAGGCATTGCTCACCTAGTGTAAGATTAAGAGGCGGCTACTTCTTAACAAAGCTGTCCAAAATTAAAATACTATAAACCCTCCCCTAATCCCTCCTTCCCACCCCCCACCTTCCCATATATGTCCCCGTCTCCAGCCTAGATCAAAACAAAATTAGTTTATTGGAAAATATGTAGTTATATACCAATGAGCAAATCTCGGGTAACCTTGCTTATGGTGAATGCACAGCATTTACACTCAGCTAAATTAATGGACTTGTGCATAAATACATGTTAGCTGGTACAAACCAATTAAATCCCCTTTAATATGCGCTTGAACAATGTTGAACTGTCCAGGATTTACCTGTGGAGTTATATTCAGTGAATAAGGCTCCGCAGGTGAATCCCGGATTGATCGATTTGTTTGTGCATAGAGTAAAAGGAATTTGATTAAATCAACACAGCTGAAACAGATTTGTGTACCAGTCTATAAACTGAGTCCATATTACTAAGATGTAAGATGTAGCTGTAAAGTGCAATCCCATGAGGATCAGCTAAAATTAAAGGGACAATATAACTAACTGCAGCATCTCATTGAAGTGGTTATAGTGTCTAGATTTTCCAGGCACCATACATCTATGCAGGGTTAAACCATTCTAATATTTTAATGCTAAACCGAAATCCCCAGCAGCCCAATCCCCTCTTGATTGCTTGGGCTAATAAGGAATTATTTGCCTGAGCAGCCATGGGAGGCTGTGATTGACATAGAGTCAGCTGTCTGCTTTCAGCCTATCATAATACTCACTGCTGGTATGGATAAAACGAAGTGTGTAATCTCTGCCTTAGCGCCACCTCAATTGGGGTCCAGGTTGCGGGCAACCAGGGACATTTCTTTTTGTAATGTTAGACTGTTTGTAAATGGTTTAACATTGACTGGAGGGACAGTATCAGTGGACATTATGCACTATAATGCAAGCACTAAATCTACCACAAACTAATTAGTGAATAAATGTTTCACCGATGTATTTATTCATTTGAAATTTTCATTTTCAGAAGCCCCAATTACCTTTACTCATCATCTTTTCATTCTGGGTGTATACTCCAGCTTTATGGGAGATTTTCTTTTCTGGTATTGCTAATTATTGAATGTGTATTTCCCCATCTAAAGCAATGTCTGTATTAACTTCCATATACAGTGCATGTGGCATGAGAAAAATTGAAGAGGTTTCGCTGATGATTTAAATGTTTATTGCAGTTGAATGTGTCGTTAAAAAGCTTATTGTACTGCTCAAAAATAATATTAGGTATTGCTCAGTCACGCTACCACTGGCCTTCAAGTAAACAAAACTGTCAATCTTACTCTGGATGGTGGAACACAATCTTAATTATGTCGGTATTCTACAAGTAAAAAAAATCCAAGAGCAATAATATTGTTAAAACCAAATATTGTTAAAATTAAATTGTGAATGTATGTATGTGTGTGTATGTACACTTTCTATCATTTTGTGTCTTTAATTTTTCATGCTACCGACATTAGGCCATTGTAGATATACAAATCTGGCAAACCCTACTATTATCATTTAAAAGGAACTAAAATAGTCTTGGTGTTTTTCTGATGTGGCCTCTTGCACCTGGGTTCGATCTGATGTCTACGAAGAGCCTATCCGTTCTCATCCAAACAACCAAAACAAATACATCTAAGGGATCCTCTCTGTCAGCAGTTAATATTCATAAAGACTCTTATCAAGTGTGCCTTCATCTTCTCTAACCTAGTAAAACTTCTCCAGAAATCGTAATCTCCAATAATATCCTTCCACTGATAACCCTGGCTACCAAAGAGCTTTCTTAATTCCTTTTGTTGATGGGATAACCACAAAAAAAAAAACTATCTTTCTACTGGCGTTTGTCATACTAACTTACATTTTATTTTGTCTGCAAACTAATATTGCACAATTTTATTAAACTGGTCGATTTAAAAGAAAACACAATTAGGAAAATAACAAATTAATATGCATATCATTATTCCTATATGAAATTTGTGTCCAAAATAAGACATATGTAAAAGTATGCAAAGTTTTGACACGTGGTTCATTATGGTGTCGAAGTAATAAATGAATTAGGATTTTGGCTTCAGGTAGAGAAGTATTTACGATGGAATGTCCTGCACAGAAGAGGTGAGGGCTTCCGTAACACTTACAGGATTATTCACTAACGTGAGAATTTAAGGCGAATTCAAAGTGAATTTAAAATTTATGGTCAAAATAGCAAACATGGAAAAATTATCTGTCAGCTATACTTTCCGTTAGGCTACTCTGACCTTAAATCTCACATTAGTAAATAACACTGTATAAAAAGCACTCCAGCCTGCTAAAGTGTCTTATGTGTCTGGAGTTTATAAAAGTGCTGATTTCAATAGAAATTTGCACTTTCATAATTGGGGGCATAAACAGAGTTAATGGAACTGTGCTATTGTGTGCCTGCCTTGCCCCTTTCTCAATGTGCTGCACTTTAGCTCATTGAGAAGCAGAGGAAAGCCAAGATCATAGGGGCATGCACGCTCATAGCTCCACCACAGAGGTTTCTTAACATAAAAACCTTTGATTGGTGTATTTTCCACCACAGACTGATTGATAGAACATTTACTACATCTTGATCATATTGACTCACACGGATATATCTCATCATTTTGGAAGTTTAGAGTTATAAGAGCATGAAGAGTTTATGGCATTGTAGCGCCAGTGGGAATATAACATTTCACGAGCTTCCACTGCATTCCATTTTCCTTTTTTTTTGTAAGTGAATCTTGTTGAGAGAAGTATGTCTCCACACTGCTACCCTCATAAGAAGACATTAATCTGAGTGGCAGCTGGAGTCTAGACATTGGCTGTAATACATGTTCAACTACACAGTAATGCAGTCATTAATGCAAAAATGTAAAAGAGAAAGTGTGTGTGCGTGTGTGTGTGTGCGTGTGTGTGTGTATATATATATATATATATACTTCCATAAAGCTCCCGCCGTACACTTTTTTGTGCGGATATTATTGCCCGTGAAAGTTTGGAACTCTTCAGCTATGGAATCAGTGTTGCCAACTTGGTGAACCAGCTCTGTGACTTTATGTGGTGTGCATGGCTGTTCCTAAACACCTTGACTTTCAACTAATACTACTTATAGTTGACTGCGGAATATCTAGCAGGGATGAAATTTTATATTTTATGAACTGACATATTGAAAATATGACATCCTATCACAGTACCATGCTTTAAATGTGAAAAATGCGGACTGCATGGTTAGGTGCTTGATTTTACACACTTGTGTATGTGTGTGTACATTGTACATGTATATGGTATGTCCGGAAAGTATCCAGCCATTGCTGGATAACAAGAAAGGTTTGCGCGACATAAGTGTAATCTGACAACCAAGGAGAGTGGACTGGAATGTGCATGTGTTAACAATGATGACTTCACAGTGGGGGCGCTAGACACCATTAAGTAAGCATGTGTACTGTGTGGCTGTCACATTTAAAATGACTGAGAGCATAGAGCAACGAATCTGCATCAAATTTTGTGTTAAGGTTAAACATTCCACCTCGGAAACTATTCGGATGAAACAGAAGGCTTTCAGGGACGATGCAATGTGTGCAGCTCAAATAAAAATGCTTCAAAGATGGTCGAGATTCTGTTGAAAGATTTGGGGCCCTGCATCTTTTGGCTTTTCCCAAAATTAAAATCACCTTTGAAAGGGAAGAGTTTTCAGACCATCAATGAGATTCAGGTAAATACGACAAGGCAGCTGATAACAATTCCAACAACGTATTTTGCATAGTGTTTTTAACAGTAAAGAGAAGCTGGGAGAACTTTGGGGCGTCATTGTCCTGTGTACAATGTTTCTTGTATCTTTCACCTTCTTCAATATCTCTCTCTCTCTCTCTCTCTCTCTCTCTCTCTCTCTCTCTCTCTCTCTCTCTCTATATATATATATATATATATATATATATATATATATATATATATATATATATATATATCCAAAAAATTTCCAATTTTTTTTTTTTAATTAACTTATATTTTTGGACTTCGCTTGATTGAATTGAGCCTTTCTACATCTTTATTGTTATATATGAAGAGAAATCAGAACTTTTGTTATGAATTCATTTAGAAACTTCCCTCGGAAGTCTAACAAACAGCCAAGAAGGCTTCCTGATTCACAATGCTTGAATGATCATTCAAGCAGAAGTGAGGGCTTCCACAGAGAAGCATTAGTCCTATTGGGCTTTTGCCACGGTCATCACATTTAATTGGTACATTCGCTACACATCTAGCACATGGATGGAGCATAGAAGCAGTGGACACAAACTGTCTACAAGAGAAAAAGATAAGTAGTTTACATTTATTTATTGTTCAGGGGAAGGTTGGGGGGAGGAGGGTAAACCTCCTGGCATTTACAGGGTTAAAGGAGCAGTCTAGATGTTAAAACTCAAAATCAGTTTTCAATTTTGAAGGTCTCCTTTAAATACTGCCCTACAGGAAGTCTGCATCTAATAAGTATATACAACTGAACATACTAGAACATTTAGAGACCACATTTAGAGAAAGTTCTAGAACGCAAATCCATAAGGAGATTGTGAGGCTAATTACAGTTTTATGTCAGCATTGGCATAGTTATCTCTCCATTTCTAATAGACAGGAATATTCATAGAGAGCAACTGTGATCACTTAATACTGAGATCTTGAAATCTCTTGTTATGTCTTGCTATTACTATAAAACGTAAAATAGCAATCTATCCAACAGCATTGTCAATTTAAAGTGACACTATATTCACACAGACTACGTCATCTCAATGGAGTGGTTTGAGTGCAGAGCATCTGTCCTTTTAACCCTGCAATGAAAAACCTAGACACTGCAATGTTTAGCCACTAGAGGTGCTTCCACTGTGAGTGGAACTTGATCACATGACGTAGAAGCCCACAGAAAAAGCATTGAATATAAAGCTTTCCTATTGGGAAGCTTTGATGCTCACAGCACTGACTGTGCATGAGCATCAGTCCCCATTACTTCTCTCTGAGCATCGCGGAAAAGGTCATGCCTTCTCAACTTTTTTGCACGAGGCAGAGAGGTGAGTATTGCCGTGGGAGACTCAGCAAAGAAAAAAAGGTAAACAAAAGTTTTCATTTCTTATTATTTTGGCAAATATTTGGAGAGGTGACCTCTATAGATAAGAACACTAGAACATTAAGAATACAACCCAATGCCGAAGTGTTCCCTTAAAGTGGCTCTGTCATCCCTCCACCTGAGAAATTAGTATTCTATGAAAATAGAATCTTTATGAATTACTCATTATGACTGTATGAATTTCACTAAAATTCCAACCCAGTTAAAATATACAGGGAAAAACTACTGCCCTCTTCACAGGGTCAAAGTAGGGACTACCTTGTCTCTGTATTTCTCCTCAGTCTCACTTTCTTAGACTCAGGGTGGAGTTTAAGACGTCACGAGTGACCGCTGCAGGGAATTGACTGTGTTTATGGAGGATTCAGTGGTCTCAAGCGCCCATTCCCATTTGGTTTTTGTGTAACTGGAATGGTTCCGATACCCCTATGTGAAATCTTTTTAAATTTAATTTGAAAAAATAAATAGCTAATTTTGAATTACACTCAGGTTGATATATGTTGTTTTATTTTTTTCTAGACAAGTCTATGTGCCATAGATCAGAAGTCCCATTGAGTGACTGGCAAAATTAAGAATGACCTTTTCTACATGTCTCATAGATACCAAATTTGAGTTGATCACTTCTGATTCCTCTGTGTCAGATACAGAAATCTCTAAATACCTGGGTTTCTGCTTCTTCTATGGAGATGAAGCACTGGTAGAAGTTGGTATGTAGTGAATGATAATCACACACCTGTTATGTTGCAGGGTCAATAATTCTTTATTAAATAGTTTTCTAAGAAATAGCTCTTGTTGTATCTCTAACTAATACAAGGTATCTCGGATGTAGAAAATGAGGTAATGTAGGAAAGATACAAAGGAAGAAAGTAAACTCGCTATTAGAACCATTTCAAATAAAATCTGTATTCTGATTGGTTAACGAAACCAAGAAGTTAGATGATCATCTAAAACATGTTACTGTTACCTCCATAAAATGCACTTGAAATCCTATACTCTGTTACTGCTATAAAATGAACTCATTCTGGATAAACATGTAAGAGTGTGTGTCCTGATGAAGTTGGACTTTCTACATCTTTTATTAATCGTCATTCAAAACTTACCTAAAAATCTTGGCACTTTTATGTTGTGTTGCATATAAAAATAATGATGCTTTTTAGACATGATTTTCTTTTTTTCTTTAATAAAAGATTGTCAGAATGTGTGCCCTCCAAACGTTGCTGAATCAGCTCCCATGATGCTCACAAGTGGTAGTGTGGATTGTTGATAATCCATGTTGTCCAATGCAGGAGAATTGCAACTGGGGTGCCATCTATTGTGTTCCATACATCGAAGTTTAATAATTTATAAAAATGACTTATGGACAAAACAAAAAGATTAGAACCTTGTGCTCTATGTCCTTTGCATTTGTTGTTCCGTAATTTATTATGCTGCTTTACAAAAAATATTTTAAAAAAAAAATACATATACATTTCCAAAACCAAAGCCAAGAATGACTTCATGTTCCTCAGATATCAATATTCAAAAATAAGAAGGATCAAAATAAAACTACTGTTAGTTCTTTGCCTCAATGTTGGCAGATCGAGCCTTTACATAATGATAAGTGTACTGTTGCATTTCGATTTACCAAGGTAACCTGAGAACCCACTGATGGAAGCAGATTATATTTAAGAGATTATGTAATAATGTAGATGTACATGATCCTATTTCTATATAAACACCGTACAGCTCAGGTTTGCTGATTTGTATCCATGTAAATTATCTAGGTGGTTTAAAGCTGTGCTTTGGAATATATCTTGTAATTTGTTACCCAACTGTATTCGACAAACACAACCAAATGGTGCTTTACTTTCTAAAACGTAAAACTTGCGTCATACACTCTCCTAATTAAATCAATTAACAAGGTCAAGGTATAATTGGATGCTCTGCTCACTTACTTTGCAAGTGCAGATGTGCGTCTTAAAATTGCTTTTCTACAGTTGCATCATTCAAAATATATTGCATCAGCCAGGTGAGGGTTGTGGATTAATTGTGTGTTCGATACTTCCCAACTATAGAAAGGGTAAACCCAATCCAGGGATCCAGTTTTTTCTGTGCCTGTACAATGTAATAATATTTGGAAAAGACACAATTAACACTTCTCAAAAACCTTCTAGCCTCGGCATTATCAGTTTGGTCTTTAAATTAATTTGTTGCAGATCTCCTAACCTGGAATTCTTGTTTATGGAAAGCCAATAAATGGAATTATAATTACCTATTTTTATGTGCATACCTAGGTACGAGGAGATAGGATGGTTCTTAGTAGTGGGAGCCTCTGTTTATATGTGCATGGAATAAAGATTTTACTACTTTTTTGATTGGAGGCTGCAGCACAATTTTCAAGAAAAAAAAATATATTTTTGTCATGGATTAATTACATTTTACACAGTACATGGTCAATCGACCATGTACACATGTGCGCTGCGAGGTTAGTGGTGGGAGGGATTTGCCAAGCGCGATGCTGGCGGGTCATGAGGGCATCGGCAACATTCTGTGTGATGTCTTTGCGGTCGTGTAGCACAGAGGTCCACACGGCCAGCCCTCTGATTGGAGCGCAAGTCCTCGAGGGCACTGTAATGCAGAAAATACAATATATAAGGCACCCTGAGGTAACAGCTGGCACCAAAAAAGTTAAAGAAATATTTAATTGAACCTATTCCCTCCTGTTTTCCTGTCTGGAGCAGTTACTTGAAGAAATGAAAAGGGAGGCCTCCAGCAGTGGAGGTGCTGAGTGGCCTATACAGTGTCTTTTGACTTCCCTTCATTCCAAGTTGATTCACGCCAACAGGAATTATAAGTATTGGACATTTTGGAACCTGAAGAGGAGGAGGCTGCAAAAGGGGAAGACTCTGAGGAGGAGCCACAAATGTCCATAAGCCTTAGTGACAGAAGTATGCTTCAGGGGAGAAATAAGAGGTTATAAATCCAGAGTGAAATCCCTGCTCAATTTCCTTCTGTCCCCCTCCTCAATTTCCTTCTCCCCCATCTCCTTCCCCCCCCCCCCTCCTACCACTGTTGTAGCGTGGCCGAGCTCTATATGGTCCGCGGGTACAGGGAGCTTTTGTTTCCTGTACCCGGCCGGACTGATAGGAAGTTGCTCACTCAGTATGCACTTCCTGTTAGTCCGGCCGGGTACAGGAGACAGATGCTCCCTGTACCCACAGACCATACAGGGCTCGGCCACGCTACAGTGAGGGAGTGACAGGAGGGAGCGCTGTGCGCTGAGCGCTTCCCTCCTGTCAGCCCCTCTCCTCATGCTGCGCCCGGGTGGCGCGCCCTCATGGACGCACCAGCGCGGGCAAAGCTGCAGCTGTCTGAGGCTCTCTACAGAGTGCTCTGGCGGCTGAAGCATTAGGGGGGCTGGCGCTCCTGGCGGCGCCCCTTCCTAAAGGGCGCCCTAGGCGGCTGCCTAGTCCACCTAACAGGTAGCGCCGGCCCTGAGAGAGCCTGCACTTTTAGATTTATGCAAAAATCTCAGTTGTGACTGTTTTACTATTTACAATACTAAAAACATTTAATTGTGTAGAAATGTAATGTATAATCCCTAAACAAAAGCGGTAGTGCTAACCCTCCACTCAACACAACAAAAAACAGTCAAGTGAGTGGTTGCAGGTGAGTCACCAAAAGAAAAGTAATCTCTCTGAAAAGGGTAACCCAATAACATGAATTTCAGAAATGGACACAAAGTCTGGAGAAAAAGGATACCAGACTTAAGAGGTGGGAGAAAGTATATAAGAATACAACTTAACTAGCTGGTTGGTACATAAGAATAATTATAATGAAAGAGGAAGGGTTACTATAGTAGGGATTATCTCAACAGCAGTAGTGGCTATACAATCTATATATCTGTGGTTAAGCATGGGTCAGAAATCCACATAGCTGTGACCATTATGAGTGTCAACAGTTTCAGGGGATTGTGCCAGCTGAGCCTCAACAAGCATATCTACAATGTGACAGTCACAACAAAAGTGCAAAACAGTGGATATAAAGACAAAATTAATAAAAACTTCCCTTAACGATAAAGGGTGTACCCCAAAGATTTTCTCCGGTCTTCAAATACAAATACAACAAAAGTGGGGAAAATTATTAGGATGACTGTGTATAGCAAAATTAAAATCTATTTTCCAATTTTGCCAGTTACACTTTATATGCCAAATTATGCCATATGAATATCTCCCGGTGCATTGATGTGCTTCCTATGGACCAGATTTCAAGATATCCAGGGATAGTATTTACTCCCGGCAATAAGGAACCATGAATCAGAGAAAGATATACAAAACAATATAATGCAAGTAAAGAAATTAATTCAGAACAGTTTACTCACTTACACTGAAGTTAAAAACTGCAGGTATAATTAAGTAATATTTAAGTCACCACAACTTGTTTGCGAATTGTTTAACACTTAAAAGAAAGACTATTTCATTGAGATGAAGGTGTTATGGTGTTTGGATGATTCCTTTAAATCATAGTAAGAATTTACAAATATGATGGATGGGTTTAGTTAAACAGCAGGAAATGCTCCAAAATTATACTTTAAGCAACGGAAAAATATTCCCGGAGAAATATTATAAGAAAATGGGATATAAGAATTTGGCAATAGACTACGTTACTATTCTAAAAGGTGTCTACAGAATGTGAAAATCGGATTTTAGTCTACACTGTTAAAGATATTGGAATAAAGAAAATAAATGTGCTGGTGGTATAAGCTGAATCATTAGAGACTTCTCAGAACTGGCTGAAGACTCTTCTATTTTCTAAACTATTTAATGTATCCATTGGCCAGGGATTTACAGCTTACCATTCACAATTCCTAATATGTACTCTGTAAAAATAAAATATGTAAATAAATTGTACAAAATTGTACATTGAAAGATAGTGCTAGTAAAGATGAGCTATATATATATATATATATATATATATATATATATATATATATATATATTAGAGATGTGCATGGGCAAAAAATTTGGTTCGGTTCAGAAATACGGGTAAGTAAAAAAATTTGGTTCAGCACTTCCGAAATTCGCGACTTCAGCAATTAGAGACTTCTGCACTTCGGCATTTTGGACATTTGTAAGCATCCCTCTCTTGCCACCACAACCACTTACACATCTGTAGGGCTCCCTAACCCCTATCCCTAACCTTACCCCTATCCCTAACCAACACAACCACCTACACATCTAGGGTTAGGGGTAGGGTTAGTGTTAGGGATAGGGTTAGGTGCCCGGACTGTCACCACAACCTCTTACACATCTATAGAGCTCCCAGTGTCAGGAATTAGCTTATTGGTCTAGATTCCTGTCATCATTCACGTAATTTTCCCTTCCTCTCTTGTTTTGCCACTTTTCAGAAATCCAAGCACTTTGGCAATTCGGTTCGGCACTTCCGAAATTCGGTAATTTGGCTATTCGGCAGTTTGGAAATTCGGACAATAGGAATCATTCGAATGTCCGAATTGCCGAAATTTGTCTGAATTTACATTCGGAATGAAACGAATTGCACATGTCTAATATATATATATCTGTGTGTGTATATGTGTGTGTGTGTGTGTGTGTATGTATATATATATATATATATATATATATATATATATATATATATATATATATATATATATTAGACATATTTATATATAACAAAAGCTTGGCACTCACCATTTAATTAATTAAACAAACTCATTAACCTGGTGCAATCCATGTATGATAAATAGTCCAAAAAAAATGAGGGTGCACTTCAAGGGATTTTTCAATGAAAATGTTGGTGCTCTTTATTGCATACAAGCAAACATATACAAAGTATATATATATATTTATTTACGCATTTGGAGAGATATTCCCTAAACTACTAATTTGAGCCCAATCAAAATTCAAAGCAATTTGATTTGTTTAATTCACCTGAAATTGACTTTATTTACTAACAGGCAAGTTGAATTGTAGTAAAGGAATCCTTGCGACTCTCAAAATATCGTCCAATAAATATCTATAAAGATTCACTAGTTGTTTGATTGCACTATAAAATAACAATAATTAATAAACAAGCATGGTAACCAGTGCTTGCTGGGAAAGAGCAAAATTTGACTTCCATCACCCCACTTTTTCCCTTTCAGCAGTAGATGCAAAGTTTAGAGATTTAAAGTATATGCGGGAACTTCAAATATGTGTAAATATTTTTTTTTTTCTACTTTTCTTTCTTTTATTAACGTTTAATTTGTTGGAGTTTTTTCTATCTATTTCTTTTATGTGTTATCTATCTAATGCATTATAAAATATTGTGTAGGCTCAAGTCTGGTGTGTCCTTTTCTGTATATTTAACATAAGAATGTACAATTTGGATAGTCAAATGGTTCCGTTAATCTTAAGAGGAACTTGAATACTTACCCATAAGCCCCTACATAGGAGCTAAATAGTCCATTCTGGGAAATGTTGTGTAACTTATATTTCATTGATATCATTTTTATTGTTATACTGTATTTAAAAAAAAAAAAAAAGGGTTGTCATACAATTTAGTCCTACCATAAGACCTGTAACATGAGACTCATTATCACAATAACTCTTAAAGCCACTTAATTCTTCCAGCCATTTACAGAGCACTTTTATTTTTTTTACACTTCCTCTGATTGATCTACCTACCCCCTTTCTTCTTTTGTGACCATACTAGTATATCTTTAATTTTGATGGTTCATATATTTGTTGTTGACATCTGAAATTTGCATTATTGTATGTACTGCCAGCTGTCTAACGTCTACAAAAAAAATAACAGGGGGTCGTTTTTACCAAATAGTTTCCTTTTAAAGAACATGACAGTAGGATGTCAGTCACTGGGAAGTGTAGACTTGGTAAATTGTGTTGGGATTAATATGGAATTGCAAATACTAGATTCCAAAATAGCCTAGATGGTTAGAGAATGTTTCCAAATTGACTATTTTGGGATAAAATATGCATAGTTCAATGTCAATTCCATATGAACCCCTATTTACTAAATGAGCCTGTAGTTTATTTGTTAAAGTCTGAACTGCCGTAAATTAAAATCCGCACTAATGATGTGAGTTGATTTAGAAACTATTTGTAAACCAAGGTTACTGATGCCTAATTTAGGTCTTCAATTCACTCCAGTTATATGTTTTAGCCCTTCAGATGTACAGCTTGACATGTATGGTTTCTTTTTTTTTCAGTTGATCTTTTTAATTTGCTGTAAGACTTTTTATTAAACCTGCTTAGTATCAAAGTATTTAACGCAAAGGGTTAATGTTGCTTTTGGAAGTTCACACTCCTGTTTTGGAATTCCTGCCTGTGGTTTCGGCAGTTTATTCAGGGGTGTAAAAAGGTACCTTTAAGTAAGTTGAGCTAATAAACATTAAGTCTGTTGCCTCCCCAGGTTTTGTTATTCAAATGAGTCAATTTGACATATGGCTGTAAAATCTCTTAATATAATAGGTTAATCAGAGTCAGATAATGAGCTTTAGGAAATACCAGACTAATACCAGTCTATTCAATGCGCTGCAAATTCTCCTGGTTTCGTTCACATATAAAATACAAGAGAAACAGTCAAATTACACTTTCCTTTATGGTGTGCTTTAATATGACACATGCATTAGTTAACCCATGTGAGTAGTCTCTAGTAAAATGAGTTTGATTTTGTCAGCAGGGATGATTCTATATTGTTACAGTTTATAGACTCCCGGAGGAGAAGAGAAAAATGTCTCTCGCTACTTTTGTTGACTCTTAATACGTTAATTGCTGTATCACTTCCTGTATCCTCACCAGTACCTGGAGATACCTATCTGGAGATCTTTCTTGGGCTAGCTAAAATATCAGCCCTATATAATATAAAAGGGGCACTCCACTGCCCAAATGAATAAATAAAAAAAAATCACAAAAATTTAGATATACACTCAATTCTATACTTTCTTCATTGGCCAATCTAAAAACAGCTTGCAAAAGCTGCAGGTCTCTTGTCTGCTACGTTTGGAAATCCTCCCTTTCTATCTCCGACCCAGGCTTTCTGTTGCTGTCCAATCAGAATGCAGCTAAATTAGAAGTCCTTGCAAGGCAGGTGCTCCCAGCAATTGCTGCCTCTTGAGTTTAGTTTCGCTGAGCTAACCAACCAGGAAGTAACAGGACCTGTGGACATGGGTGTTATAAGGTTAAATTACAAAAGTGTAAATTTCTGTTTAAATCTGCCCTTGTAATATGAAAAATAACACACTCTTTACACATAAATCACTTCAGCAAGCTAGAGCCACCCCCAAGTATTATAAAAAGTTTAATCATAACACTGGAGTGATGGTGAATCTATTGGCCCCTTTTCAATCTCAAAAAGTACCTATGAAAAGTGGTGGGGGTAACTAATATCTTACCTACCCACATCGCTGCTTCACCTCTGGGAGAAAATCAGTATTGGTGATTTCCCAGCCAATCGAGAGCTTCTTATAGAAAAGCATTTGGGGAGCAGTGTGCATGCTATGACAAGCATTTCCTTACACTTAGTGTTGCAGCACAAAGCAATAAGGAAGAGCACCCTCCTGGCGATTTAAATAACAGACAGGATGGTGCAACCCAGGAACTTCTAAAAGTGCCAATTATCTCTTGTCATTTTTTTTTTTTTTTTAAATCCGCTCTTTTATAAAGTATGAAAGAGAGAGCACCTTATGAATGTCAAGCTAAACAGCTTTAGGGGCTTGGAGTGTTCCTTTAAGGACTTTAGGATAACATTTTCACATTTTCTATTCGATAGCTGAGGTTGATGTGAGTTAAGTTCCCCACTTGCCTTGCTATTGTGCAACACTCATTATGTCTGAATTGTGTTGGACAAGCTGGTCTACAGTAGGTGAGATTTGTGTATTGCCGGTGTGAAATCAATTAGGTAATCAGGATGGAAAAATTATTTTGTTTATTGGTATTTTTATGAAACCTGAGGGAATTTAAAGGAATGTAACTTCGTAAAAATACAACCAAAATGTAAAAAATGTCTGCAAGTAGACCTAGATAAAGTAAGTAAAGTTTTAGTTATACAATTATGTAGCTGACACTAGCTCCTACACCGTACAAGATGCTACAGAAGATATTGCACCTGCAAAGTTACAATGGTGCTGAGCTTTCTCCCTGACTGCTGGAATACAGCGATTGAGTTTAACATAATCTTTCTGGTTAATGAAAGCACATCTATCACGATTTGAGGTCAATTTAAAGAGCATAACATTTTACATTGTTTCTTAGCTGAAAAGAGACATGCATCCATCAAGTTCAACCTTTCTCATATCTGTGTTTGCTGCTGATCCAAGAAAGGACAAATAATCCAGTTTGAAGCACTTTACAATTTGCAACAAACTAGGAAAAAAATCCTAGTTATCGCACTAATTAAAAATTATATCCCTGAATATTATGTTTTTGTTAGCATTCATTCAGTTGTTGTTTAAATATCTATACAGACTCTGATAAAACCACCTCTTTAAGCAAACTCCACAACCTTGTTCTTACTGTAAAAAGTAATTTCCTTTGCCTTGGACTAAATCTTCCAGTCTAAATGCATGACCATGTGTCATGTTTATGAATAGATTTCCAGAGAATGGTTTGAATTGGCCCCCGAATATATTTGCATAATGCTATCATATCCCCTCGGAGGTGACATTTTTCTAAACTAAAAGATATGTACATTTGTTTTTCTAGTGCCATAATATCCTTGTGTGTAGGTGCCCCAAATTTCACAGCATATTCAACACATTTTGCTAACCAAGTTACCAACCATAAATAATTTTAAACAGTTATAAAAGGTGGGGAGTTCCAGAATGCACAGCCCAGAACTCCTAAATAGACTGCTTACAACTTCTAATCTATACCCTTCATTATAATTTAGATGTCTACATCTATCCAAATGAAAATTAATCTACACAATTTGAGAATGCCCAGTTTACTTCAGGTTTGAGAAAACCATTTAATTTCTCAGTTACCAAAAGCTTTTGATTGTGAGTTTATTTTGCAAGACAATACATCAATGTGGAATCTCTGGGAGCAGAAGTGCAGTTTGTTCTCATTTTCTTTATCACAAATTCTAACTACACTGTTATGTCATACCAGGCTACGAAGGGCAGAGTTGACTTCATGCTACACATCCAATATTATTAATAGTATTGAAATTCCTGGATAAGGTGGCCTACTTGGAGAAATTCACAATTTTTGCATGGAATTCTGCCTCATCTGTGTACTTGAAGCACCATTCCTTCTGACCATTAGGTGATTCGTACCCCTACTTTAGGACACCACTTTATCTTGGCTTATTAGTCATAAGATGGTGCGTTTCATGAACAGTATCATAAATTGATATACTTTAATGGTATTGTTTTTTGTAGTTTCTCACTGTAACATCAGAACTACACCCAAAACACTCATTTTGCAGAGTTAAGGTTGTTTGCAAGGGGGGTGAGGGGTGCAGATTATTCAGTAATTAACATTTTGGTAATTGTTGAGGAGTAACAGAGCAATTGAAAATCATAGTTTAAAAAAAAATCTATTTTTTAAAAATTCTGATATTTTGGGCTAAAAGTAAAGCAGTTAGTTGACAATTTCCAGTTACAGAATAAACCCCTTTCACAGAAATATTTTTTCAATCAACTTCTGCCCCGTTAAACTGACCAACAATTTGCTTTCCAGCCATTATCTCCTTTTCAGGTGTTTCCACAATTGGAAGACCCTAGTTTCCCTTATGTCTTTGTAATGCATTCCAGTAATGCCATTTTTTTTATTTAATTTTTTTATATACTAGATCACGTCAACACAATCATTAGAACAAGACGTAGTGTGTGCACTCTACATGGATTGCTGTAGACTAATGGGCTCTGTCAGACCAATATGTTTTTTCTAAGAAAGCCATGTATAGATATGAGGTTAACCACAATACATAAAATGTTTATGAAATTATCTATGAAAGTAGCTTATCTCTGCTAAACTGTAATTTCGTCATCCACAAAGATAAACTGCTCAGAATAACATATTATTTCTATGTATATATAAAATGTAAACCACAAAACAGCTTAAAGATTAAACCTTTAATAAACTGAATTCCTAAGAAGCACAATTTTTTAGGACAGAAATATTTTTTTCTCTCTTTCTAGTTTGACCTAAAATTTTAAATTCTCACGTCCATTCTCTACAGTTACGGGTTATTGAATAAACCTCACTGTGTCTTCAGGAGTTTGCATTGTTTCAATGAATAACTTCAGTTTTCCCAGATACTGTTTTAAAGCATGTTTGTTTGTAATATATCTAGTCCATGATCAGATTTCTGTAACAGAGAGAGCCTTTTTTTTAGTTATCCTTTGTCTTGATTTTTATATATATATATACAATTTGTTGGTGTTTTGCACTCCTGCTTTAATTATATATAGTATGTGTTATAATATTCTTTGTTTTGAACCATCCATTTAGCACTATGTGTGTTTTGCTATACTCTATATGATTTATTTATTCTGTAAATAGTTTGATTTATCTAGCTCTATTTACAATTCTGTGTATAATTTTATTTTAGTATATTTATTATTTAGTAATTTAGTATATTGGACCATGCATTGTTTGATTGATGTATGTTTACTATTTATCATTTGATTTGTCTAACTCTCTATGTATGTTATATAGTGAGTATTGCTTGACTGTACTGGTATTATTTATGTTGCTCTGTTTATGTTACAGTGTGCCCTTTGATCTGGTTAGTTAGCACTATGTATTTTGCAATACATTGTTTATTGTCTATGACTCATGGGTATGTTCACTGTGCATTGTTTGATTTATATAACTTTGTGTATGCTATTCTGCATATCTTATTTATCTACGGTGTTATATTTTATACGGTGTATATTGCTTTTTAACAATTATGACCTGCAGCTGTTTATAACTGCTAATTTTATGAAAATCTCCCTAGACGAGTGTGCTATAAATATAATGGTAAATAAAAGATTGGAGGTACTCCGCATGGTTTGGTTTACAGCTTACCTATGCATGTTATACAGAGTATAGTTTTGGCTTATTTTTCTCTCTGTGTATGTTGCACATACCACTTAAGATTTAATTTCTAAACTGTATGTGAACTGAGTTTTAAGAAACTTCAATTTTAAACTATTGTGGTATGCAGATATATATAATTTTTTTAATTCTTAACTTTTACCACTTTAGGAAATTAACTCAATACCTTGTTTTAAGTAGAATTGTACTGTATAACATTTATAGTTTATCTGAAACTGTGTATGCTGTTCTGTATCTCCTCTGTATATTAATAAGTTGTATAGCCATTGTATACAGAGATCGTTGTGCATTACTATGTATCCCTTGTTTTCATCTAACTTGGTCTCGTAAATGCAACTTTTGTCTTGTTTAATCTAGGCCTAGACTATATTATTGTTCAGTATGCTATGCAGAGCATTCTTTGACTTATCTGCCATTATATATTTTAAACTCCATGTTTGTACATCCTTTGCCTTGAATTATCTGAATGGGCTAAAACAGCAAAAGGCTAAGAACAAGAAGATGGGTTTACAGTGGGCACAGGCATACAAAAACTGGACTATGGAAGATTGGAAAGTATTTGCAGGGTCTGACAAATCTTAATTTCTGCTGTGCCATTCAGACGATAGGCAAAAAAAAAAAAAATCTAACTACATTTGCTCTGTGTGAAAATCTGATCTTTTCTTTATTGTTCCTGGCCAATAGAATTGCCAAGTTTTGACCTAAAGTTAGACCCTTCTCATACGTGAGGTTTATATATGTGTGATTCACTTTTAGGGAGTGCCTGATACACATTTTGACTTTAACAGTCAGCATACCCATTGTCAAATGGCTACTACTAGCCATTACTAAATTGTACTACTACTTAGTCCAACCCCCCACCTACTTGGTGTAATGGGATAACTTGCAAATTTCCATTATAAATATTAAATATACACTTTACACTACTGCAGGACTTTCATGTAAAAAATGCCCAGTCTAAGTGTTTTTTGCAGGTACTTCAGACATGCTCAGTCTCCTCCTAAAGGGGGAATCTGATATGCTCCATTAAGTCTCCATTAGGACATCTCTGTCTGGACGCCCTATGTAAAATAGACAAATGTCTTATAATTGCTACCTGACAAGTAGTCTACAGGTAAAAAAAAATTAGGCTTGTAATGTAAACTTTGTGAGTTCATTATTTTATATTTATTTGTATTTATTTTTTGCTCATTCAAGTTTCTAAAGCTATATTTCAATGTCATATACGTATATTATCTTAATATATTTCATGACTTCCTTTATTGAAACTTGGGCAAACTACATTAATATTACTTAACCGGGTTTCCTATTGATGAGCATGCAATAATTAATAGGTTTACTTACTTACCTGTTGGTCTGTGCAAAACAATACGTTCACTACATGTAGCATGCCAAAAAAAAAAACATTTTAGTCAATTAAAAGAAAATAAATGTTTCTGTTGATGTGTCCCCTAATATTTACTGTGTTGCTACTTGAAAAATACAAATTGGTTTATCTAGTTCGGTACATCTTATATATCTAGCTTTTTGCATATTGTACCGTATATTTTCTGCTTCATATACACCTATGTACGCCTTTGCATACTATTCTTTGTCTTAAGTTATTTGGATATTATATCTGCTATACTGTGTATTCTTTCCAGATAAACGTGAACGATATTTAATGTTATTGCTAGTAGGCCCATTCATCTGGACATGTATTTCTGGATAACATCCCATATTAGTGTTGGGATTTTCCCCACAAAGATGCGTCATATACAAACCTTCAGATCTTCAATTACTTACTTGATGTTACTATTATTGCTTATCTTTATTTTTGGGCATGTCTTGTTTAAATATACCCAGTTACAAGTCCATTAGGAGTAAGATCACATGTGTGTCTGCCACAAAAGGTTTATTAGTATTCCTCCTATTGAAGCAGACATCAGAGCTCTCTAAACATTGACTTGGATGTTAATCACTGTAAATACATTCTTTAAGGATTTTCTAGTACTACCCCCTGGAGTTGATCTTTTACTTAAAAGGACATGTTCCTATTAGGTCTTCAATTAGTGTATGGCAGTAAAAAGCAGCTTTCATTCATCAGAAGACATCCTCTGTAAATTAAGTTTCTTACAAAACACTATTTCATTACGAATAGAAACATCACTCAATTGTTAATGTTGCTGAAGAGAGTTTACAGCTATTGTGGACCATGGCCTTTTTTGGGGGGTATTTCATGAATATTACGACTAATCAAACAATAAATATATTATGCTAGGGTCATATACTTTTATTAAATGCAAGTCCCTATTTGAGTGACTTCTTTGTTTATAAGCAGTAAAAACTCATTTTGCCCGAAGAGCAAATTCCTAGCCCTAAGAGATCCTCGTAGACTCCACTGCTCTATAAAACATTGTATTGCATATTAATGATCTAGGACACATCACGGTACAACGAAGGTCGAAAAAATTCCCAAAATGCTCACAAGATTCCGAAGTGCACTAAATCTGTTTATTGTCCAATCTCAAATAACATACTAGTTCATCGAGTTAATGAGCTATATAAGTTCTGAGTTAAGCAGGTCACATACCATGGACAACAAGGGCAAAATAAACATTCTGTCCCAATCATATGTTAACTGCTAAATTTTCAGAGAATCTACAAGAAATCAAATTTATGCTCTTTGCAACTTTTGGAGTAGTTTCAGAAAAATGTAGGTTCCACAGATTGTTGCAATCTAATATATATGTATATACACTTAAAAGCAGTGCCTACACACAACACTTACTTATAGCCCTCTAATCTTTCCCCTACAGTAATATAGTTTTGAAAGATGGTTTCAATTACTTTGAGTGCACACGTCTAGACAGCAATATCGGGCTGCAGTTTAGATGAATTGCAATTCATGTGAATTTTGGTCAATCCGCGAGTTGTCCGAATACCATAACTCCGAAGCGACAAATGGATATGTCACCAAACAAACGGCACAGACAATGGTCGAACAGTTTTGTTTGATTTGTGATTCTGAGTTTCCCTCGTGTCGGCAAAGAAAATGATAATTGATAAAAAATAGATGATTAGTGGATTTATTTTTTTATTGGTCCCACCTCTGTTGGTTGGTTAAATCTTTTTAACTTGATATGTAGATCAAATGTCAGCAATATGTGCTTTTCAATGTACTGCAAAATATATACATAATAATATTTATATTATGTATATATGTGCAGTACACTGGTCCTTTTTCACTCGCTTTCAGATTTGTCCAAACCATTCTCCTAAAACAATTGCATGGATGAAAGTTGTCTGAGCTGAAACGCCACATAGGCGAATTTTGGTCCACCCAAACTATTTTTTTTTTCTTTTTTGGACAAATTGATTCGGCTGGACCAAATTTTTTGTTTTTATTGAGGATAATGATTGACATACAGAGAAGATAAAACAAGAGTAACAGTAGATGTACAATCTATATTGCTTAGGATTCATAGGCACGTTACAATAAGCATAAACAGACCTCATTGTTATTTGTGTTAGTGTCGTGATGTGTCTCGCGAAGGAGTGGTTATGGGCCTTTTCGATTCTTGTGGGGATCGATTGCTGTAATTCTCTCCTAATTGTCGCTCCTCTCACACCTCACCCCTCTGTCGATCCTTACACTGGCTTTCTGTACCATTCAGATGTCTATTTAAAATATAAAGCTCTAACCAACGCTAGCCCCGCTTACATTTCTTCACTGATTCATAGGTATGCCCCCTCTGGGGCTCTCTGCTCTACTAGTGACCTTCTCCTGTCTGCTGCTCGCACCCTTACTGCAAATTCACACCTGCAAGACTTCTCACAGTTGGCTCCTTTCCTTTGGAACAGCCTGTCTACCCCTATCAGACTCGCCCCTAGTCTACAATCCTTTAAGAAGTTCCTCAAAAACCATCTTTTCAGGATTGCATATAGTCTCCAAGAATAACTTCTATCTCTCAAACCTTCCTCTTGCTCTCTCCTATAGGGCCACATTTCACTCTCACCTCCAGTTCTGCCACCTTCCCACCATGTCTATATGGTGTCTTTCTCAATACCCTAAATATTGTGTTTTTATACCCCACCTCATCTAGACTGTAAGCTCGTTTGAGCAGGGTTCTAAACTACCTATTGTTCCTGTTACATTTTATTATTGTCTAATTTGGTAAATTCCCCTTTTATTGTAAAGCGTTGCGGAATAAGCTGCTGCTATATAAATACCAATAATAATAATAATACCATGATAGAATCTAACAAGAAACTGATAGACTTGAGGGTTCAGAAAGCCTTATTAAATGGTGAGTCCGCTCCTTCAGAAGGTTTTAAGATAAGGTTACAGTATGTTGTTAACATAATTCCCGCTGTTGTAGTTTATGATGACTACAATAGTCACCTGTGGAGGCAAACATTAGTAAAAATATAAATACAGAGTCTAAGTGTGCAACCCAAATATTAACCAAGTTACTCTAAACACCTGTGTGGCCACCCACACAAAAGAAAATAACATATACATACACAATAGTTGGAGTATAGTTGGTTCTTGGGTATAGTAGAATGCACTATGAAAACAAAAATATTGACAAGCACCTAGTGCAGCATCATAAAGTACATGGGTAACTAAATAGCAGTTCAGTGATTAGGTACTCACAAGGAGAGAGCCAGACAGTGGCGTACTAAGGGGGAGGTGGGGGGGGCGGTCCGCCCCGGGTGCCACCAGGATGGGGGGTGCCATGACCAGACCCCCCCCATGCTGCAGCCGCCCGAGCGCTCTGTACGGAGCCTCAGGTGGCTGCAGCTTTGCCCGGGCGGTGCGTCCATGAGGGCGGACCGCACCGCCCGGGCGCAGCCTGAGGAGAGGGGCTGACAGGAGGGAGCGCTCCTGTCACCTCCCTCACTGCAGCATGGTCCGACGGGTACAGAGAGCAGCTGTCTCCTGTACCCGGCCGGACTAACAGGAAGTGAGCACTGAGTGTGCACTTCCTGTTAGTCCGGCCGG
>OW240915.1:294896211-295013542 GCA_933207985.1 Pelobates cultripes | reverse complement strand
GTGAGAAAGAGAAATAAGGGGGGTGAGAGAGGGGTGAGGAAAAGAAATAAGGGGGGGTGAGAAAGAGAAATAAGGGGGGGTGAGAGAGAAATAAGGGGGGGGTGAGAAAGAGAAATAAGGGGGGGGGGTGAGATTGACATTCATCACATACACACAAATCACCCCTTGCACACAGAAAAACACACAGACACACATACACAAGCAATGCAACCGTTACACACAATGCATCCCTTACACACACAGAAAAACACAATGCATTCATTACACACACTCAATGCACCCCTTACACACATTCAATGCATCCCATACATACACAGAAACACACCTTGCAGTCCTTACACAGCAACACAATTTCACACAATGTATTCCACACATATCAGACATCCCTACACACTCCACCCCCTGTGAATAAAATCCCACAGGAACATGAAGGTGGGACCGGGGACCCAGACCTTGAGCTGTGCGCGCACCCCAAAAATGTGAGCCGCTTCCTGTTCTCCCAGAACAGTGATTTTTGTGACCACAGTTACAAAACCGCCTCCAGAGAGCCTATTGTACACCAGACCAGTGGAGCCAGACGGCAGCTAGAGCCCATCATCATCCTCATCTGGTTGTAAGTAGGCAATCTAGTATATTATTCGTGGCACTAAGCTCTAATTTACCTCACATTAAAGAAACACTATAGTCCCCAGAACCACTTCAGCTTAATGTAGTGGTTCTGGTGTCTATAGCCCGTCCCTGCAGGCCTTTTAATGTAAACACGGCGGCACTGCAGCACTGGCGTTAGTTAACATGGCAAATCATATGGCTGGGGCATTGTGATGTCACATGGGGGGCGGCAAACTTTACTTTTGCCTTGGGCGGCAAAAATCCTTGTACCGGCCCTGGCTGGAGGGGGCTGTGTGAGCTGTGGCCGCATAGTGTCCCATGGTAGTTAGGGTGCCGTACAGCTCACACAAGCAAACAGCTGATAAACTGGCCGCACAGAGGAAATGTGTATGTGTGACTGTCTGCCTGTGACTGTGTGTGACTGTCTGCCTGTAACTGAGTGTGTGACTGTCTGTCTGTAACTGAGTGTGTGACTGTGTCTGTAACTGAGTGTGTGACTGTCTGCCTGTAAATGTGTGTGTGGGGCTGCAGGGATTTTGTAGAAGGGGTGGGGGTTTTGTATTGGGACAGGAGTCTTTATAAGGGGTTATAAGCAGGGGATTTGTGGAAGGGGGTTGCGGGGGTTTTGTAGATGGGGCAGTACAGGATTTGTAGAAGGGGCAGGACAGAGGTTTTGTAGATGGGGCAGGGCAGGACAAGGGTTTTGTAGGAGGGGCTGACAGCGGTTTTGCAAAGTTTACAAATTGTAAAAATAAAATAAATAAAACCTTTAACATTTTTTACAGGTTTTTTTTTTGGAGGGGGGAGGGAGGGGTGCCAAGCACAGGATCCGCCCCGGGTGCCAAATGCTCTAGGTACGCCCCTGGAGCCAGATGAATATGGCTCAATATTAATGCCTGTGGGATAGTTGTGAGGGATCCCACTCCCTACAAGTGTGATGACTGTTGTTGCGTCCTCTATCTGCTTCAAACGATCCACTCAGGTAGTGTGGAGGTTAAAACATAATCTTTTAATGAAATGAAAATTAAAAATAAATACAAATAAAGATCTCTTACAATAAAGTCCACTTGGGTAGCCAAATAAAGTCCACTATGGGTAGCAAGACGCCTTTCGCCTATATTGTAGACTTCCTCAGTTGCTAATGTTGTTCCCCGGTGATCAGTAGTCTTATATAGCGCCTTCCTGATTGTCCATTGGAGTCACCTGGGTCTGTTGCGAGTAGTTTCCGCCTCTTCCAAATGACGTCGCTATACATGGCTTCACCTTGATGATGTACTTACGGTTTAGTCCGTGTTTGGAATGCATATGCGTCCCACTCCTAAAAGAAACTTTATTGTCCATATGATTTTGTTCCACGTCGCCCCCCAGAATTGTTCTCATGTATATATCGGAAGAAATAAGAATGGGGAGTTATTAAAGTGCACATCAATTAAAATGATGTAAAAACTATTGGGTATATTCAGTACAAGCCATGAGAATACAAGGTATAAAATATTGTTGTAGGAAAAAGTGTGTTCATACCTACTAAGAATAAGTGTCATTGATATTAACATTAGTGTCTAATTTCTGTCATCAATATCTGTCTAATATAGACTTGAGTTATCAAGAGTGCTGATTACAGCCTGCTGTGCCCATCAGCGGGAAGTGCGCAATTTATGTAGTTATGTTGACCCCTAACCATGGGGATTCTGAGGGGGGGGGGGGAGGAATGTGTCTGTGAGGGCCTATAGCCCACTCGTGGTCAATAGTTGAGCTGTTTTTTTTGTTTGTTTTTTTTCGCTCTCAATCAGCAAACAAAATAAAAGCCAAAATAACCATTAGCCAACAAATATAGAAGTTAACAGTTAAGAAATAGCAAAGTGCTTGGAGTGGTATCAGGGTTAAGGTAACCATAGTCGATCCTCGTTCACTTCTTGGGATGAAAGGTGTTGTTCTCTAGGGTTCCAGATGTGTGCAGCAGTCGATGATGGGGAGACCCAGGGCCTGGAGAAAGGTGGCAGCTTCAGACATAGAAGATAGTCCCACAATGGAGCCATACTTCAGTACCGTAAGGGATCTCGGATTTGACCACCTTTAGGGAACTCCTGCACTTTTCTTGATAAATCCTGATAGAATGTGAGCTGAGCAGTCTAGAATTTTTCCCCGGACTGCTGCCATGATGCTGGACCTGTCCGCCGGGGATTGGCATCTGACAATCAAGTCCCAAGTGGCCAAGGTGGTGGCCCGTGAGGAATTGTTGATCCAGAAAAAACTGTCAATCCCAATTTTCCTAGCTTGGGCAGGCGGCAGTAGCTCAGTAAAGGGGCATCGCAAGTAATGCAGTAGCTCAGCTGAGTCAACTGTGTTGGGGATACCACGTAGTTTGAGGTTAGCTCTCCAGCATCAGTCATCCAGTTGTCGACTTGTGATGTCATAGTAGCCTGTGATGATTGGACCTGGCAGTATGCCCTTGAGGCTAGATACTTTGCATTGGGTGTCTATAATGTCTTCTTCTGCTGCTTGTACACGGGCTGTCACAGCTTGTATCTCTGTTTTGACTGTATTGTCAGCCTGAAACATCTGCTGCATGTTTTGTAGAAGGTTTTGGATGTCTTGTTTTGTATCCAGGGATTTTATCTATGTGGCTGTTAGAAGCACTGATGCAGACTCCTGAGGAGCCAAGGGTTGTTCCATGTGGGTGTTCGAGCATGTGGACCCTGCCTCATGGTCTGACCCGGCGGCTATTTTTGGGGCCGCAGGGCACTGCAGCATGGTGCCGATGTCTTGAGTGTTTCGGTTCATGTTTGCCTGTGTGCGCTGTGTTCTGCGACCCATTGCAGTGGGATCACTGACCTGGTGGTATTCATGCGGGATGTAAGTATCTGACGTGTCTGGAGGCCACACAGCACTCTGGAACAGGGCTCCTGGGAGGAAGGCCCAAGTAGGCCCTGGTTTTGTGGCGCACTTTTCTGCCCTTTTGGCTGAATAAGAATGGCATTGGCTGGTGGCTGATGGTAAGTAGATCACCTACGGGTGATTTCTGGGACTTAAGGCTGAAATTTGCTCTGGATTTTAGCGTTTGTTTGCTGATATTATCAGAGCTTGAGTGAGATGTGTCCTGTCAGCTCAACTGTTACGCCCTGCCCCCCTGGACCACATTTTTAAAGCTTTTTACTTTATTGCTTGGTTTAATGTATGTTTGAGGCTTCAGTCCTAGTTTTGGATTTCTATAAACCACTTTTTTTTTTAAACCTTAAGTTCTCCGTGTTTCAATATATATTTTATTTTTGGCACATACACACCATGAGCAAGATTTAATAAAGAGTTCTAAAAAGTGAAGAAAAATAGACCCAATGGAACAAGCCTGCTGGTTTCACTGGTTTCCATGGTGATTGCTTCATTTATAGAACTATGCACATTTTTACTTTTAGAACAGCACTGTCTCACTAGAAAATAAAAAGTGGAACAAATGTAACTTTACACTTTTTGTTTACAAAATAGGGGAAAACGTGCATGTAGAAAATATTGTATTATACATCTCCCCATATCAACAGAACCTTTCAATTTCTGCCAAAATATAACGGTGTAAGTGTACTATGTACAATTCAGAAAATGGTATCAGAAACTAGAAAAACAATACTGAAATAAACATAGAAATGTAAAGTATAAACATGTAATACAGTTACTACACACAAAACCATAGGTCAGCTTAATGCTTCTTAAATTGTACTCCAAAAGCACTCAAGTATCATATGGAGAATGCCAGGTACATCCGCAGACACAATCATTGATTTGTAACTTACATATGGCTAGTCACTAAACTAAAAAGTAAAGGGAATCGCACATTCAAGGAAAAAAACACTGAGTTGGAACCACTTGGACAATTGTAACTATTTTGAAGCTACTTTGGCCAAATGTTTGAAATTCCCAGATGAATTCATGAAAATTCTTGGTTTTGTGAAAGACCCCAACAGGGGCAGAAAATAAAAGTTTTTTTTTTTTTTTTAACATCATGGCCTTTGTTTCCTAGTTCTACTTAAAATTCTAAGCTCTCCCCCTACTCTTCAATCCTTTTAAAAAGTCCCTAAAATGCCTACATTGCCAGAATAGCCTATGGATTCTAAGGGTAAATGCCAATACCTACTCAACTCAATTGGTGGGTCCATTCCCCACTTTGCTCTAATTAATTCTGCTACATTTCCACCCTGTCACTTGGTTCCTATCCTTCACCATGCCCTTCCTGTTGTGTTGTCATACCTCACCTTCTCTAGATTGTAAGCTCATTGTAAGCTCAAGCAGGATACTCATCAACCTATTGTACCTGTCAAAATCTGTAAAGGTTTCTGGTTGTTAAATCCTCTTAAAAATATTGAGAAGCACTGCTGAACTTGTTGGCACTATACAAATTCCAATCATAATATTAGCTTTCTTGGCTTGCTGTGTAACTTGATTGATGGTTAAGATTAATTTGTAATCTGTCAACAATAAAGTACATGGGGCTCAGAACCCATTTGAAGACTGCCAATCAGGACTGAAAGAAACTATTTAAGAAGTTGTGGACAATTTACTCAAGGTTGCACACTAATTTTAAAAGACAAGAAGAAGAAATACACTACCTTAAGACTAGCTGGACATAGTAGGGTATTGGGGCAGGGCGTTATTTGGATGTGTAGCCTTTCTATAACCAACAACATGTTAATCTCCAGAAATGTTCCAGAATATCAAGTGGATGTTTCATTAGGTATTGGTGGGCTGAATGGTGGTTTTGATGTTCACAATTCAGAAATAAATTACTGATAAATGGTACAATATTTTATAGGGTTTGGTAACAGGAGAGATTTTTCTTGTGGAATTTTAAATCCAAATAGATGAAAATGTACCTGTTGGTTTGTGGAGAAACAGAGTGATGACAAGGATGGAGGGTGAAGTTTGGGACTAATGCTGCATAACAAAGGTTTGCAGCAGAGGCAGCTCTCTAAGTAGGTGATTTAGGCGGCCGCCTAAGGCCTCGCGCTATCTGGGGCCTCGCGGACGCCTAAATCGCACTAGGGCAGACTGAACTGTCATGTTCTCGGTCTATGACCGAGGGCCTGACCCAGGAAGGGGCCCGGCTACTTGCCCTGTGTGCCGCTGGCTGCGAGGCCCGTTCACTTGGTCTGCCCTGTCAGCCTCCTGTCTGTAGAACTGCAAACTGAAGTGTCTCGTGATCTCCAGCCAATTAGACCGTTGCTGCGGGTTACCACGGCTAAGCTCTGAATGGAGATCGCAAGACATTTACCATGTGGTCTGCATCTCAGGTAAATTTCAATCCTCCCTCATCCTGTCACCCCCTCTAACTCTATCGCCCCCCCTCACCCTGTCACCATCCCACACACTATGTCACCCCCCTCTCACCCTGCCACCCCCTCAGGGCCGTTTGAAGGAATTTGGGGGCCCCAAGCAAAATGGACCTGGAGGCCCCCCAGGCCCCCCCCCAAAAATCAAATATACATAAAAAAGTGCACAATAACTAAATCCAACATACTTAAAACACACACACAAACATAAACACTCACATTAACAATTTTCAGTTCTCACAAACGTGCAAATTATCTAAAACTGCTGTGAACGTAGTGTGAAAGAGCTCCCTGTCCTGTCCTGCCCCCTGTCCGATAGAGCTCTCTCTTCCGTCCCTTAGAGCTCTGCCCTGTCCCTTAGTCGTCTTTCCTCTCCCCCTACCAGTCTCACCCCCATGTTCCCTCTGCTATCTCCTCCTCACCCTCCTGTGTCTCTCCTCACTCAGGTTCTCATCTCCACTTCTCCCTCACCTCCCCCCCATGTCTCCTCCTCATCTCCTAAATCCCCCACCCCTGTGCTCCTTCTTACTCCTCCCTCCTGTGTTCCTAATTCTACTCCCTTCCCTCCCTAATATGTTCTTAATGCCCCATGTTCTTTCTTACTCCTCTCTATGTTCTTCTTACTACTTCCTCCCTATGTTCTTCTTACTCCCTCCTCCTAGTGTTCTTTTCTCTTACTTCCTCCCATCTTTCTCTTACTTCCTTCCTCCCCCCCCTATGTTCTTTCTTACTGACCCTATAAATTCTTCTTACCTCTCTCTATGTTCTCTTACTACTTCCTCTCTCTATGTTCCTCTTACTACCTCTCCATATGTTCTTTCTTTTACCCCTCCCACCCTTCCTGTGCCCCCATTCCTCTTATGTTCTTTCTTACTCCCCTGTCCTTTTTTACTTCCTATCCTCTCTCCCTGTGTCTTTTACTCCCTCCCGCCTCCCTGTGTCCTTCCTTCTCTTACCTCCCTCCCTATGTTCTTTTACTCCCAAAGTATGTTTTTTTTACTTCCTCCTCTCCTATGTTATTTTTACTTCCCTATGTTTTTTACTCCTCCCTCCTCCCTCATATGTTTTACTCCTCCCTCCCTATGCTTTTTACCTCTCTATGTTTTCCCGTACCTCTCCCTCTATGTTTTACTCACTTTCATGTCTCTTTTACTACCCCCAATGCTTCTTTTACTACCCCCCTCCCTCCCTATGTTTTTTTTACTACACCCCCCCTATGTTCTTCTCAGTTACCTCCCCTTCCCTGTAGCATGGCCGAGCTCCTCTTCCTCCTGGCTGTCAGTCCGCGCGGTACAGGAGATTCAGTTTCCTGTTTTCGGCCAGACTGAAAGGAAGTGAGCACTCAGTGTGTACTTTCTGTCAGTCCGGCCGGGAACAGGAAACTGAATCTCCTGTATCGGGCGGTACCTGGCCGGACTGACAGCCAGGAGGAAGAGGAGCTCGGCCACGCTACAGGGAAGGGGAGGTGACGAGAGATGAGTGCTGCAGCCGCCTGAGGCTCTTTACAGAGCGCTCAGGTGGCTGCAGCCTTATAGGAAGCACCGGCTCTGCTTGGGGCCCCAAGCAGTTGCTTGGTTTGCCTGCCCGCTAGCGACGGCCTTGCACCCCCACACACTATGTCACCCCCTGTCAACCCCCTCTCACCCTGTCACCCCCTCACACTATGTCACCCCTCTCTCACCCTGTCACCATCCCACACACTATGTCACCCCCCTCTCACCCTGTCACCCCCCACATTATGTCACCCTCCTATCACACTATGGCACCCCTCTCTCACCCTGTCACTCTCACCCTCACCCTGTCACCATCCCACACACTATGTCACCCCCTCTCACCCCCTCGCACTATGTCACCCCTCTCTCACCCTGTCCCCATCCCACACACTATGTCACCCCCTCGTACCCTGTCACCCCCCAAACTATGTCATCCCCCACACTATGTCACCCCCTCTTACTCTGTTACCCACCCTGTCACCCCCCTCTTATTCTCTCACCCCCTCTACCTCTGTCACCCCCTCTCACCTCCTCTTACTCTGTCATCTCCCCTCTCACTCTGTCTCCCCTACTATGAGAGGGGTGACAGTGTGAGAGAGAAGATGACAGAGTAAGAGTGGTTGAGAGGGGGGTGACAGAATAAGAGGGGGGTGACAGAATAGAGAGGGGTGACATAGTGTCACCCTCTCTCACACTCTATCTCCCCCTTCACTATGTCACCCTCCCACTCACTCTGTCACCCCCCTCACTACGTCACCCCCTCACACTATGTCATCCTCCCTCTCACACCATGTCACCCCCTCTCACTCTGTCACCCACCTACACAATGTCAACCTCCCTCTCACTCTGTCACTTCCCTCTCACACTATGTCACTCCTCTCTCACTCTGTCACCCCCCTCTACACCCCCCTCCATACACATTGTCACCCCCTCCAAATTCTGGCACCCCCTCCATACACTCTGGTACCCCTAACACAAACTGACACTCCCAGACACTGCCACCCTCCCACACTTATATTAACTCCTCTTGATTCAGTCACACTCACCTTCTCCAATCATGCAGCACTTACCCTATAACATGAATCCCCCTAATCCTGTCACACTCACCTCCCCTTGCCCTGTCACACTCACTCCTCCAACCATGCCACATTCACCCTAACCCTGTGATACTCACGCCCCAAGCATGCTACATTCACCTTATCACATTAACCCCTTAATACTGTCATACATACCTCCTCTCACACTCTCTCTTCAAACCATGTCACACTCACCCTCCCTCAGTCTGTCACACTCACTCCCCAACCCTGTCTTATTTACCCCCTTGATCTTTTACACTCACTATGCCACAGTTACCCCTTTACTCACCCTGTCCCCCCCAAAGGCAATCATTGTACACACTGCCATAAAACATAGCTTTGCAAAAGGCCACAGGCAGTACAGAAATATACACATGCTCAGAGAAACATACATACAGATGCAAGGATACTGTCAGACACACACTCTCAGGCACACGCACACAGGTAGACAATGCAAGACACCAGTGGCGTACATACCGGGGTCGCAGGGGTCCGGCTCCAGTATCAGTATGCGACGTGCGAGAGAGCTGAACAGGAAGCACTCAGCAAGGGAGAGTGCTCCCTCGCGCGCCCGCTAGCCTGCCCGCCCGCCCGGTGACACCACTGGACCCCAGGGAATCCCCTCAGCACTCCCAAAGGTAAGGAGGCTGGGGGGATTAATTTTTTTTTTTAAATAACGTGTGTTAGTGTGTGTGTGTTAGAGTGTGTGTGTTAGTGTTAGTGTGTGTGTTAGTGTTAGAGTCTGTGTGTGTGTTAGAGTGTGTGTTAGTGTTAGAGTGTGTGTGTTAGTGTTAGAGTGTGTGTTAGTCTCATGTTTGAGTTTCGCATAAGGCATCGTCAAGTTTAGAGCCGCCACTGTTTTGCAGTTATGGGGTTTTCATACTCAATAACTCTACATCAGGAAATAGTACAACAGTGCCTTCTCTGTACTAGTATTTCCTGATGTAGAGTGTGTGTGTTAGTGTTAGAGTGTGTGTGTGTTAGTGTTAGAGTGTTTGTGTGTGTGTGTGTATGTGTGTGTGTTAGTGTTAGAGTGTGTGTGTTACTGTTAGAGTGTGTGTGTGTTAGTGTTAGAGTGTGTGTGTGTTAGTGTTAGAGTGTGTGTGTGTTAGTGTTAGAGTGTGTGTGTGTTTGTGTGTGTGTGTGTTAGTCTGTCAGTGAGTGTGTTACTGTGTGTGTCTGTTAGTGTGTTTTGTAAGTGAGTGTGTATGTGTCTGTCTGTCAGTGAGTGTGTATGTATTATTATTATTATTTTATTATTTATATAGCGCCAACAAATTCCGCAGCGCTGTACAATGGGTGGACTAACAGACACATAATTGAGATGTATGTCTGTCACTGAGTGTGTGTCTCAGTAAATGTGTGTGTCTGTTAGCTAGTGTGTATGCGTCTGTTCGTGAGAGTGTGTGTGTCTTAAGCACTTACCTTTCTCCAGCGCCGGACTCCCTTGGCGCTGGGGATCTCTCCGCCCCGATCCACCTCTCAGTTCTGAATGCGCATGCGTGGCAAGAGCTGCACGCTCATTCAAACCGTCCATATGAAAGCATTACTCAATGTTTTCCTATGGACGTTCAGCGTCTTCTCGCTGTGATTTTCACAGTGAGAATCGCGGAAGCTCCTCTAGCGGCTGTCAATGAGACAGCCACTAGAGGCTGGATTAACCCTCATTAACCCTGCTATGTTTTCAGCTGCAGGGTTAAAACTAGAGGAACCTGGCACCCAGATCACTTCATTGAGCTGATGTGATCTGGGTGTCTGTAGTGGTCCTTTAAGTGTATGTGTATCTGCATGCACTGGCATACATACCGCGGTCTCAGCCCTGCGACCCCTGCGACCAGGTGCCCGCAGCCATGTGTTGCGGCCCCAGCCCACACCGGGGCCCCACTGCAAGACACACTCGGGAATACACACAGCCAGATAAATACACAGTGTGACTGATTTTTTTTTCTTTTAAAGCCCAACCAAAATAAAAATTTCTGTTTCCAATAACCCCTTCACACCAGCACTTATGTATACACAACTGCCAGGCTATGCAACCATACATAGAAACATAGAATGTGACGACAGATAAGAACCATTCTGCCCATCTAGTCTGCCCAATATTTCTAAATACTTTTAATTAGTACCTGGCCTTATCTTATAGTTAGGATAGCCTTATGCCTATCCCACGCATGCTTAAACTCCCTCACTGTGTTAACCTCTACCACTTCAGCTAGAAGGCTATTCCATGCATCCACTACCCTCTCAGTAAAGTAATACTTCCTGATATTATTATTAAACCTTTGCCCCTGTAATTTAAGACTATGTCCTTTTGTTGTGGTAGTTTTTCTTCTTTTAAATATAGTCTCCTCCTTTACTATGTTGATTCATTTTATGTATGTAAATGAAAAATTCCTGTAAAGTTTAACTCCTGCTCGGTTTGTTCTATTCTTTATACTCACTCTAAACTAATAATAATAATAAAGTATTTAACCAGGAAAGGTACATTCAAATTACTCTGGATTTCAAGTACCTTAGCCCAACATCAAGGGGTTGTTACTATTACCCAATTTAATGGTACTCATTTTATCTACCTTGGAAGGATGAAGGGCTGAGTCAACCCTGCCGGGATCTGAACCTGCAACAGATTCTACTGATGATGCATTAGCCCACAGAGCTATCTCTTCGGCATACCCCACAATTGTGTATAAACAATTAGCATAATTGCACATTTAAATTTGTTTATTGCAATTTATGCCATAACTACAATCAGAGAGCTCACAACGCAGCGGCACAGTGAGCCGCAACAATGTAAGTCTCTGAACAATGAATACAGAGACTAGGTCTCTACATTCAATGCTGCAAGCCCGCCCTTCAATATATCTACAGCTTTTTATACACACACAAGTCAACCGCTATTGTTCTCACTAATAGTGTTAGTGGGGGCCTCATGTTTGAGTTTCGCATAAGGCATTGCCAAGTTTAGAGCCGCCACTTTTTTGCAGTTATGGGGTTTTCATACTCAATAACTCTACATCAGGAAATAGTACAACAGTGCATTCTCTGTAGTACTATTTCCTGATGTAGAGTTATTGCGTATGAAAACCCCAAAACTGCAAAACAGTCGCGGCTATAGACTTGGCGAGGCCTTAGGCAAAACTCAAACATGAGGCCCCCACTAACACTATTAGTAGAGAATTTAATGTAGAGAAATGCAAAGTTATGCACTTCAGGGTCAAGAATGCACAAGCAACTAACACCCTAAATGGTAGTTGTGACGAAGTGCCTTTCGCCACTTGTGCCTGGAGGGGACTACTGGCTAGCCTCCTGCCTTCCGACTATGGCCCCTGTGCTGATAGCTGTATTTTACCCTGCAGAAAGGTTTATTTGTGTATTTCTGCCAGGGCGTTCAGGACTTTCAATATGTGAGTAGTGCTACCCCAGATAGCTATGTCATGGAACCTATTTGTGTAATGAAAGACTATGGAAAAGACTTTGGCTCCATGGCGATTGAACTGTATGTATGTGATCTGAGCGCCATTCGGTAATAATGTGCGCTCAGATCTAAGCTATCTGGGATATGTTGCATGTATATGTTTTATGTAGTAATTGTAACATTGTGTAATTTTATGTCTTTTTGCAACCATGTGGTTAATGGAGTCTTGCCTCTGTCCTGGGAGATAATTTGATTACTTCCCAATTATCTCCAGGATAGAGAGGAGGGATTGTGATGTCACTGTGGATGTGTTTTGTTTGTATTGTCTGTGATTAGCTAATATCCAATATGTGTCCCATTGTTCCATCAGGTCCCCTAGGCAGGTAGCCCTCAATAATCCAGACCTACTTGCACCTTTCTTGAAGCCTTGGCTCATGCTTGGGGGAAGGGATACCTACACTCTGGGGATTGCTATTATCACTTACTCCCCAGAGTAAGCTCTTGTAAGAGCTTGATTTGTTATTTGTTCCTGCTATGCTCTCTGGATTTAGGAGAGGTTCACCCA
Source organism: Pelobates cultripes (assembly GCA_933207985.1). NCBI lineage: Eukaryota > Metazoa > Chordata > Amphibia > Anura > Pelobatidae > Pelobates > Pelobates cultripes. Next base: position 295,001,069 of record OW240915.1, on the reverse strand, counting down.
CTGGGAGCTGGATCCTAGTCGTGGATCCAGGGTGTCACATCCTGTTCCTAGCTGCGGATCATTCTGGCAATGGCTTCTGGTATCCAGTACTCTTTTTACAATCATCTGGAAATCTATTCATAAACAGGGCTATACATAGGACACGAGGTCACACATTTAGGCTGGAAGAAAGGAGATTTCATCTAAGGCAAAGAAATTTTTTTTTTTTACAGTAAGAGCAATAAGTATATGGAATTATTTGCCTGAAGAGGTGGTTTTATCAGAGTCCATACAGATGTTTAAACAGCAATTGGATAAATACTTGCAAAAACATAACATACAGGGATATAATTTCTAATTAGTGGGGTAATAGCTGCTTGATCCAAGGAGACATCTGACTGCTATTTTAGGGTCAAGAAGGAATTTTTTCCTATTTTGTTGCAAAATTGGAAGTGCTTCAGACTGGGTTTTTTGCCTTCTTTTGGATCAACAGCAAAAAACAAATGTGAGGAAGGCTGAACTTGATGGACGCCAGTCTCTTTTCAGCTATGTAACTATGTTCATCACAGCAATGTCACATGTTTTTTGGCAATGTGGCGTAGCAATCTTCCAATAAGAATATGGGTTTTAAAGTCTACTTGTCATGGTACACACAATTTCTGTAAATTTTTAGTACATTTTCACATCTACACTGTGCTTGCATAATTGCTAGCAAATGTATAGATATTTCTAATTTAAAGTCCTTCTACACACCTCTCAGTCATGCTATGGCATAGAGAGCTATGTCAATGGCAAGCCGAAGGTGACGTGTCAAAGAAGCTAGAGAAGCTTTCTACAGAGAGAGCTCCAGTTCTTTCTCAGCAGATAGAGTATGAGTGCTGCGTTGTTATGCTTAGTCCTCCAGAAAGCATTTTCACTTTATTCTGATGTCAATTTCCTAAATTGGTGTCATAGGCAAGCTGAACAATCAGGTTTGGGGCAAGTGCTGGGGGTGGGTGGATGTTATAGGTAAATATTATCATTCTTTTATTTTCACAGATAGTCAATTTGTTTGCAAATAGGAAGGCTGAGCTGGAGCCTGATGTTGTGGGAGGTGTTACCTGGCCTATAAATACACAGTCTGCACCTTTGTCTGGGCCGATACTGCCTGGTTGAGCCCACCAACCTCTCCCATTATCAAGCCATTCAATTATGGTAGGCACTCTATTTATAGACTTACCCGAACGTCGGTTTTGGCAGGCCATAACTGACTTACACCACCACTACTATAACTCGGCTTACTGTCGATGACCACGAACAGGACTTAAAGTCTTACTGTTTCTTTAAACTGTTCCCGAACAAACTAAACATACATTTTTTCTGGTGCTATCAATTTTCAGGCCAGATACATTATTAGCTTTTTAATGTATCGATATCTCATATTACCATACATGTCTGCATTTATAATAAAATGTGACAAGAATATTAAAAAGTCAGATTGCAGAGATCTAGTGGTTTATAGATTTAATGTGTAATTTTGCAAGCTGGCCATCTGCTTGATGTATCCGTCTTAGTCAGTCCAACAGGGTCTGTAATAAATAATTACTGCAAAATCTGCTGCGTAAATTGTAGTATTTCAATAAATGATACGCTGAAAATGGTTTTATTGTCCACTTGCTGACAAAACACATCTTCACCAAAAGAATATTATTTTTTTTTACAGTTGTCTGTTCTCGTACAGATGTATTCACTAAAAAGGAATAGTAGATATGTACAAAGTGACAGAAAAGAAGAAAATGAAATAAATAATAAAATAAATGCAAAAAAATAAAGTGTATCAGTTAATATTGAAATGACTAAAATATATATTCAATAACGTTTAATTCAGACACTCCTCTCAAAGACAGGAGCAAAAACACAAATGAGATTAAAACACAAACCCTACCCTTCATCTAGCATGCATTAAATGGTGAAAAGTGAGGAGTAAGTTCCATATTCCAAAAATAACCCAGGGACAGAATACTATCACTTCAAAAAAGGATGTAAAATAGACGCTGCTGTATTTGCTTATACATACAAAAGGGACAAGGTAGTCTATAGACTGGGAGATTTAATAGTCTCCTTTTTAAGCTACTCTAATATTTTGTCCCAGGTTTGTCTGGTCCAACATTGACCCTTAAAGGAACACTATAGTCACCAAAACAACTTTAGGTTAATGAAGCAGTTTTGGTGTATAGACCATGCCCATGCAGTCTTACTGCTCAATGCTCTGCCATTTAAGAGTTAGATCACTTTGTTTATAGAGCCCTAGGCACACATTTCTGCATGCGACTTACACTGCCTTCCTAAACACTTCCTGTAAAGTGTCATCTAATATTTACACAATTAACTGTTTAATTTAGAATTTCTTATCTCGTGCTCTGTTAATAACTTGCTAGACCCTGCAAGAGCCTCCTGTATGCAATTGAAGTTCAATTTAAAAAGCATGAGATAAAAACCTTTAAAGTAAGTTACATTTGTCTGAAAATGAAATCATTTTGTTTTCATGCAGGCTGTGTCAGTCACAGCCAGGGAGGTGTGGCTAGGGCTGCATAAATGGAAACAAAAGTGATTTAACTCCTAAATGGCAGATAAATGAGCAGTGAGACTGCAGGGGCATGATCTATACACCAAAACTGCTTCATTTAGCTAAAGCTGTTTTGGTGACTGTAGTGTCCCATTATTACTCCTTTATGTAAATAGTTGAGAAGTGACAGTGGAATTGGACATTTTAAGCCACTTGAGACACATTTTGGAAAAATTCTCCTGATTAACATTTTTTTTCCAGTTGGGCCATTTTGCTCACAATTACATGGCTTGTAAATAAGCCTGACAGTCTTTGACACTTTGTAAACAAAAGGAAAAGAAAATATCTAGACAGTAAGAAAGTTACAAAACCCAAAAGTTGCATTTACCAACTTGTTAGCCAAGGACGTTTCTTAAAAGTCTGTCTGATTGTCACAATGGAATGAGTCCATCTCTGGGCATTGTGCATGCTGTCTATCAATTTTTCATGGGCTATTGATTAATGTATGTTTGCAGGTGACAGGGCCATTTTAATTCCTCATTTAAGCACTTAAAGAAAATGCAAACAGTAAGGTATAATAGCCGTAACTACACTCTCTGCTCATGTTTTAAATAAACATACAGCCCCAAAATGATGTAATCCTGAATGTCCTTATCAAACCTGTAGGACATTTGAAGCCGTAGTCAAAATTAACATATCTGTCAGCGTTTTCTGACACAGTTTATAATTACTTAGAGGTGTGTTCAATGAATAGAGTTGTGGTGACTGTTGAAATAATAAATCTCTTAAATGGACTGTTATCTAATAAAATACAATCTTAAAAGGAAAATGTAATTCTCTCCTGGAATATTATTCAGGTATTCCAGAGGGTAGTACAGACGTGGACGTACTATCAGCCTCGGTGCTGCAGTGACACATGGCTGTCGCGAAAACCAATGTGGTGCAGCGATGGACACCCTGAGGACCACAAGTGCTAGCGGCGAGTCGGATGGCCTGCGGACACACAGCGAAAGCACCCTGCCAGGGAAATAGCTCATTTTACTGTTGTGTGAATTTTATTTCTGTGAGAATAAAGGATTGTCTTGTGTTCAGTTGCTGTCCTGCCCGCCACATCGTGTTCTTGGACACCAAGCTACCAAGTTAGAGCAAACTTTTACTGCACTCCGCTTGTGAGTTTTTAGATTCATCTACTTATTAAACATTTAAAGTCACAGAGTTACACTCTTCTTTATTTTTTTCTTATGCATTGGGCTATATAATCCAGTACAGTAGCGTAATACTGGGAAGTTCCTATATTTAGGGTATTATAGAGTAAGTGCTCTCTTTGTATTTTTTTTTTTTTTATCAATTAGTGCACTTATTGGTTTGCACAAATATTTGACACAGTTGTATATGTTTTTTGCACTGTAAGTAGTACTTTACAGTGTGCTTTGGATTGCACTTTCATTACATTGGGCTTGTACATTTTATGTATATATATATATATATATATATATATATATATATGTATGTGTATATGTCTCAATGTTCCTTGCACTAAATGCTTCAAAGGTGTGTTGGCTTACATGCTAGGTGCTGGATCCAGGTCATAGATATCCAGAAACTTCAACAGATGGTCCACACTCCAGGCTCCGTTTAAAAAGTAACTTTTATTCTTACATCAAAATAAAAATTATGTGCCAAAGGTCAACGTTTCAGTCCCAGTTCGGGACTTTCATCAGGATCATATATATATGTGGAAAGTGAAGGCAGTAGTAGTCCCAGTTGTGATAGCAGAACTCGGGGCTGTGACTCCCAAGCTGAGGGAGTGGCTTCAACAGATTCCAGGTGGGACATCTGAGATCGCTGTCCAGAAGAGTCCAGTTCTAGGAACAGCTAAGATACTGCGCAGAACCCTCAGATTCCCAAGCCTCTGGTATAGGACCCGACAACATACCTCCCAGGAGGGGTGAGAAAATATATTTTTATATATATGCATTGTGTAGTATTTTAAAGGTATATAGTGCACCTTTTATTTTTTTATTACAGACATAGACCCTTACTCACTATGTCTAGAGGGAAATTTAATGTACCTCAACTGACATTGTCAAACAACTTTCTGGGGTAGATCTTGTACAGAGGAAGAAACAATTTGCATTTCTGGTTCAAAGTCTGCTTATGTGGGTTGGATTAATATGGAACGCAAGTTGAACAGTCCTTCCCTTTAATAAGTGCAAGAAAACCGATCTGAGAGCGGAAAACTATATCAATGCAAAATGAATCGAAACGTAAACTTACATGAGTAAACTCCTAATGCTATAATTTCCTATAACCTACCTAGATATCATCTCCCTCCTTCGTGTGAGGGTTTGAAAGGTGAGATGTACTTAGATCTATACAATGCCATTTCGCCTCCTTGGCTGAGATTGTCAGATGATTGATGATCCCATCCAATCCAATGCTTCTTCAAAGGGAAATATTAGGAAACTAGTGCGCCTTGCGAGGCAAAACTCCTCACTCTGACAATTTAATGCTGCTCTAGCAGCAGCATTTGATCTAAAACCTTGTTTGACTTGGTTATAGCAGAGGAAGTACCTGTAGTGGCTGTCTTCCTGAGAGATTTATTAACCCTACAATGTAAACATTGTAGCTTGATAAGTGAGGGTCATAGCACCCAACCCACTTCATTGAGATTTATTTTTGAATAAAATAGGTTATCAATTAAAAAAATTATTAAAATCATTTGTACACTGTGCTAGTTAAATGTCTATAAGATAAGTATTTAAGATTTGATTGTTGCAACACGTCATGTTTATGATGTTCAAGGTATCAATATGAGATGGTTGAATCCACAGTGACAACTATTTTAAAGACAGAAGAAATCTTCAGAAATCTTTTTAATACATGTATTTTTCTAAATATCTCCCAGTACAATATATAACAAAGAAATACTCAAAAGCGTGTCAAGGGAATTCTCAAAGCACCATAATCACTACAGTCCACTGGTAGACTCCCAGTGAAATTTTGTTTTAGAATGGTTTGACAAGTTACTTTGGTTAAACGAGAACCCACAGTGCATTCCCTGCTTCCAGATTAGCTACACTAAGCTAAACAGGGCAATGTGGGGCCTTGCTTACTGGTTGATAACATTTACTAAGCACTCTCCACTATTAGTGTGGCCGTGAAGTGACCAGACTTAGCTCAGTGAAGACATTCAGCGTCTCCTGCAGGAAAAGACAAGATGTGGCATGTGTTATTGTCAAGCCATTGTAAAACAGTTTGAGAAATTACACTAGGAGCACTCCAGATAACAATAACCACTACAGTGGGCTGTAATGGTTATTGTGCTTGTTTATTTCCTTTAAATCTTATTGTTGATAATCACATATGTGAAAGGGTAAATTTCGTACATACATAAAACTACGCCCATAGCGGTTAATTTTATGGATGTATATTCAGGTTACTGAAAAATTCTTCTTGTTAAAGGGCTTGAAAATGTAAAGGTTTAAAACTACAGCAGGGGACTTGTTTACTTGTGACAATCATTGTATACAGAGCTCCATCAAAGGGACACCTTTAAATATAAAGCAACAGTGCTGGAACGGAGCAGATCTTCGACGTAAGGAGTTTGACTAGAGCACTGTTTTAAAAATTCCATGAAGTCTTCATTTAGAAAGATTTGGGGTTCTTTAGAATTAGATGGACAATATTGTGGACTCTAACATATACGATTTTCACCCAGGCATTACAGGATATAGCATCATGAATATAGAGAGACCTCCCCAACATCCATCCAATCCTATTTTACTGCATGGGATACAGTGCTGTAGGCTCAATTACAATAACAGGGTACCGAATGGTGTAGTTAGTGATGCTTGTCTAAAGAATACCATCTTTAGTAAGGCAACATCTGAATAGAATGTTTCATCATCATTGTTAAGTTAATAATATTAGTAACATTGTTTAGAAGTTTGTAACTAAAAGAATCATGATCACATCAAACCTTCAAAGATCTTAAACTTGAAAGTAATGAAACCTGCATTAGATGTGGATTTAAACGTAACCTTGGGTAGGTTTTGTATCAGATAAGCAAGTTTCTGTTTACATAATGACGCATTATCTTTTGTAGTATTTAACAGCTTCTTCAGGTGAGTGAGCCGAGATATTTTATCAACTGTCGTAGTGTTGCAATATAAATGGATGCTCTAACGACTTATAAACAGAAAATGTTTTTATTATTGATCTGTAAGTCTCTGATCTCCTCGTAGATTGAAAATGGAAAATATTAAGACAACACCTAAGGACATTGTACTGATACTTTTATTAAAAAAAAAAAAAAAAAAAACTGTGGAAGAGATGTAGTAGGCGTATAGAGCCTCCGATATCCCTGTCAAGTATAAAACCAGTAAATTAAATGGATACATGCACACATGTAATTGGCTTTACAGTCAGGTAAAGACTTTGCCAAGTTGTCTTCCGTTTTCAGTTAGGTCGTTTTGGTCTTACATGGGAAATTCACTTAGAATTCACAGTTCTTCTCCCTTTAGTGAATAAGCTTGCTAGTTGTAAAGTAGGGATTCTGCCTTACAACCTGATGATATACAATTATAAGCAGCAAGAAAATAAGCCTTTAGGTGTTTCTGTTTGAGTCTTGTAGTATAGCAGATTCTCATATCTTGTACTAAAGGTTTTCAAATGGGAAATTCTAGCAGCTTTTCTGTTGATATAAACCTTTACTGCATTTGTGCTATATATCAGAGGAAAAGATGGGGGGGTGGGGGGAGGAAAGAAAAAGAAAGCAATCCGAAATTTGTTGAAATGACCTGTAATCTAGACACAAGACACCCAATCCAATGCTTTTAATGAACATCATTAGCGGATTTCAACATAGAATATAAAGACCTTTTCCACCAAATGTAAACGTTTCCCAGAAATGGCAATATTTGACATTGTTTGAGAAAAGGAACAGCATCTATGAACCAAAATCACTATATTAAAATGTGGCTAGTGTCCATCTGAGCAATTATTGGTGTAAGGCAAGCATGTCAAACTCAAAGGTTAACACGTAACTTAATGATCTCAGCAAATCCAGTGCTTTCCCATAGAAAAACATTGGGAGGCTATTGTGCATGTGTGGCAAAAAGCTGCGTAGCCAGTCAGCGCCTCCATGCAGACCCAATCTAATACACTGCTCCCTCCCCCTCCACTCCAATTGAAGTCACTGCCCCACTCCCTCCCCCAATTTAATACACTGCCCTCTCCTTTCCCCAAATTAATACATTGGCCCCCTACCTAAAATTATTACATTGCCCACTTCCTACCCCAATTTAATACACTGCTCTCTCCGTTCCTCAAATTAATACACTTCCCCCTCCCCAAACCTTAAGATGAGCAGTCTGCCCTCCAGTTCCAGCCCTGCTCTTCTCAAGCAGGCCAGATGCTCCTCTGGCACTGCGAGCTGGAGGGAAGGAGGAGTGGTTGGCCTGCGGGAGCAGGGCCGGTGCAAGGATTTTAAGCTACACAGCTTCACCTGTGTCTCATAACCCACTTTTTATTTTTTTCCCCTCCTTATTGTATTTTATCCCCCCTTTACTATGTCTTACACCCACTTGTGTGTCTCTTACAACCCTCCCTTGTGTCTCTCTTTCTTCCCCCCAGGGACTTAGAGGGGTGGGGGGCAAATCAGGTTTCATGGGCTGAGAGAGGAGACAGAGGCAGTGGTGAGGGACACAGGGGCTGAAAGGAGGGGGGGCAGGAACTAGAGAGGAGAGTGTAAAGAAGCTGGAGAGGGGGGTGGGCAGGAGCTGGAGTGGGGGGGACAGGAGCTGTATAAGGCAATTTCTCTGAGCGTTCCATGGTGTGACACCCACTCCTGAGAAGATTGGCAAAGGTCTTTAAAAGTTTTCCACTTTTGAATAATATTTCTCACTGTAGATTAGTAGACTTTAAATAGTTTGGAAATGGCCTTAAAACCCTTCTCAGTTCAATGGGCAACAATAATTACTTCTCTAAGAACATTGTGTTAACGCACAACTGTATGCTCAAGACTAGCATACGGCTAAAACTCTGGCTTTTATAGAGGTGTCCACACTTGCTTATTATGAATAAATCAAGAGCATTTTATTAGCAGCATTGTACTAGCAAAACTGTTAACAGATTTATATAGCCAATCACTGTTAACAGGAGTAGTCCCAGAAGATTGGAAATTAGTGAATATTGGCCAATTCACAAGAAAGGTAGTAGGGAGGAGTCAGGCAAATAAACCCCAGTAAGTTTTACTTCAATGGTGGGGAAAGTAATGGAAACTATGTTAAAGGATAGAATTGTTGAACTTCTAAAATAACACGGATATTAAGATCAGATACAACATGGCTTTACTTCAGGGCTTTAATGCCAAACTAATCTTGTTGATTTTTTCGATTGGATAACAAATAATAGATCAATATGGTTTAATAGACATTGCTCACCTAGATTTCACTAAAGCTTTAGTGGGGTACCTCAGGGATCTCTTCTTGAACCCAATTTAAAAAAATAAATAAAAAATTAATAGTGATATTGCAGAAGGTTTGATGATAAGGTATGTCTTTTTGCTTATGATAAATTTCCAACAGGGTTGGTGTTCCAGGAGAGAGATGCATTTGGATAAATGTAAGATAATGGGCGAAAAAACCCAAGGGCAGAGCATAGAATATTTGATACAGTACTAACCTCAACATATGAGGAAAGGGATTTAGGGGTGGTTATTTCAGATGACTTAAAGGTAGGCAGACAATGTAATAGAGCAGCAGGAAATGCTAGCAGAATGCTTGGCTGTAGAGAGGTATTAGCAGTAGAAAGAGGGAAGTGCTCATGCCATTGTACATAACACTGGTGAGACCTTACTTGAAATATTGTACGCAGTACTGGAGACCGTATCTCCAGAAGGATATTGATACTTTAGATAGAGTTCAGAGAAGTGCTACTAAACTCGAGTACTCCCCAAACAACCCTCACCATGCCATATTATGAAAGAACCTGGAGAGTTTAAGTTTTCAAATATAGGCATTCAGTACCCATTGAAATTTGGAACAATTGAATATGGAATTGGGAATAGCTCTAAATATGGTTATGGGTAAGGATTATGAATATATAGGGTCAGTGGCACAATCATTTTAATTGAATTGATGCGACCTAGCCACTGCACTCCCTCCCCAGTCCACATAACTTGAATAATTTGCACTGATTTTCCACCAACATGTTCTGTTTCAAGGTCACTAGCTGAATTCTCAATAAGTAAGGGATTTTTATCTTTACTCAGAGTGGAAGTCGTGCAACAGAACTTGCTTGATTTCTTTTGATAAGCCTATTGGTAATGCTTGAGTCTAAGATAGAAATCTCACCATATATCTGGAGAGTCTCCATCAATCTTTACATAAAACATGTTACACAATTAACAAGCATCCACTGAACTAGATCAAGTCCTGGGGATCCATTACATCACCGCACATTATCAATCTTCTAGGAATGTTCATAGCCATTTAGGCGTGTTTCCAGAAAATCTGGTAATGTAGAACAGCAACACTACTTCCACTAAAGTTAAACAGTGATACATTGATTAAAGCAAAAAGATTCAAAATTAAAACACATTTAAAAAAACACCCCCCCCCAACAGATTATAATAATGCATTTTCACAACTGGGTGCATCAGTGCCATCCATTAGATGCCCTCTCCTGTATCCATGCGTTTGCAAGGTGTAAGTCATTTGAGATTTCTGTTTCTTCTTTGCTTGTGACCACTCTGGTTTCAACCATTGAGGGGAGGATTTTTGTGGTTTAGATGAATCCTTACACAGGTCCAGAGCAGACAAATGCCTTCCTCGGGTGAAGGCACAGTTTTCAAAACTACAATCTTATAGTTTGAGTGTCCTTTTTTTTTTTTTTTTGAATTCTTTATTTTTGTGTGCGCAAGTTAAACAAACAGGCTTCTCATACCACATCAATAAACACAGGCATTTCAAGAGGTATGGCATTCTGTGGCATATGATGGTGCTGCACATTTTTTAAAACAAGAATCAGGCCATGATGTTTCATATACAGTATACATTTGTTATAGGAAAGGATTATTTTATAAGCTGTAGGTACCAGTCTAGGTTATGCAGGACATACATATTTACTCGAGGGTGTGCCATCTAGACAGGTGGTAGATTACAACAAGTGGAAAAATAAAATAAAATACGTGCTTAAGCGAGAGTAATACTACGCTTGGGCGCAGAGCGCATTTAAGTATGATAAAATAGGGTTATACTGTTTGTTGTTGTGAGTAGCCAATATAATATTATAATCGCCTGAGGGTGCTTTAAGTAGGGTTGCTAGTGTCAACAGGAGCAATATATGTGCTACTCAGTTTAAAAAAAAAAAAAGTTGACAAGATAGAAAACATGTGATTGCACAGTTCTTAAATGATAAAGACAGGCAAAGCTCCCTGTGGTGGCTTGTTAGCAGTGTGGTAGTATACAAGTGAGTGGATTTGCCTCAGGGTCCAAGAGCGTTAGACCATAACAGGATAGGTAAGCGTTTAAAGGCCACCGCTCCTAAGTTCAGCTCCCTAGTATACAGGCTCAGGATATGTTAGTGTCAGGCTGAGGTGAGCTTGGGTTCCTGGTTCTGGGTCCCCGGATTAACGGCCAGAGGCATTAAAACGCCTATATATATATCAAGGCTCCTTAACCCTGGAGCCTGGGGGGGGGGGGGTTCGTCGTGTAAGTATGTGCCTTCTGTAACTTCGGCGTTAGTGCGTCACTCCTGTGTCCTGTGGATTGTGTCAGGTCGTAGGACCTGTATGGACGGGTATCGTGCGGTTCGTATGTTAGCTGTGAGCAGTCCACCGACTAGGTGGCCTACTCCTGACGCGGCAGTAAGCGCAGAAATGCATAGCTGAAAAACAAATTATATGTAAAGTTATACACAACCGGTGGAGGACATTGCACATGACAGTGTAGCATAAACATAAATAAGTCCAAACAAAAATAGAACCAGCCGGTACATCCATTAGTTCCTTGTGACTGAAAACTTTTCCCATATTAAGAACCGGGTGGGTGCATAGTGCTGCTTCCCGCTGGGGCTGCCGACTCCGATGGGGTGAACGGTGTTATGTTGGTGACATCCCATCGGTGTGTCGTATTCCTCTGGGCGCCTGCCACTGGACGAATGCCTAGAGCTTGTAAAAATCGTGGTGCTTCCTCTGGCGCTGTCAGTTTGTGGTTTTGCCCGTCTTGTGTGGCAATTAGCGTGCGGGGGTAGCCCCATTTATATGGAATGTCCGCCGCCCTCAATTGTGTTGTGGTTTCTTTCAGTGTTGCCCGCCACTGCAGCGTCTGGCGGCTCAGGTCCTGGTAGAAGTGTAAGGTAAGGTCTTCGAAGACGTACGGGGTCTGGCTCCTCACAGCACGGAGGAATCCGTCTTTGTCTGAGCGGGATTTGAAGCTCATTATGACATCCCTTGCGGAGGCTGGGGCGTTGTTTGGACGCCCTGGTATGCGGAATAGGCTATCTAGGGTCAGTCCTTTGGCCTGTTTGGGTGGTAGGGCGGTTTGTAACAGTCTCTTTATGAGGGATGGCAGTTCATCCGCTGTCACAGTGTCTGGGATCCCCCTCACCTTGACATTTCTCTGTCGCGCCATATCTTCGAGTTGCCCTACTCGGGCGTTTAGCTGGGAGCATGAGGTTGTGAGCTCGAGCGTTTTCTTTGTTGTGGCATCTTGTTGGACTCTCAGGTCCTGGACTGCGTCTTCCGTGGCTCTCATGCGGCCTGTAAGTGGGCTCAGTTCCGTCTTGAGGCCTGCCAATTCTGCCGCGAAGAATGCCTTAAGGTCAGTCACCATGCCTGTTAGGTCAGCCTTAGTAGCTAGTGGCGGTTCTGACTGCCTTGGTGGCGCTGTTTGTTGCTTCCTTTGGGGTGTCGGGGTCGGCATATCGCTCAAGTATTCATCCTCTGAGGCAGAGAGTGACTCCATCCCAATGGCGTGAAAGACGTCCGCCATTTTGGGCCTGCAGGCCTGGAACAGGAGTTGCCCGATGTCCTGGGTATGTCCCGCGGACGACCCTCGGGGTTTTCGTGAGTGTTTCCCCATATTGTGCTGAGTCTCTTGCAGCCTTTCCCCGGTTTTTGGAGGTATATTTCACGGAATCCGTGGCTATTTTGCCGCTGTAATGTCGGAGCTTGGGTTTCATGCGTCTTGCCGGCTCGGCTGCTAGCTCCGCCCCCCTGAGTGTCCTTTTAATGTTTACAAATTATTTCCTTTTTGTGGTTGTTGTTGCAGCTGAAAGATAGCATATAACGCCACCTGAAGGAACGACTCTGGCAATGCTGGAGACTTCCTAGCAGCTCCCATAACGGACTCTTGTGGAAATAATGGGGCCTTAACCCCACACCTCTTAGCACTTCTGTGATTAAATTTCTAGGTTTTGGCATGTAAAAGATCCTTCTATTCGTGCAGTGCTGATCCTTGTAGCTTCTCCCGAAATCCAGCTGAAACTAAGTGATTATAACTCCCAATCCCCCAAACATGGGTCGAGACTTCATGAAGGGGTAAAACGATCTGATTTACCGTGGGCTACCTGCCCGGTATTTATGCAGGTCTCCCACTTGGTGGACACTCCCCTAGGGGACCAGATGGAAGACAGACAAAAGTATCACAGTAGCCAATCACAGTGGCTATAACATAAGCACTCCCCTTTTACATAAATCACTCCCTCTTTTCCATCCTGGAGATAATTAACTTAAGGTAGCAAAGAGAGCCTTAATTATCTCCAGGTAGAAAGAAACATGGCTTTTCTTATTATTCAAACAATATAAAAATCTATAACTTTCATTTTACATGACATAAACTGTAAGTCCCACATACCCCCAGATAGCTTGGATCTGAGTGCATATTCTAGGCGAATAGCGTTCAGATCCCACGAACACAGTTCTCAAAAACGTCGACTGAAGTTTGACTTTCACCGGCCGTTCGCGTGTTTTTAACCGCCAACAAGTTCCATACTGTAGCTATCTGGGTCGGTCCCTTTCGCACACATCCAACACACGAATGGTGTAGGGTCTCCGGCATTCGTGTGTTTTCCCCCGTATGAATGAAGACCTGGAGAGGTAGCAGGGGTGTTCGACAAAATAAGTATCCGAAATTAGTTCTAGAGCATCGCCGCCATTTACCGCTGGGCGTTCGACAATCCAAAATGGCAATTGCCACGTGTTCGGTAGACGAACATGGACCACCAAGCTATTCCCCAATTAGTCTGCGGTTAACCGCAGAGTCTGGGTGGTTAATAGGCGCCACATGACCTCAGTAGGAGGTCGGGTGATTCGGCAGTTCATTTGTTTTTCTCACTATTTTCACGAAATCACCCTATACGCATCTAAATAACCGAACGGGCTGGTTCGCATAGTTTGTTCAATAGGGGATTTTGTTACATGGCATTTGATGTGCAGTAGAGCTTCTTAAACCCCACACATGCGGTTGTTTTTCTGCCTAGAGCGGTCCTCTAAGTCCGCAAGTTTCCTTACTAAGACCTGATGGTCTTCCACCATCTGCTGGAGTTTAGCAACCAATTATTTTTCCCAAACATAATTCATACAGTTATATTCCAGGACCACTGTCCTCGCGCATAACTCCTATAAGCTTTTATTAATATCTTCGAGCAAGAAAGTGAAAAAAAAAATTAAAGATTTGCTGCAAAACTGAATCCAAAGATATGAGCAAGCCGCCAAAATTATAGGTAGCACATATTGATATGTTCACTTTCTTTATTTCAAGATTGAGGTCAGCAGGTTTAGGCAAGCACTAGCAGTTGTCTGCAGTGCCATGGTACTTAGAATCTGTTTTGAGGGGCTGTCTAGTTAGAGCCCTTGTTGGACAGTGACATCTTTATATACTTTTATAACTTCTCCTACACTCACTCTTGTAGCCCACATAATGTGATAATGAAAACCCATATTCATGGGTACATTGTATATGTAGTACCTCTGGGCATTTCTGTCAGTCACTTTTCTCTTATCTTTTCTTTAGGGGGCACATTTCCTAAACATTGTATTTGTAGGACTACTGGGATAGGCCTTGCAGATTATTCTAAGGGACCAGATGTTAGCGAATTGTGTTTTAGAGGCGAGAACATATTTCACTCTGCCCTTTCTTCCCTCTTTCCTAATTCTGTACTTTGCACCTGATTATACTACCCTGCATTACTTTCCATGCCTATGAGATATGGATACGGAGGAGATTTTCATTCTGGATGGAGTGGTTGACCCTTCGCTATGGATAGAGATTCCCCTTTCATATAATCTAATTTTTCCCCACTCTCTTTTAATGCACTTTCAGTTTGTGATGGAGTGCTGTGTTTTGTTTATCCTTAGTTGATTAATAAAAGTTAGTGGCTCCTTGTCCTATATTACACTGTTTTCTTCTCTCTGGCTCCTTCTTGGAGGACCTAGGGTTTTCACTTCTCAAGGATCCTACAGCAACATAGATGGAAAGCTAAATAAATGACACCAATATGTGGTAATTTTTGGTTACGGATGGCATCCTAGGAGGGTTGCAATAACAAAATATGGTGTTGCATCATGTTTTTATCCCAGAAGTCTACATTTAAGTCTTATATATTTGCATGTATATTTGAGACTAGCATTAAACATTTTCATTTTTTTTTATTTTAAATTCATTTGAAGCGCACGCACTGAAATTCATCCGATAAACCTGTCTGGTAATATATTGCTACAGACAACAGGAACTCCGTAAAACCTTAGTTTGTAAGAGGATAAGTAAAACATAACTTTGTATTTATGTATCCTGACAATTGCCTGACCTTTTAACAGACGTTCGCTCCTGATCAGTTTACTCATCTCTAAAGCAGATATGAGAACAAATAAATCTTCCTCGTCACACCTCAAGCAATTAAAGGTTTACTGACTCTTAAGCATAAAAAGGTAACATGTTATACTCTATTGATAAATAACAAACATTTTGACAATATGATGCTTGCAGTTTGACCAACATTTGTTTTGATCAGACAAGTCCATAGATCACTTGTAGGAATAGTTGATCTACAAAGAACAGAATTGTATAAAATCACATCAATTAGTATTATAGGTGATTTCTGTTTATATTGTTGTATGAACCTAAATAGGACATGCAGTACCCATCACTCTACACACACAGCACATACCGTTGCATTTCACATACATAAACCACACATACTTTCAGTTATGATCAAAACCACAAGGACTCATTTTATTTAAAAGTAAATGTAGCAATTTTATTCCAATATGTTGGCTCTTAAGCCGATCTTACAAATTTGAATGTTTTTGTGTGCCTATCACGGCTTTAGCTGGAGAATTAGTTGGTGTAACTGGTTAATAAAATCCAGAGTCTTGAGCTGCCCAGTTCGGTGCCTGCAAAAAAAGAGTGAATATGCTGATCAGAACATTGATAAACATAATAAAAGCATCCAACAAAATAAACTGAAAAAGTTGACTAAGAGTAATATATATATATCTCAAATTGGAAAATGGTTTTGCCACGTTGCAAGGGCACTTTATAAAAAAAAAAAATGATGTCACTGAAAAATAAAATAATTCCCAGCATATAATTAAAAAAAGTGAACCCAATATACACACAGAGAGACATGTAAAAGCAGTTCTGTCACCATCTGGGGTCTTTGCTGCCACTGTCAGTACATTAACTGGGAGGTGCAGTGGCAAGTTATGCATACCTGAACCTGTCCCTCGTGGCTACCACCGTAATCTGCCAGTCCTCTTTAGTTCCTGGAGCTTCAGCTGACAGGAACCAATGGCAGCACCGCACTCTCATGCATGTCTGACAGTACAATACTGAAGATTTTTGTGGATAATTTTGTAAGACTGTTCGTTCCTCCACAGACAGACGTCACTAGTGGCTGAAGGCATGACAAAAGGTAGCTTTGCCTTTTGCCAAGCGTACGAAAAATACTAATGCAAAGTAGTCCCTTCTCTTACCTCAGTTCTTGTGTTCTGATTCATTTTCTTTTCAATATTCATAGCCAGCATCTGACTGCGGAATGCAAGGCTTTTTGTCTTCTCAATGACTTGTTGATAAGGAGACACTGCATTGTTCCCCATTACGACATGACCCTAAAATAAAACGATAGAAGGCACATTATGCACAGTGTGCTGGCTATACACAAACCTCATGCCAGTGTTTGTGGTTTTTTTAAAGAACAGACTGTTCAAAGCAATCAATATGAAGTTCATAAATCAAAGAACATTCTAAATATAGAAGTAGAAAAGATCATAGGCCAGCAGCCCGTGCTCCTCAGGCAGTCTTAAAAGCCATGTTTGAATGATCACATAGCCCTGTTGGCTCAATAGCCATCAGTTATTTCTCCTGCATAAAAAGTACTATATACTTTCAATATATAATCAGCCAGTTACAGCACAGAGGTAGCATCACTGTCTTGGAAACCCAGGTTGGAATCCAAATCAGAATAATAAGTATACTTGAGAAAGACACACCGACGGTACATATTAGCCCACCTCAAATCCTTACAGATTTTAATTGTGTTTGAGCAGGACTGTCTTCACCTCTAAATATCCACTTTATAAGACTGTCAATCGCTGTAGAATATGTTGGCACTATACAAAATGCCAATAATAATAACTGGGGTTAGTTAAATTAATGTGACACCAGTATGGTGTTAGGAGCATTTTCCTTCTCAACATATTCAAAGTTTTTAAAGAAGGCATACAGTGTGTATATACACATACTTAAATAAAATAGAATGCTCATAGCCAGATCGCTATTCATGCGAGTTAGGTGTTGACTGGAAAGACAGTTGCAGAGTTTAAATGCGAGAATAATAATAAACATTCAGAAAGATTGTTTGACTATTAAAAAAAAAAAAAATAAATAAAAATAAGTACCTACACTTCGTCAGTTGGGAAGACTCAAACATTACAACTGTTCAACAGAGGCAATTCTAGGCCAACATTGCCCGTACTGATTTATTATTTAAATAGAGGCATGCATTAAGTAAACTTGGTTTAGTATCGTTATTTGAGAAAGCAGGATCCTACCAGCTTGGAATCTATCTTTGCATCCAGTCTTGCATTTCGTATTAGATTGACAATCCATCTTTCAGCTTCTTCAGGACTCATATTCAGCTTATCAGCCAACATGCTAAATTGGGAAAACAAGAAGGGGGGGGGGAATCAAATCACAGCATGTGACAATCTAAAGTCAGAGCAAGTCTAGTTTTATGACACTATCAAATACTTAGATTAATATGTATTATTATGAAAGTGAAGTGGACAAAATGTCCATGGTGGTTGTACAGGTGGGATCAGCCCTATACCAGATTCTCATATAAAGTATGGAGAAACATAAAGCACACACGCTTCACACAGTAGCACAATACACAAAAACTGAAAAGACAAAGCACAAGGCCCTGTCCTACACACACAGTACATACTAAAATTTTAAATTCACTACTTGACCTCTATTTTCGCTTTCCGATACAAGGAAACAACTCCACATTTACTCTCTCACCCTTTTCTCTCTTAATGCTCTACTCCATCGATTAAGGTTATTTTAACTTCATCAATGCCATTTTCCTAAATTATTTTACCCCGAGTTTCTAATAATGTCCATGGCAAATACTTTCTCTTTGACTAAAATAATAAATATGCAACTTTAATTTCACGAGTATATTAAGCAAGCCATGTACACACATTAGTTGAGTTAAGGATATGCATATGTGAGATAACACCCCAGAATAACTAAATGTGCTTTAGGACACGCATAGCTGTTTAAAGTTTGTTTTATAGAAAAACCAATATTAAATAATATAAAAAGGTGAACCCTTTACCTAGTATGGATAGAAGATAAATACATAAATAAATTAAAGGAGAGGTGTGAAAAAGTAAAAGAACATTTCCTCTACATAGGTTCCTAAATCAATGATGTTATTTCCTTCTTTAGGATAGAAATAGAATGTCATTAAGTTACCTTCAATTTAACCCCTTAAGGACCAAACTTCTGGCATAAATGGGAATCGTGACATGTCATACACGTCATATGTCCTTAAGGGGTTAAAACAGCCTAAATGGTTACGAATCATGATGTTTACACTTTCCACCAAACTTTATTAACTAGACTAATCCAATAGTGCATGATTTACAGGACAGTGAATTCCTATATTAAATATATCCATATGCATTGAAAAATATATCATTTTCATGCAACTACTTCACTTACTGGATAACCCATGCCATCTAACAACACCTGTTAGCGCTAGATAAACCATGTATACTTTTAAGCAGAGACACATTGAGAAACAGTCTACAATAGGCAAATGAACTTCAAGAATGCAGCACAAATCCCAACATTCTAAGCAAATAGACATTAACAATAAAACACCAATTAAGTTTATTCAGAAACATAAAACATGACTGTGCAAAATAAGGACGAGAGACTCCCTTTAAAGACGGACAATTATTCAGCTTCTTGGTAATTATGCCCAGTCCCGAGACACCATTGATATAGCTGCGTTGGAAGTGTTTTCTATTAGCTTAATTAGTACCGTAGTGGTACTCAGCAGGATGTTTGCTTTGATGTGCTGCGTCCTAACACTTGTTCCCAAAACTTCACAAGACTTTATGATACATAACTTTACAACAGACAAACTACATCTTTGAAATAACACGCAATTTCATAATTACTCAGGTAATCTCTCATTGAAAATCAACACAGACATGCAGAGTAAACTTAGGTTTCATGACAACTAATCTTTGTGACCAATTTCCAGGCTTACTCAATATTTGATGTAGTTCTTAATATGCAAATGAACAATGACAGTCATTGATTAGGGCCTCTCTGTAGCATTACCGCTTCCTGTTTCAATTTACCTTTTTTTTAATCTAAAATAAACAGTGAGTAACGACCCGCCCAGTGCAGACTGTTCCACTGTCACGCTAGACATGTGAGTACATAAACTTTAAAGCGTCTAGCGGGGAGCATAGCTCTGAATCACTCAACTTTTAAAGTACAGATCAGATTTCCTAAATAGATTGCTCGTTTACATGATAGATACCACATCAAGCTGACAAATGGACAATGTCACAAATTATATTTATTTGTTCCTTTGCATTTGTAGCAATAAGATGAAACAACCACTTTTTGCTAAACGGTACACAGTAGATATGTTTAAAATAGTAAACGAATATTAAAAAAAATAAATCTAAATATATTGCATACAATGGAATCCCCTCAGTCAGGCTCCTCTCCCGACATATCACCAAAGGGTGGAATGGGGAGCAGAGCTATAAACATCTGCTGCACAGGAGTGTAACCCTTGCCAATAACGACAGAACATGCATGTCCCAGTGTTGCATTATGATTAAAGGAACCTTGAGCACAGCTTAAAAAAATAAAAATAAAAATAAAAAAAATTTAAAAATTTTAAATCACCATTTTCCAAGATTTAATGGCACAAAATAAGTGTGTATATTGAAGAATCGAAAAAATGCAAAATCATTAACAGAAAAAAAAACAAAAAAACAACCACCAAATACAAAGATTGTGTTGCAACCAAAACCATTCACGTGCCTGAGAGTCAGACTGATCATGGAGATTTCTGATTTTTGTCAGGACATGTGCTGCTCCATGGGGAACACATGTCTGCTCAATAATAAAGTCCTGTCCTCCAGCAAGTTAAAATGCCACTAAACGCTATATACAGCGTGTTTCTTTGAAGCAAGGAGTACCATTGCATTATCAGGAGGGAGGGTGTATTAAGTTGTGACACTCGTTTTAAGAAGTAATCAATAGACCATTTTATAGCATCCCAGAGTATAGTCATAGAAATGTTTCTTGCTGTTCAATCTTCTGAAGCAGCACCTTACACGGCTTCTGTTGTGTGTTAAGACGCAGGTAAGAGTTAAAAACTGCCTAAATCCTTCAGCATGATGTAACTCACAAGGTTTTAATAAGCTTTATGTCATTAAAACAACTGGAGCAATCATTTTTGATTTGTTAGTTTAGCAGTATATTTTGATTGCTATTATTTGAGCCTCTTCGAGCAACACCTAGAAAACGACGAACATCAATAAGCAGTGTGCTTAGGAGATAGGTGTAATTAAACAGAGACCAAGTATGTTACTAACACAAGCAAAGGCACTAGAATAATAATAATGAGAGGAAAAAAAACAAAAAAAACAACACACTGCGCTTGTGGTCAGGAGCACATTGATCGAAAATTGATTACACGTCTGATAAAGTTTCATGGCTTCGTCAACATACTGCCGTCCTAATGGACTGTGCCTGAAAAGAATCCCTATTCAATATCCATCTCTCTCAAATAGCTGATTTTCCATGACATAGTTAAACAATTTATAAGAGGCCTACCTAGAATTAGCTCTCCACAGCATTGATTGATGCTTGTGTATAGGGGGTATTGAAGCAGCAAGTTACACACAGGATAAATATAGTATATGACTCAAAACTTAAAAACTATTAGCCAGCCCTAAAGGTTAGTGGTCACTGTGAGCCTGGATGACATTATCACTCCATAACGGCCAGTGGTAATTTTGAGCCCTGATATGGGGAAGGAGAAATTATAAATCACGTTGAGTCCAGGAGATAAGTGCCAGGCTCTTAAACAAACCGTAAAACTGTATTACTGCCAGCGTACCCCTGTTTAGTTAAGTTGCCAGTTACATATAGCAGTTAATGTATGAGCAGTTTGGATGCACTAGAGCTTAACTAAGGAGGCGCAAGTGAATAAATAGCAATAACATTGGGCTGAATCAGAGACTTAACATTCTCCATAAGTTATCTTCTGGAATAGGGAAAATTATCTTTTCTCGCATGTATGCCCATCTCTCGCCTCAGATGGGAATACTGGCCAAGAGCAATAATTAGCACTCATAAATGGTCAGGTCAGCATTAGATGGAGACACCGATGTCCCGCAACACATTAGACCTTCCCACAGTAAAGCATTGAATCTATGCTTTCTTGTGGGGAAAAAAAAATCTGACACTGGAAAACTTCATGTAGCGCACGAGGACGTCAAGCGTCAGATACCGGACCAATGGTCTACTTCAATCCAGGAAGTCCTCCAGTAGCTCCAGCCACTGGGGGCAAACTTAGAGCTGCAATGTAAACATTGCAGTTTCTCTAGAACTGCAATGTTCAACATTGCAACCCTAAGTGCAAAAGAGACAGTGCACCCAGGCAACTTCAATGCGCTGAAGTGGTCTGGGTGCCTATAGTGACCCTGTAACGCTGTTAGGTTTGCATAAACCCCTTCTGTGGAAGATAAATCTTATAATATTGCGCACACCATTTCTGCTCACTATCTGTACTACCACTCGCAGTCCTGTTGGAATTAATACAAATTAAAGGGACACTATAGTCACCAAAATAACTAACTTAATGAAGCAGCTTTGGTGTATAGATCATTCCCCCACAGTCTCACTGCTCGAATCTCTGCCCTTTAGGAGTTAATCAAGTTGTTTATGCAACTCTAGTCACACCTCCCTGCATGTGACTTACACAGCCATCCAAACACTTCCTGTAAAGTCATCTAATGTTTACACTTCCTGTATTGAAAATATGGTTTAATTTAGAAATTCTTATCTCCTGCTCTGTTAATAGCTTGCTACACCCTGTAGGAGCCTCCTATACATAATTAAAGTTCAAATTACAGAGCAGGAGATAACGTTTAAATTAAGTTACTTCTGATTAAAAGGGAAACCATTTCTTTTCATGCAGACTGTGTGAGTCACAGCTAGGGGAGGTGTGGCTAGGGCTGCATAAACAGAAACACAGGTGATTTAACTCTTAAATGGCAGCGAATTGAGCAGTGAGACTGCATGGGGCATGATCTATATACCAAAACTGCTTTATTAGGCTAAAGTTGTTTAGTGGTCTAGTGTTCCTTTAACAAAAGTATTATTAAAATGGAGAAATTTTAGAGACTGATTAAAATATGGAGAATTAAACTGCATGAAGGTTGAATACTACAAAGTTTTTAAAACATGGCTAAGATAAGCAATACTAAAACCTCCAATTTTTCATCTGGTTCATATCAAGACATTTAGCAAATCCATATTTGATGTACATTTCTAATAAAATTCTGTATAATGTACATGTTGTATGGGCACGCATTTGTTTCCATATTAGATAATTATACTCCCTTCTTCTGCATAATCTGCCTTTATGTACACATATGTGAAGCCTCAAAGTATTCCTTTACTAATCTGCTACCCACACGCAGCACTGTCACACACAGAACCACCACTTCCTGGTTTAGTGGATTGCTTGGGGACTCTATTTCATGGTTCGAGATGTGATACATAGCATGCTAGTCATACAGCAATCTGGTATTGTTCAATGGTGGAAGACTAACTTAAGTGTACAATTGCCATTGCTTCACTCAGGAAGTTGAATTATTCAGCAGTCGTCTGTTACACAAAGTTTTACAGTATTGCTGGTTGATCCATCAGCACAAAACAGTTTACTTAAAGAGGATTAAAATTACAAAAATGTAATGCACTGAAATGAGGTAATAAAGGTAAGACTGATAAAATCTACTTGACAAAATTAATTGATAAATAGTATTATTTAAACACCAGTGTGACCCACTATTTGAATATAAATCTCAAAATCTGTAATGGACGAAATACAGAGCAGTTACACAACATGTACCTGATGCTGATACACTGGTGGATCCGACAAAAAGTCTCAAATATGAAGAGTCTTGCATTTTCAATGAAATCTTCAAGGCATGCCACAAGAAAGAAGTCATTCACCAGGACCTACAAACATGACAAAACATATTTTTATTAAACCAAGTCAAGTAATACACTTGTAATAGAGTGGTGAAAGAAGTAAAACATTTTTGAGTGATTGAAAGCTTGTATTCAATATTATGACAAGCCACTTTAAAGTGGTGATGGCTTTTCACTAGTTACTTTCGGTACAGTGCCAGCTCCTTCATGACCATACTAGTCAAACCAATGTGCTTATCGGCAATAAACACTGTGCACGGATGTGACTAATAAGATTTGGTGCAGGGTCTTACTCTCCTGATGCTATGACTGTCTAGCTTGCAGGGAATTTTGCAGATGCCAAGCTCCGACATCAATTTACCCTTATCATGGACATGGGATATAATGAAAGTTATAGAAACGCAACCTTCATTTGTCAACTTTCTTTGGAAATAGAAAAAAAATAATTATATATCTCTGTAAACTAACATTGTCCACATTTAAAAAATAAAGTCCACAAAGCAGTGGGGGAAAAAAAATAAATAAATAAATAAATAATGCACACAATATGTATATGTCAAAACCAGTTCATTTAGATCTGGGGAGATCAACTGAATAGCAGTCACATCATACAAGTTGATTTACTATAGTTCACTAAAAACACGAGAGCCAGTGTGAGATCGCAGAGGATACAGCTATATATCTGAATTTTAGGGTGAAAAAAATTTGGAGGACAAAAATAGAAATCTAATTAATATAGTCAAGTATGATAATCAATGCATGGGTGAGGATGGGATGTAATTGTAGATTCTGAAAGTATATTTTGTTGAGCACCTAACTGCTCAACAAAGAAGAAAAAAAGAACTGACAAGCACATTGCTTAATTTAATCATGGTCTCACTGTACAAATGGAAGCTGGAGGCTCATACATCATAGGAAGGAGGTTTTAGTGCCAGATGCAGCTAAGAAACATTATTATAGCTTTTGCTACTGCTTTTCTGCAGGGTTAAAGACATTAATATTTAAATGCAAATCACTTGCAGATGTTACATGTGTGTTTGCTTGTGAAACCATCAATGGCATTTATATTGCTTTTGTTCCTCAAAGAAGAGAGGTCCCCAGTCATTACCCAAGAGTCCAACTAAATCTATATTAAATAAATGGCAAAAGGATACTTTTACAGTTCGTCTACACAATCGGTGAGTTAATATTTGCAATAACACAATGACCTTTTAAAATCTGAAATTAGAAGTTAAATAGAATTGCTCTAAATGAAGAACAGTGTCAATGTTAACCTTTTTAAATTGTGTTATTATAGTATTGTCACTTTTTAATTATCATCATCAAATCTTAGTAAAAATTTAATCTAAATTTAGTTAAAACATCATTAACATTCTAATGCAATCCAAATTATTTTTTAGCAAAATGTGGCAAGGGCTGAAGTGTCCTCCAGTTTTGTGTAAACTTCCATAGACCCTGTGTTATGTCACTCCTGGCAAACTAGCTGCCAGTAGCCAAAGACTCAAAGCAAGAACAAGAACATGGCATGCAGGGGATTGTAATTCAATTATCTCCTGCTCTATTACCATGTAACCAGAGGACGTAACTCTGGGGAGGAGGGAGGAGAAAAACGCACATTACAAAAAACAAAAAAAACACCACCCAATTCAACACTTGCTCATCAGTACCTCTTTATCTTGTTCTATGACGTAGGACTACAAACCCAGCTCAATAATTCCTTTTTTTTTTTTTTTTAAACCTGCTCAGCAGTTTACCATTTCTAAGCATACCGGTATTTTACATCATTATTGCTTGGACACAGAGAAGAGGGTTTAGGGCCATTTATTACATGGTCAGAGTGTTCTAACATAACAAATACACTTTTCCCTGCACAGTGTAATGCTGGGACCTAACTGGTTCAATGTAACAAATTTCATATTACGATTGAATTCGGTCTCTTATTTTTTTTTACACTTTATATGGAGCACAACTCCATAAACAATATACAGCTTGCAAAATTTTAAAAAGCGGTGTTGCAAAAACAAGATGGCTACCTTAGGAGTCATAAATAGCCATATTTTACAAAGCTAGATTGATTTTCATCTTGGAAACATAAAATTTAGTTTAGTAAACTATTGATTTAAACACAAAGAACATTCAATGTTAAAATAATACTCATCAGTGTGTATGGCAAGTAGTCTAATGAAGCATTATCACAGATTAGAATATTTATAATGTATGATGTAGAAAAACTAATGACTTGTAAGACTTTTTTTCAGCTTGATGTTTGAGTAGAACAAACAAAAAGAAAAACAACAAATACAGTTTTCGCAATTTTATGGTGCTGCTTTCTTGCAACACACAAAATACAAGCCACAGACATATATGACTAACTGTGTGCAGATCCCATGTCCATCTGTATGACTCAGAGCAAGAACCAACATTAGTAACTTCGTTATAATCCTTCGACTTAAATACGTTTATCCTAATTACTTCCAAAAATGCATAACTATACGCTTTATGTACCTGATTTATATTGTAATTTTACTGTGTGAAGAAAAACTACAAAACACACTTGGAAAGTTCATTTACTTCCTTCCAAGCTTTGTCATCATCATTAAGAGCTCTTGTAATTAAAGTCAGATGAGGGAGGTATTCTGCATCAAACGGTGTGGTATATGGGCTAATCAGGATACCCGACTTCCACACTAACACACTTCCCTGTGAGTAATTACAAATTTACTGACAAGATGGTCAAAAAATACAACAAGCTCTTAGGTCTGAAAATTGCTTTTTTTTAAGCAATACAAAAATTAAAAAAACAACAACATTTTCACATCTATGTATAGATTTAAATAGAACCAGCACTGTTTTACTTCTGCATAATAAAAGAAATCATATGCATGGCCTATGCCATTTTGGGTAATAAAAGGTTTAAGTTTCGCAATTCAGTTCTCAAGTCATTAAAATCTGGTGTTAGTGAGGTATGGAATGCAAGAAACTTACCGATTCACACTCTCTTAATTTTTTCTGTGCACCATCAAAGTCGAAATTTACGTATAAACACTCCACAAACTCCGTAATGGGGTCTTTGTATGTGTAAGATTCCTGTACAAAAAATTAATTTAGATTGTTTCTCTGTTTATTAAAAAAACAAAACCCTTACTTCCCACCCTAAAAAGATTTTGACTGCACAAATCTAAAATAAATCCATGCATGTTTAATTTAAACATACTCCAGAATAGCTACCTACACACAAAATATTTGGACAGTTTAGTTATTAGCTCTGTAAACCAGCTTGTTAATTTAAAGAGGACCCGCCATGGTACACACAAATTAAAGAGCAATAAATTTAACAAATGTGTTAAAGCTTTTTAGAACTGTGGCCTCAAACCACACCGGTTAATCAACAATTGGCATAGACCTCTCTAAGCTGGAGGCATAGAGGTCTACATCAATGACTAAATGACAGGGGGAACAGGAGAATCTATGCTGGGGGGAATGGGATAAAGGAACAGGTGGAATGATGTCATGCTGTGCCAATACCAAGGTCTCAGCAATGAAGCCAGCATGTTGGCATCATTAAAGGACCACTATAGTCATACTCATTTTCCTGGCACTATAGTGTCCTGAGGGTGCCCCCACCCTCAGGGCCCCCTCCCGCCAGGCTCTAGGGGTTGGAAGGGGATAAATTTACCTCTTTTTTCCGGGGCGGGCGACTTTCCTCCTCCTCCTCGGCTGAATGCGCATGCGCGGCATGAGCCGCGCGCACATTCAGCCAGTCCACAGGAAAGCATTCTCAATGCTTTCCTATGGATGCTGGCGTCTTCTCACTGTGGAAATCACAATGAGAAGCGCGGAAGCGCCTCTAGCAGCTGTCCATGAGACAGCCACTAGAGGCTGGATTAACCCTATTATAAACATAGCAGTTTCTCTGGAACTGCTATGTTTATAGAAGAAAGGGTTAATCCTAGCTGGACCTGGCACCCAGACCACTTCATTAAGCTGGAGTGGTCTGGGTGCCTATAGTGGTCCTTTAAGGACTGCCCTGCTTGAGAAAGTGTCACAAAACAGAGTCAATTTTTAAGAGGGATTAGGACAAGAGGGTGGGCGCTGCAATAGTTAACACCCACAGTGATCATAACATAGCTGTGCTGAATTGAGGGACAGAAGATAAGTACTAACACAACTAGCCCCAAAGCAACTAACTAGTTTGCAAATATACCATATTATCAATTATAAAATTATACATCTGTTGCTATGGGAGCTGCTACATGCTCGCTTAAGGTTTACTTCAAGAATACTGTAGTTTTGTTAGAATCTAGCATCATGGGGCTAGAGTATACAGAGTGCGGAATTTCACTACAATGCAAGTATGATATAATAGAGGGTAAAATCGAAAAATGTAACCTTACCTGTTGGATAACCTTGACCAAATCTTTCAAAACCTGCCTTCGTTTCCTGACATCTTTGTTGGTGATGACTGCTGTAGTCAGGTATCGAAGGATATGTGGGCACATGGTCTGAATGGCATTCAGATATCTAAAAGGCAAACAGAGTTTGTGTCAATGTGAGAAAATGTTTTAAAAAAAAACCCCCAAAACAAACATTTTATTTGGTATACATATAAACAGAATTAGCCAATATGTTTTTTCGATTGGATTGTTTTCTAGAATAAATAAGGCAAATGAGAAAAAAAAAAACACAACTAATTTACCAAGGTCTACTAAACAGGTTACAATAAATTAAATTTTTATATTAACCTTATAAATTAGTACAGAATTTCAATGTACATAAAGTTCTGTATTTGGCAATGCTACTCTCCACCTCCATGTTCTGATTGCTTGCTGTGTCACAGTGTACCTTCCCTTCCAGTGTTAACCAACCTCCCATACTGCAGTCAGTGAGAACTATAGCTCCAAAGAGGCTAATGGCATCTACTACAGGAACTGGTGGGGTATTCGTGAATCAATAAATTAACATTTTGTTTAGTATAGCCAATGGAACCCAGGATAATTGGGGAGCCTACATATACCACGTATTACATGGTTTTTTGGAGTCCATTGGTGGACTAGGTAACTAGCTAAATTCTCGATCATTTTGATTTAATGCTAATATGGGAGAACTCATACTTGTTATTTGCTCTAATGACATTCACCATAAACAATAGGCATGAAAAACAAAACTC
Source organism: Pelobates cultripes (assembly GCA_933207985.1). Lineage (NCBI taxonomy): Eukaryota > Metazoa > Chordata > Amphibia > Anura > Pelobatidae > Pelobates > Pelobates cultripes. Next base: position 294,972,604 of record OW240915.1, on the reverse strand, counting down.
TGCTGCAAAATTGTAAAATAATAGACAAACCAGAAAAAAATATTGGTAAAATGAAAAAAAAGTCACTTTCACTGACAAGAACATCGCTGTGATATGTTTTACTGTTTTGAATCACTAATATTTGTGTTCAGCGAAGTCTCCCGAGTAAAACAGTATCCCCCCCCATGTACAGGTTTTAGGGTGTTGTAGAACGTTACAGGGTAAAATACAGTGCTAGCAAATTCAATTCTCTGGAATTTCGGCCTGGGTTGGCAGGCAGGTCCCTCAAATTGCAATCAATAAAATTACTGAATTATGTAAAAATATTACATAAATACGCACGTAGAATTTAAATATATATGCATATTTATATATTTGAAGTCTACGTGTATATTTATATAATTATTTATGTAATTTTGTATATGGACATATGTATATTTCCTTTTTTTATATACATAGATATATATACAAATTCAAAGTGTATTTTAATATAAATATATATATTAATTTTAAAATACAGTTAGAATAAAATTTCATATAGATATAATTTTTTATTATTTAAAAATGTTGTAATTTAATTTAAATTATTATTTATATTTTATAATATATATATATATATATATATATATACACACACACACACACACACACACACACAATATTTATAGTTATTATATATATTATATACATACACGTGTGTAATTTAATTATAAGTGTATTTTTATATTAATATAAGTACATATTAATATAAAAATACACTTAGTATGACATTATATATATATATATATATATATATATATATATATATATATATATATATATATATATATATATGATATATAGACATATTATATAGATATAATATATGTCTATATATCATATGTATACACATATAATTTTTTTTTATTAACATTAACTTTATTTTTTTAAATGATTTTACACTAGCAGGGAGACTGCCTGTCAGCACAGACAGTCCCCCTGCAGGCAGACACATGGACACCTATTGTGACCATGTGATCGCTGTGCTGAGCGATCACATGGCCCCAGGAGTCCTAATCCAGTGTGGGGAGACTGTCTGGGCTGCATGCAGTCTCCCCACACTGGGAGCCACGCTGATCGCCGCCGGGGGAACGACGGCGATCAGGTAAGTAACTAAGACCGTTAGGACGGTTCAGGACCGTCAGCGGTCGGCAACGCAAAAATGCAGATGACGGTCCTGAACCGTCCTCGGTCGCTAAGGGGTTAAGATGTCAGCGCTAAGTCAAATGAATATTTCAATTAAAGATGGACAACAAATTATTTTAACGCAAAAATGGTCCAGCACACCTAGTTTCATTTCAGTGATCGGTACAAAATAAGGGCATTGGTTCAACCTACACAGGGCCCTTTACAAGCTTGATAAACACTCTGGTGTGGGTTAAACCGTTGACCAATAAATTGTAGCGATGGTTACTGAAAAGAATCAAGGTAAGCTGGACCCTTGTTTGCTCTTGGCTGGTTTTGGTGACACAAGGGTTAACTCGGTATCCGCAATTGTATTTCTTGTGCTTGTTTTTTTACTGAGACACAAATGTGCAATACACAGCAAAGCAAACGCCATGACATTTAAAGGGTTAGATCAGGTTTTGTTTTTGAACTGTACTGTCTACCCATTGCTTTCCAGCTAAATTTTAAGAGTACCAAGTAAACCAAAATATTCTGGAATTAAAACGACAATTTTCACGTACATGAACATTTATCCGCAACATTTATCCTATAAATAAAAGCCAAATGTGACCCTGATGCGTTTCAGTAGCTTGTGGACATCTGCATGTGTATGTTTTCTTTTCTCGCTGCAGCAGACAGAATGCTGATGGCAAACAGATGTTTTACAAACTACGAGTTCTACAATAAAGCTTAAAATTTGATGTACAGCTGTAATTTTGGAGCAAAGGAAGCAAGCACTGAACCACTAGATTCTTAATAAGGTAAGGCATATCCAAAAAAAACATAGTAACCTGTTCAATGCCAAAAGCCAACCAACTAAATAAGTGAAATCACCAATTAAAAATAAATCTTTATTTTGACTTGCATTTACAGACAGGGCTATATATTTAAGGAAAAGAAATGCATCTTATATAGCAACAGGACCACATTGTTAAAGTAATTTTGTCTATCAGGTATTTAGAACGTTAATTTGTCGATTTATGTCCGATTTCCCCGGCACAAAATATAGATGAAAAGTATTAACTTACCTAGACCAGACAATATTGCTGCCAAGTACACTAAGGCTAGAAAAGAATTGTAAATCTAAAAGCTTGCAAGATGCAAGTTTCCAGACAGATTTATTGATACCCGCCAAGCTCGATCTAACTAGCATATAGCTGCCAGAGACTGGTATGAGTTGTATGGAGAGTTGTGGAGAACTCCAGCTTAGTCAACATTGTCTACAATGTGAATATGACACAGTCATTTGCTTTAGGCTTTTAGTTGAAGTTACATTAACCTATTAAGAATTAGAATAGAAACCCACTTGATATCACACAATATATCATTTATACAAATTTTTAAAAGTTTTTGCGGCAGTTCATCCGCCACTAGACAACGGATTTAGATCACATCTTTCGGACGTTATAACACAATTACACTTAATATTATTCTCTATTGTTAAAGTTAATACGCATCTAAACTACAACTCTTCACCTACGAATGAAGTACTTCTCAAGGCAAGTCAGAATGTGAGCTACACATTAGCCAGGCTACATGACAATGACAGCAGTTAGCCACGTGACATGCTGTGAGAAGCTGCAATGAAAGTAGACCAGTAGCTACACTACCAACATATCCGCATCTGACGTTCTTTATAATCAGGCTCAGTTAATTAAGGCCCTATCCATTGCCTTAAGGCAATAGGATACACACATTTGTTAGCATTTATATGACCAGAAAAGAGAAAAAAAAGCCTGCTGTGTTGTGTAAGAGCAGATGCTCTTTACTTAGAAGTTTCTGCCAGTTGGTTTACAGTCATTCACCTAGAACGGCGTTTAATAGTGTGCCGCATCCAAACAAATCCTTCAATGTTAATACAAACAGTATACCATAAGACAGCAAACAATTTAGCAAGTGTCACAGACAAATTCAATTATAAAGACATATTCCAGATAAGAAGAATACACACAATGTTGCACAGATAGAGTAAGAAAAAAAACCACATCACAATACTTACTGGGGTTGGTAAAGGAATAGATCAATTATGTTGTCCCGACCTTTAGGGTGATTGAAGAACACAAAAAGAGACCAATGTATGAGCCACGTCCTGTGCTGTAGAGACTGGAGAGGGGAGCTGACAGACTGGTAAAAAATAAATTTAAAAAAAAATAGCATTGGTTGTCAATATCTTCGATTTGCAAATTAGACATATCATGTGATGCAGCCACTGTTAACGTGTGAATAGGAAGTATTGGGTACCACATACTTCATTAGTTCTATTTATGTGGGTTTCAAGGATCTGTTCAAATTAGGCACCAAACAAGCAAATAAAAGTGATCATGGAATGTTCATAAAATCTTGTGGGAATAGTCTTTGACATATAAGATCTCAGCATGACACACTAGATCAGATGGAAATGTAGTACGTCATTTGAAAGAGTGTTCCATAAAATGGTAAAACCCACTCATAAAAAAGAGACAAGACGGGCTGTTCCAGTGGTTTACAATTTTGCATTACATTTCTTAGTGGAGTTCTATTTCATTGTAACACTACCAGCAAGTCAACTGAGCACCCATTACCCAATTAAACCAAATTCACTTTTTTGGCCTTGTTAAACTCTGGTCTCATCTTTTCTCCCCTAATGAAGTCTATCTCCAAATCCTCTTATATTTCATCTCAAAAAGTAAAGTAATCCTTGCATTCACTATTTTTTTTTTTTTTTTAAACACAAGATACAATCTGCAATTACTTTTGCAGCCAGACCTATTTACACAAGGCTTCTCATCTCACTCGTATCCTACATTGGTTTTTAATACATTTAAAGATCTAGTGAAAATGAATGACACTAATATACAAAGCCCTCAACAACTCCACCCCCCATTATCTTTCCAATGCACGAGTACACCCAATCCCTGGTCTTTCAGCTAGTGACCTTCTTCGGTCCTCTATTTGCGAACGGTCAAATCACAAGACTGCTAATGTGCAGCACCATTCCTACGGAGTGTCCCAACTCATCTTATCACTTCCCCATAACTCATCTATTTATCTTCCAGGAGAATTACCATTGTACCTGCTCTCATGACTAGTGCTTCCTCAGTCTGCTGCACATACATACATATACATACACACACACACACACACACACATTACATTACACACATACACACACACACAAAAAAAATTCTCCCTCGCAAGAGTCAAACTCAATTCCTTGTTTTCCTTCTGGATCCCATCTACCGCTAGATTGTAAGCTCTTTTGAGCAAGGCCACTCACATTGTTATCTATGGTTTCTTTGAGTCTTGTCAGATCTTCCATGGCCGCGTCCCAATTCTGCATCAAAATTTCTGAAGCAAGCTTTCCCCAGAGAGAGCTCAAAGCATTTCGGTCTGTAGATGGAACCTGTCAAAAGAAAATCAAGAACATAAAAATAAATATATATGATTCACACAAAATGTTTAATTTTAAACTAAAATAAATGATATTGAAAATTGACACCCAGATTTTTTTATGGTTTACATTTCCCATCCATGAAGCTGTAAGGTTTATGGGAAATGTGGTCTGCAGACATTTGGGGTGCCACGGCAGGCCATTGTTGATATAACTATAGAATAACAACACACTGGGAAGAGTTTAACATAAGGGTGGATCACAAGCAGTCACAGTTATGGATAAAATGTCCAATGTTACTACTTAAAAGAACATGTACATAACCCAGAACCTACACATTCTATACAAATAAGAGCCAGTCTAGCATTAGTTACAAAGCAAACATTGCTGCAAAATGAATGATTTTATTCTATGTGGAATAAAACTAACCCCATATAATTTGATTAGTTTTATAGAATCCCACCCAAATCTCAGTAGGAATAAAGCTTACTAGACTACATAGCAGGAAATATCAAAACCCTTTTTTTTATTATATATTTTTTCAGCCAGACACTAAACATATTGCACAGCTCTCCACGTCAGGCAAACAAAAGGCTACAGGAGACTACTGGTCATGGCCCTAATTTGTACATTAACAGGAATTGAAAATTAAATTAAAAACTGAACTCAAAACCGTCTCAAATGGTGAAGTTTAAAATAAAAAAAAGTTTTTAGGTTTTAACCTTTCAATTGCCAAAACCATAACATGAAATTAAAGACCAATGATGTTATATATATATATATATATATATATTTCATAGCAAACCAGCATTAAAAGATTCTATATCAAATTGCAACATCACACTCATTTATGAATGCAGTACTGTAGCCAGACATTCCATACTACAGGGCTTGACAAATCTGCTTAGAATCTAGGAGTCAGCAAAAAAGTTAGGAGCCAGGTTTTTCAATGTCAAAAATACAACTCTTAAAGGGACACTATAGTCACCAGAAGAACTACAGCTTAATGTAGTTGTTCTCGAGTCTATAACCTGTCCCTCCACACTTAAATGTAAACCCTGCATTTTCAGAGAAAAGGCAGTATTTACATTGCTGCCTTGTAACACACACTCAGACGGCCTCTAGAGTGCATCCTGGGTTAGTGCTGCATTGAGGAGCTGAATGTTTCCCATAGAGATGCATTCAATTCATCTTTATGAGGAAATGCTGATTGGCGCAGCATGGCGTTTTGCCACACATACGCAATATCCTCCCAATGCTTTCCTATGGGATTGGCTAATATCAAAACTGATGATCACAGTCATGAAGGCATGGCCAGCTGATGAGAGACCAGCACAGCGTGGGGAGGGGGGGAAGGGGAGTTAAAACTCTTACCCATGTGATCGGAGGGGGACCGGTCACCTAAACATACACACATGCTCACTGACACATATACTCCCACTCACTCACTGCAATAACAACACACATTAAGGTGACCAGCCAGCCAGCCTCCCTATCTGGAGCTGGAGTGGTTTGGCTTTCCCTGGGGTCCAGTGAGGCTTCAGTCATCTCCCTGCACTGCTCCATAGAGCACTGTCATATTCCGGCTCCCAGCATCACTGGAGGACGCGCAAGGGAGCAGAGAGGTTACAACTCCCTCACGCGCGTGCCCGTCTGCCTCAATCTTCCAGGAGCCTCCCACCCGTGCGCACACCCCACGCTCTTGATCAGCCGGCCGACCAAACGCAAATGTTCTCCCTTTAGCTGGGCGACCAGCCGACCAACCGCATGCCGATGCTGTTTATGAGCTGACCACCTCAGGGGCTGAGTGGGCTAACAAATCCCAGACGCCAGGTCTAAAATCCTAGTCGCAATGGCAACCTGGCGCCTGGGATTTTTTGAGCAATGCCATACTAGCAAGGGTCTTTAGTGCCCAGAGTGTAATGCTAAAGAGGTTAAAAAAAAAAGCACTAGAATTAGGGATATAAAACTGTATTCTTAATCCTATAGTCTCCTTCTGCCCCATGGTTATTTGTCGTTGGCAATGGGGATTCCGGCTATGCTGGAAGTCCTCATGCATAGCTTCTGGGTGCCTGGAGTGTCCCTTTAACATGTAGATTTGCTCATACTTAAACAAGATAGAGATTATGTGCACAACTTCCTAATGAGGACTGTCAGCTAAATGCTGGTCTTGCCACGGTCGTCCTACATCCTTGGCTGGTATCAAAGATTGAGGACTTCAGCCCAGAGAGTCTGACTCTGTTAGTGCATCTAGTGGTGTGTAAACCCTGCTATAAATAACATTGCTGTATCTGCTCAACAAATGTTTTAGATTGCAGGGTAAAACTGAAAGGGTCACTGCACCCAGACCACTTCATTGAGCTAATTTTAAAGTTTGTGCATGTGTAGACTGCTGTTAACTACAACCTGATGTGAAATTAGCACCATTCTAGCTTTTCTCTAAATTCACAGCCTGTGCTTTCCATATAATGGACTTTATATCTGTCTTTAATAGACAATTAAGGTAGAAAAATAAATAAATAGTATTTTAGTAGATTAGTTTTGTAGGCAAGTAGTAGATCCTTAAAGCCCTTATACATTAAAATAGGTAAAACATGCACATGGAAGAGGGGATAAAGTATTTAATGCATGCAAAGTACAGGCCAACATACAAAACACTTAAACAATGAAGGCCTTCTCTTGCATTTAGCTGTAAGAGTATATGTTTTTATAGGTTGAAAATAAGAGAGTGATTACATTTAGTTAAAGTTATTATACGCCTGGATTAAACAAGTTTTGTTTACATAGTAGCAGAGTATAAAAATAAACTAAATTAGCCTAAATAGCCGGTTATTTAGGTGGCAATCTGCAGGCGATTGCTAATGAGGGCAAAATAACATTCCATGGAATCAGAGTGGTGTATGAGGACAACACTGGCCTTGGTTGACAGAGATCCCAAAAACTTCACAGAGCTACAGAGCTATTACAAAAAAAAAAAAAAGTTTCATAAATAAGAAGGCTGAAAGTCTATTCAAAGCAGACCCCGCTTACAAACCTCATTTTTCTACATCTTTTAATCAGGCTAACTCTAAGCCTACCTCCTACCCTACCCCCAATTAAAAAAAAAAAACAAAAAAAACCCACCCAGCCAGCTCAATCTTGAAAACAGGTCTAGTTATTTTATCTAGTTCAGTTCAAGTATTCTGAAAGCAAGGGTAATGCTGGGGTCATGAAGCTGTAATTTATACAACACTGAGCTACACTAGGTCATTGAGAGTGTCAAATTCTAATCTCAGAGAGCAGTTACAATGGCTCTTTCATAGCTTCTGTGTCTACAGCCACCACTTTAACCATCTGAGGGCTGTTAGGTGGCAAAGCAAGTCAAGGTGAAGTAGAAATCAAGTCTTGCTCATGCCAATCTTTCTTTAAATGTGTCTGTGCACAAACAACAACAATCCCAGGGCTCCAAAATTTCTGCAAACATCAGGAAAAATAAATACTGGTAAATAAAAAAAAACACAACTTCTAAACCTTTTACTGAATTTCCAAAGCCAAAAAAATTCTAAATGGTCACAGAATAGCACCAAGCGCTTACAGAGCCCGAGTTTGTTTTTTTTAAATCCTCTAATGATCCAACTTCTAGTTACTATCTTATATCCTAACTCGATCAGATCCAAGCTCTATAGTTGGCAAATGTTCTCAAGTCCACTCAACCATTTTCCATCTGATTTTCACTCTCAGTACTAAACAGTAGCTGCACGAAATCCACTAATGGCTCAATAACACATATCCCTCTTGATCACTCGTTTAGATGATGTCAGAAAGTGCATCTTGGTATCTATAACTAAAGTGTGAATTGTCAGGAATACAATAAAATTTTAAATATTGGGCCAAAATAGCCTAAACAACAGAACTGACTTGGAAAATTCTTCCAAATTTGCTATTTTGGCCTAATATTTTACATTACTTTGAATTCTGTAAAGTTCACACTAGGGAATAACTCTTGAGATTGTTCACCTGCTTCTCATAACTCTCATTCTCCAAAACAGAACTTTTCCGGTTTCACAACATTATTCCCATTTTTATTATCTTCAGGTCAGTGGTGCTAAATCAAACCTAGAGCCTTTCACTCTACAGCTCCGCCTTTTGTCAAGTTTTGCCAAGTATAGGGAATATACTAAGACAAAGCAGTCCCAACTTTGTGTTAGTATATCTTGAGTGCGTTGGAGTTTCAGTGAAACAGCCTATGTTATTATTTCATAAATATTATAGCTTTGTGAAATACTCATGGAGAGGAGGGGGGGTGGGGGGGGGGTAGGGGAGAGAGGAAGGTGGCAGAGCCGCTTTAACCCCTTAAGGACCAAACTTCTGGAATAAAAGGGAATCATGACATGTCACATGTCATGTGTCCTTAAGGGGTTAAATATATAAACTGCATGCTGAATGCTGCAATGCATCCGAATCACTAAATTACAAAGAATTAAAACTTCGGGAGGGTCTTATTCAGTAAACATTGATTTGCAGTAAAAAGAAAAGCCAAACTGCAAAATTCAGGCAACAATGACCCCTTTAGAAAAATTATAATCAAGCTAGGGTTGCAACTGGATGATGTATAAACCCCAAAGATTTCATCGAGAATTAGTTGAAGTGTCAATGTAGACATTGGATAAGACTAGCTGAAAAGGCTGTCAAAATGCTGGTTTTCAGAATCGAACCAAAAAAAAAAAAAAAAACACGCAACTTGTTCTAAAGTCTACTTAAAGGGACACTCCAGGCACCCAGACCCCTTCTGCCCATTGGAGTGGTCTGGGTGCCAACTCCCACTACTCTGAACCCTGTTTTTTTTTAATAATTTTTTTATAAACTGCAATAATTACCTTGCAGGGTTTACTAGACAGCCACTAGAGGGCACTTCCTGATTCATAGCAAAGATTTTCTTTGCTAGAGCGTCGCTGGACGTCCTCACGCTGTGTGAGGACCTCCAGTGTCGCTCAATTCCCCATAGGAAAGCATTGAAAATCTTTCAATGCTTTCCTATGGGGATACCTAATGCGCGTGCATGGCATTGCCGCGCATTAGGTTTCCTAAGCCGGCGGGCGGGATCAGTCTCGCCCACCGGCTGACGTGATTACTGGGAGGAGCGACGCCGACCCGAAACCACCGCCGATGGACACAGGCGGGGTCTCAGGTAAGTGACCTGAAGGTGTTTTCACCCCTTCGGCTACCTAGGATGGGAGGTGGGAGGGAGAGGATACCTGCAGTGCCAGGAAAACTGATTGTTTTCCTGGCACTGGAGTTTTCCTTTAAGAGTAATTTATTAGACTCCAATTCATAAATGGATCTATTGTAAGAAATAAACAGGACCTGTACTTTGCGATTCACATAACGTGGGAAAACTAAATTCTATAAGATAATACGGTTTGGAAAATTACATGTGCACTAATTGCCAATTTGAGACTTCTCATTTCACATTATCAAGTATGCTGGTTTCCTTTTTTAAGCAGAGGTTCATGTGAACTAAGCTGGCCCCGCTCCATGTCATTACAGTTGGCTCTGCATACTAACCTTTCAGAAGGATATGGTAGAATAGTTTCAATATCTGGATTTTCCAGGGGGTTACCTTAAGTTTCCATTTGCTAGCAAAATGGCACATTCACTCACTGGCCAGCAACAATAAATTTACTGTGCTGAGGTCTGAACAAGACATTAAATCTTCATTCTCAAAATTCACTCCCAGCATTAACAAATGATATGAATAAACCAAGGCTCTTTTCCGGACTTGTAATGAAACCACAGCCCTGGTTTTATTAACCTCATTTAAGCTGTTTACATTTCCCAAGTAAATGACTCTTACTCTCTTTAAATCCTTGGTAATATTGGAGAAAAGTCTGATGGAAGTCACAGATAAGACGAGGGCCAGCCTCGCCATACAACATTACTGCTGATTACCTACAATTTGCCAATCTGGTTTTCGCCACTTGATTTTTTTTTTGAGAGTGAGATTTAGATTACAAACATTGATGCTGCCCACCTGCTTGCCAAGTTAGACCGGTTCTGTAATAGTGTGCCCGAGACAGGAAAATGGAAATACTTAAAATAGATCCCAGACATGGAAAACACATACTTCTCACCCATTAGAGTAAGCAGTTAAATGGGGAGGAGAGGGTGTACATTTCCTCTGTAAAAAATTTTTTTTTTTTTTTTTTTTTTTCAAGGAACCAAACATTGTCAGATTGTACGAAAGGGGCCTTGTAAAACCCGCTATCCACTTTTTATGATCACCTTCTACTTCTGAAAATTGCTTAAAGTGTAGCATCATGTTCATAGAATAAAAGTTACCCATTAAGAATATACAATTTTTAGATTTTACATTTACCGAGACATGTATGCACACAAATATAGATAAAAATACAAACACAAGTTAATACGAACTTACAGCCATATAGCTTAGCAAAAAATATCAGTCAGAAGAAGAGGGCATTTTTTTAGTCAGATCACATGCCGGAGAGTGCCGGCGATTGTGACTTGCATCATCAGCAATGCCTAAAATGATGTGTCATAGGGAGCGCCGATGAAGCACTCTTTGCATGGCCTGCACAGCTAGAGCGTGACTAGTGTGGCACCCATGCTGTGCTGCCTGGGGACAGTTCCTAGGAATCCCCAGATGTGGGACACCTGGGAACTATAATGGGACAGCAGGACAGGCCCCTGAAATCAGGACTGTTAAGAAGCATTGGCTTCCCATATTCTAACATGCAATAGTACAAAAAAAATGCAGCACCAATAAATAACACAAGCAGAATACAGTAACACATCTCAACTTTAAAAATTAGGACCGGCACAGCAAGGGACTTAAAGATCTTGTTTTGGCACAGTATTACTAAAAGGTTGCCTACCCCTGCTCTGTGGTTATGGTTAAACCAATTCAATTAAATCTCATGTTTCTAGTTTTGAGATGAATATTCTACATAATATAAATTAGGGTTTCAAAACTGCAGCAGAATACTGTCCAATTACCCCAACATTTCAGGTTTGCGTTTCTGAAGAAGTATATACATTTGCCATGTTCGGAGATGATTATTTACATGGACTCAATAGAAGTCAAGATCAAAAGAATAAATGTTTTATATTCAAAAATTTCAATATGAACACAAACATGCACAATAACACATAAAATAACAAATAGACAGACACTTACCAGAACTCTGAAGAAATATAAGTACTCGGCTGCTCCAGAGTAGTTCCCACATTCGTACTGGAACTTGGCATATCTGTAGAGTGTATCTAGGTACTCCTGTCTGAACTGTAAGATATTAAATAAAGTAATTCAGTATCTCAAGTGATAGATGGAATTATACTTCCATTACTACATTAAAGGTCTATGTGTCCATCAGTACAGTTTAACACACACACACAAAATAAGTTACACAAATGCCATACCCCATGTTTTTCAGCAAGGTGTTCAAACAACATCCGTCCATCTCTATAAAACAGAAAAATTATATTAGAAACTATTTTAAAAACACAAAACACATCAAGTTATTTTCCGTGGCATACAACCAGGAATATTAATAACTAGCTTTTGTTGATTTTAATACATCCCAGGGTTTTCATGTTATTACCACTCAATTTAACAGTGCCCACTTTGCATTAAAAAAAATTAATATAAATTTATAATCCCGTTCAAGGTGTCCTCATATTTATAAATGGTGCATAGAGGGAAAAATAAACAAACATTCTCCTATAGTTCTTTAGTAGCGTTAACCGTGAGAGAACTTTAATTAATAGATAAATAATTTCAGACTATTCTATAGGCAGACTAAAAATAAGCTGCCGCATGCATCTAACGGTTTGTGAACATCTTTACTAGTATCTATGGTATTTCCTAGAGGGCATTACATTAACAGTATTATCTCAGTATATATACAAGCTTCCAGAAACTGAGGAAAAGAAAAGTTTCAGGCGTTCTTCAGCAACATATTAATGACCACGGCATACCTACACAGAAGTCAACAGTTCCTTCCAATGGTCACAAGAAGCACCACAGATTGAGGTGATCTGACAGATTGGATGAAGTGGATATTGGTCATGTGGAATTCAGCATTACCAATGAGGCAGCCTCCTGATGTCAGAAAGCATCCTGTTTTTTGTTGAGTTTGACAAACAGGGCACAGCTACCAGACAACACAGAGCTCATTGAGCTGGAGGGGTTTTATTGCTTCGAGGACCCTTTTATATCTGGCCCATATGTAAAGCTTCTAAAAGGAGTTTGATCATCTCTAGCACAACGAATTATGATCAGTGTAGCAAGCAATTTCCCATAAAGTCCTGGCACGAGCACGTACAGTTCACTTTCTTTTTGGAAACCCAAGTTCAAGGCCAAATCATGAATCCCTCCTGATTTGTACATTTGGGACTTCTTCCCATATTTAATTAACTTTAGTGTACACTAAAAGCCCGCAATCTCTTTACCAAAATGAGGTGCAACCAAGCACGTTTTTTTCAGCTTATAAGAAGCTTCAGGTGCCGAAAATTCAGAAGATGACTTGCATTATATAAAAGTGCTGCCCATTTCAGCTACTTAAGGCCATTAAAAATAAATTCTTTTAGTCAGCACTCTGTCATAATGTAATGCAGTACAATCTGATCAGCTCATTCTGTGTCTGAATAATATATTTCAGAGAGACAAAATGCCTTACCATATTAAATAGATTTTCCAAAAACATTTCATGACCACGTATTTTTATCCACACTTAAAAAAAAAAAAAAAAAAGGATCACATTTGCATAACCGCCAACAGCAAGACCAGATCATTGGCAATTTTCTGCAAAGTGTCTCACATTTACAGATAATGTATTCCTTACACACGAGCGTCAGTTGAAGCTGCTGAAGGAGGTAGATAAATGTACTGAGGAAAATAAACATTTGAGGTGTTCTTCAGCAATGACTAGCAGCTGTACAATGTCCCACGCACCAGATATTACTAAAACCCTCCAGTGCTGGAGGCTCTGAGCCATGAAAAGCAGACAAATCTCTGAGAATGCTTTTAAAAGAGTTACTAGAAAGGAATATGACAAAACATTTGGCGATAATTACACAGAAGAAACAATTTCCCCATCCTCATTAAAAACAAACCATTAGGACTTAACTATTTTAAGACTCTAACCACAATATACAGTGGTTTAAAGTGTTGGGGCTACAGGTGGAACAGCCTTGATTGTAAAGTTTACATTTTCTGAGAAACCACAAATGAAAATTGGTGCAATGTGAGAGCAGGCAGCCTATAGATCTCCAGGTGTTTAACTATAATACGGTCTGTGATGATCCCCAGCTAGCATTCTGCTGGTCTTACTACAACAACAAAACTACAAGGATCCAGGATTCTACTTTGAAAAGGACACACAGTCACGGACATTAGAATTCAAAATATGAAATAAAGCATGTTACCCCACAGCCTGGCATGAAGCCCTTACAAATTATATTGCCAATTTTAAAATATCAGAACAGCTTCACAAAAAGTGCACAGATGCCACTTTTAATAGTGGATTTAAAAATTTCTACCATATTTACTGCAGACAGGGGTACGAATATCAAGCACAGCCATGTAATTTCTGTAATCAAAGTTTGGTGTTACAGCAGAGCTTAGTGACTTAGTAACATAACGGCAGTCACAGGATGCCACCAAGAGATATGGGAAATGTTCTCCAACACAGTCACAGTGTGGCTATTTTACCTTGTGCTAGATTTTCATTTGCTACAAGTCAGTGTTTAGTGAACAAAGCTGTCTAAAGATTAGGAAATGGCTAAGCAGCACAATAGCTCCCCATTGGTAAAGTCAAACATTGGCTAGGTTAGTGTAGCGTACAAGGACTCTTAACACTATCATTTATACGGCACCTTGAACAATTTGGGATTTGGGAGTTGCCTAAAACAAGTTGCCTGAATAACAAGTCCCATATAAAAGTAAGGAGGAGGAATAATGCTACGAGGTTTATTTTACATAGTTTGGGCTAGCCCCATTATAATTCTAATGAAGAGGTAATGAAAAATTAGAGCATACAATGACATTATAGAGGACTCTTTACCACCAACTTTGAGGCTAACATTTTGGGAACATCTTTTGCTTTGTTAGCATGGAATGAACAAAGTGAAGTCCAAATAAGAATGGTTTGTAAAGAAAGGCAAGGAAGAACTAGGCTGGTCTGGAAAGAACTCTGACCCTTTTTAACTGTAAAGCGCTGCAGAATAAGTTGGTGCTATATAAATAATAACAGTATGATACATTAACCCCTTCCCGACCGAAGACGGATATTTTCCGTCAACCTTGTCCTTCAGTTAAGGACCATTGACGGAAAATTTCCGCCATTTACTAAAGTTAACCCCAGATCGCCGGGTTAACGGTGCTCCGGTCTGCCTCTGTATTAGAGGCAGATCGGGAGCACCCGATCGGGCTGCCACAGCACCGGTGCTCGCTCTGACAGACTGTCAGAGAGAGCACATGTGTTCAGTGTACTTACCTTCCGCCTCCCTGCACTTCCGGGTTCTGTGTGAAGTGCAGGGAGACGGATCAGTGCTGCTGATCTCCCTGTTTAAAAAAAATAAATAAAGTTAAATCCCGCCCCCCCTTTCCGCTGCTTTAATAAAATTAACCCCTTCCCTACCAACTACCCAGTCTAAAAAATTAACTCCTTCCCTGCCAATTGATCACTGCCTACAGTGATCAAAGTACAGATCACAGTATTATACTGTAATCTAATTTCTTTTAACCCCTGAGGATTAACTTTTATTTATTTTTTTAACCCTCAGGGGTTCAAATTATTTAATTTAAATAATATATTATATATATATATATATATATATATATATATATATATATATATATATATATATATATATATATATATATATATATATATATATATATATATTTATTTTACTAGCTGGAGTGGGTTGGAGTTATGGGAAAGGGTGGAATTTACGGTTAGTGCTGCTTACTGCTAGTTAGGGATTAACGGTAAAAGAAAAGTTTAGAAAAAAATTTAAAAGTGTAAAAAAAGTTAAGAAAGTGTAAAACATTTAATAATTAAAAAAAAAGTTTAAAAACGGGTTTTACAAAGTAAAAAATACATTAAAAAAAATGCTCATTACCACTACACTTGGTACAAGCTAGCGGAAAAATGATCCCACGCTAAGGTTCAAAATATGCCTTTTGAATTACCCTGGGATGTCTTCCTTAAGAAATGGTATGCCTTTATGGGGTAATTGGATTATATAGCCTTGTAAAATACTCTAAAATGGGACATGGACACAGTGTAAAAATTCAAAGTTTGAAAAAAAAAAAAAAACTGGAATGGCTGTCTCAAATGTGCCCCTTCAATGTCCACATACACCTGGCAAAGGTACATACGGGGGATATTGCTGTACTCAGCCAACATAGCTGAGCAACATATGAAGTAGTATACAGTCGTAGTACACATAAGGTTTTCAAGATAAACTGCGCAAACTCACTTTTTGTGTCAAAAAGGCAGAAAAAAAATGCTTATTACCACTACACGTGGTACAAGCTAGCGGAAAAATTATCCCACGCTAAGGTTCAAAATATGCCTTTTGAATTGCCCTGGGATGTCTTCTTTAAGAAATGGTATGCCTTTATGGGGTAATTAAATTTTTACACTGTGTCCATATCCCATTTTAAAGTATTTTACAAGGCTATATAATCCAAAGTTTGAAAAGAACTGGAATGGCTGTGTCCCAAATATGCCCCTCCGATGTCCACATATACCAGGCAAAGGTACATACGGGGGTATTTCTGTACTCAGCCGACATAGCTGAGCAACATAGGAAGTATTATACAGTCGTAGCACACATAAGGTTTACAAAATATGCTGCGCAAACTCACTTTGTGTGTCAAAAAGGCAGAAAAAATGCTTATTACCACTACACTTGGTACAAGCTAGCGGAAAAATTATGCCACGCTAAAATTCAAAATATGCCTTTTGAAATACCCTGGGATGTGTTCTTTAAGAAGTGGTATGCCTTTATGGTGTAGTTGTAATATGTAGACTGCTCAAGTGCTCCAAAGTGGGACACAGACGCATCAAAACCCTCCATGAAAATTCACACTTAAAAACCTTAACTTGTCACGTCTCTTTTACAGCAGTGCCACTTCACAAAATAGTGTATAGGTCATACATTGCAAAAAAAATTCAAAAATTGCTTGCGTCATTAAGTGTAAGACAAGCTTCTGAAGCCGTGTCCTTAAGGGGTTAAAACACTGAATGCAAGCCAGGCCTATTTATCCAAAACAATACTGCTTAACCTCATGAACTGAATGAATAAAAGCAAAACATTTATTTAAAAAAAATAAAATAAAAATTCAAATCATGGAAAAACATTCCCAGAAATGATTTGGAGAAAAATAATAAAAAAAAATCAATATTAATATCCATGATTTTTTACAGACAAGTGTCCACAATAGTTTGCCCATATAACATATAAAGTGCATTCTCAAGTATTAAATGCAAAAATACAAACTTTAATGTGGTTTAAAAAAAAAAAAAAAAAAAAAATATGTCTCCAAGAGACTAGAATGTTGACAATCTTTGTAAACCACACAATGCATCTGGTATTCAAATTATAGTCAGTGACCAAAAAGCAAACAGATGGGAATATAATCATGGCAGCTCCCAGCTTGCTATAAAATGCATACTTTCTGAAGCAATATAAGTAAATATACACTCCTAGACTTCCCAATTATTCATATTTCTATAAATCAATTCAACTACCGTATTTTAAAGGTACACAAATATTTAAACATGATATGATCATTTTTAAAGTTAATAGTATTCCTTGAAGGATAACACACCCACCATCTCATCAGAAGATTACAGAATTGGGAATTCACAAATCTTGCCTTAAAAAGGGACATCATAGGCACTCAGACCACTACAGCTCATTGATGTAGTCAGGGTGCACTGCCTCTGTCACAATTTTTGAGAAATTGCAAGGTTTACATTGCAGTGCTATGGCAGGCTCTAGTGCCTGTCTACCAGACAAGTTTAACTTGCTCAGAGTACCTGTGCTCTGAGCTGGAAAGGGTGGCGTCAAAATAAAAAAAATAAAAAAGGGTACAGGAAGGACTTCCGTGAAATTCTGCACTTTCAGACCCCTACCACCCTGACCAAGTCTAAAAGCAGAAGTGATCATGGAGGCTGGAGCAACCCTTCCGTTAACCTTCGGTCTTGCTTTCTACAATAGAGGGGAGAGCAGAGTATTCTACGGTTTTGTGTGCCTGGAGCTTGCCCTGAATGTAGTTCATGCACTTGTACCTCTTTAATCTGTAGTGTATTTGTTTCCAAGACTTTAGTCTCCTTGTTCATTTGTTAGAAGTTTCTTTTCTTGTACATTTATTTAGCATGGCTTCTCCACAATAAAGTCTGAATTGTAAAAACAGAAAGAACACACTTGTGCCTTATTAGAAACGTCTTACCTGGTGGATTGCATTTGTCGTGTAGTTTCAGGATCTTCAAACATCTTCACAATTGGCTCAGTTTCAGCTTGCAGTTGTTTTAATTGTGCAACAACTGTAGTTCTTTTCTCTCTCAGAGCTAGAAGTGATCAGCAAAAAGGACAGGAATGTTAAAATGAATACAGAAATTGCTTGTATCATATTATATTCATTGAATTATTTGCCCATTGTTTCAAGTTTCCAATCCCAGTCCTACATTGTGGATTCATGATCATTGCATTAATCTTCGTAATATATGATTCGATAAACACTGGATTGTGGAGGTTCTTAAAGGGACACTATAGTCACCAGAACAACTACAGCTTATTAAATTTGTTCTGGTGAGTAGAATCATTACCTTCAGGCTTTTTGCTGTAAACACTGTCTTTTCAGAGAAAATGCAGTGTTTACATTACAGCCTAGTGATAACTTCACTGGCCACTCCTTAGATGGCTGTTAGAGATCCTTCCTGGGTCATGGCTGCCTAAAATGCATCCAAACATTCAGTATCTCCTCCCTCTACATGCAGACACTGAACTTTCCTCTAAGAGATTCATTGATTCAATTCATATCTATGAGGAGATGCTGATTGGCCAGGGCTGTGTTTGAATCATACTGGCTCTGCTCCTGATCTGCTCTTTGTCAGTCTCAGCCAATCCTATGGGGAAGCATTGTGATTGGATCAGGCTACCACTTCTGATGATGTCAGCAGACTGCTTGTGTTTTTTTAGGCAAACAGCATGCAGATCTACAGCTTCTGGCTTGAATACAGTAAGATTTTGCTATATTTATGGAGGCTTGATGGACGCAAGTCTCTTTTCAGCTATGTAACTATGAGGGGCCCAGGAGGGCTAGATGGTGGTTTTAACACTATAGGGTCAGGAATACATGTTTGTGTTCCTGACCCTATAGTGATCCTTTAATCTAAGAGCAGCTTAGCGGAATTTACACTTTCAGGCAACCATTGTTGCCAGTTTAATACAGTTCTCTGTCAATCTTACAGCAGGTGTTGGGACAAGGAGACAGCCAGATTCTGACTCCCCGTAATACACAACTATACTTTGTATCATATCACAAAGACAAGAAGAACGAAAAAGGCATTTTTTACTGACAAGGACCTCTCATGCTTCACTATGAGAATATTCTGTTTTGCAAGTGTCGCTACAAGGAGGGGAATGGAATATAAACTTACACTGTGGGATTTCCTTGTCAGAATAAAGATTCTTGTAAACGTCCATTGCAAAGTCCACCATGTTGGTGTCACTAAGCAGGTCCAACTTTCCTTGGAGCAGTTCCTTTTCATTGTAAATCTGTAAAGACAGCTGACTTTAGTTAACTTTATCAACAATAAAAAATATATACATCATGTGAACATAAAATATATCCCTCCTGCTTACGAACTGGTAACCACCAAGTCAATAAAAAGCAACAAAACTTTAACTTTTTTTTTTTTTTTTAAGAAACTACAATGTTTACATTGCAGGGTTAAATCCACTGGGTCACTTGATGCAGAAGTCCATAGAAAAGCATTGAATACAATGTTTCATATGGGGAAAAAAAAATAAATGATTTTGTTTCTCCTACTCTGTTAATTGAACTTCACATACACACAAACTGTTGCAGGTTCTACCAGGCTATTAACAGAACAGGAGATAAGACATTCTAAATTAAACACACTGTACAATGTAGGAAGTTTAAAATTAGATTTCTCTATACAGGAACCTATAGGGAGGCTATGCAAGTCACAAGCAGTGGAAGTGAGTATAAGGACAAAAACCTGGGCCCTCAAAGGGGTATCTTTATGAAGATTTTACCTGGAAACCAGATTTTAAAAATGCCTTTATCAAAACTGAATCACTATCAAGTTTGATAAGGGCTCAATAGCAGAGCCAAAATATTGTTTCATCTGGTTTCCAAATAAAGTCTGCTCGCAGATAATGATTTGAGAGCCAGCTGCATCTCCTTATACACACTTGCAGGGTACTCACCCACCCTACCTGGTTGCAACTTTGAGGTATTCCCTCTATTGGAAAATGTGTGCCATATGGATCTTAGGCAATTAGAGTGTGGAATTGGGTTAGAGGGTTAGAAGCGAATGCCTTGCAAAGGCTTCAGACAAGAGCTGCTTTGGCATGTTGTTTTTAGATATACCTCCAATGAGAAAAAAAAAAATGCATAATGAGATGCATGCAGGTTTTCATTGGGGATATTATTATTTATAGAGCGCCATCAAATTCTGTAGCGCTGTACAAATATATCTACTAAATAGTCATTTTTATTTTTTTAATTTGGGCCTCCAAGTGTCTCTTTTAGCCAAATTAAGATGTTCCATGCAATCTTGAAAAAAAATAGTGGGCTTTAATGCAGTTAGGATGGCATGAAAGGCCCTTGCTTGGTGCGACCAGGGTTAAATCTTTGTGTCAGGTGGGCCATATTTAGTGGCCCCTGATAGAGGAGCATTATGCAGCGCTCAAAGTGAGCACTGCAAACAGCCCTTTAAATCACTGCAACAGTTTTCAGCATGAAAAGACCCCAGTAGGGTCTCCATCATACTGTCTGCTGACAAAGATTGGCAGGGACAGCACACAGGAGCTGTAGCATAAGAGGGAGATAGAATTCTCCCTCTCTTGCTACATTAACCTTGCACTAACACAGGGCTTGGCAAATTTGCTTTAAATCTAGGAGCCAGCTAAAAAAGTTAGGAGCCATTTTGGTCATCAGAACCATTGCAGCTTAAGTTATGGTGTATTTAGCCTAACCCTGTAGATATTTCAAAATATACACTGCCTTTCAGAGAAAAGACAATGCTTACATTGCTGCCTAGTAACAACTCATGTGACACTTGCTTAGTCAGACAGCCACTAGAGGTACTTCCTAGTCCAATGCTGCATTGCAACGATGCAGTGCTACATTCAGCGAACCCACACTCTGCACTGAATGTTTCTCCATGGATCCAATTATCTCCAAGAGTGAATGCTGATTGGCACAGTGCGGCATTTTCCCGTGCATGCACAATAGCCTCCATATGGTTTTATATGAGAAATTAAGCTTGATTATCTCAGCCATGAAGACAAGGCCAGCCACTGCGAGAAAAAAAAAATAAATAATAAAAACACCCTTTCTGTGCTATCGCAGGGGGGCGCCTGTCACCTAAAGAACAAATATTGTTATTTATTCTATATTTTAATTTACGTCCACCCAGCCTTCCTACCTTTTGGGAAAGCTGGAGTGGCTGCTGTGATCCTATCATCTCCAAGCTCTTCTCCCACAAGGGAGCAGAGGAAATAGAGCAGGGTCATCGCCAACCTCAGCTTAACAAGCTCAAAGACAGCCAGGTGAAAATTTCTTATCGTCATTGCGTCTGGGATATGTCAAGCCCTGCACCAACGCTAACCCTAACTCAGAGGGATTTCCTAGCATGGTACAGAGCACTCTGTGAGTACTCTCTGCTGTGTAATTGCAGCGAGTTGGTCAATCGATACCTTGATCCATCATTACAGGCTAGACATTCTTATTTAGAAGCTGCTTTTGTGCATTAGCTGCTGTATCCTACCTTCCCACTCGGTTTGGGAACTTGCTATATCCCTACTGTACTGATGTTATACGCTAGGAAAAACAAAAGTTTAACTTAAATAACAGTAAATCTTTTTTCCTTAGTATAGGCCCTTCCCCCATTCCCCTGTATTATAAAGTATTTTTGCAGTAACTGATTCCTGGTTCTTTTTTTTTTTTCTTGCTATTACTGATGCCGTCTGTGATTTTGGTTACTTATGGTATGAAGGAGTAGGTCTTTCTTTTATTTACATATTTAATTATTGAGGCTACTCGTCCACCTGAACGAAGAACATCCCTCATGTACGGACGCTATAAACCAGAAAAAAGATGCTTTTAGCATGATTATAAAATCTAGTTTTACATAAAAAGTGTTCCCTAAATATGTCTCATGTTTCAGACATCCTTTTCATTACATACAGGACAAATATTTCTATTTGCATTTATAAATAAGGTCATCATAATGCAGTGTAATTAAAGGGACCAACTTTAGCTTTATGAAGCAGTTTTGGTGTATAGAGCATGACCCTATAGTTTCACTGCTCAATACTCCTCCATTGTGCGATTAAATTGCGTTCGTTTTGGTTTCTGCAGCCCGGCCATACCTCTACTGCCTGACTTGCATAGCCTCAATGAAAAACCAATCGTTTATTTACAGCCAAATCGAACAATACAGTGTATTTGCTTTAGAATTTCCTATGTCCTTCTCTGGTAGATCGAACTACCCATTGAAGTGGTCCGGGTGTCAACTCCCAACACCCTTAACCCTGCAAGTATAAACTGCAATAAATTACCTTGCAGGGTTAAGTCCTCCACTTGTGGCTGTCCGGGTTCTTAGATGACTTTTTGTCGTCTAAACGATGCTGGTTGTACTCACGCTCTGCATGAGGACCTCCCGCGTCGCTGGAATCCCCATATGAAAGCATTGATTAATGCTTTCCTATGGTGAAATGGCCTTGACCCACAGGGATCCCTGACTCCTAATGCCAGGCAAGGGCTCTGTCCATGGCCTCTTACAGGTATAGTGAGAGCTCCCAGTTACAGAAGCAGAGCTCACTTTCATTGTGATCACTGGCTGTTTTATAGAGGAGGTATAACCATACCCTGAACCATAGGGAGCCCTGATTCCTAATGCCAGGCAAGGGCTCTGCCCATGGGTTCTTACTTTGTAATCAGAGATGGGATAACTCCGTGCTAGGGGCCCTGCCTGGCCCGCTCACGGGTCTCCGTGCTAGGGGCCCTGCCTGGCCCGCTCACGGGTCTCCGTGCTAGGGGCCCTGCCTGGCCCGCTCACGGGTCTCCGTGCTAGCCCGCTGGGCCCCTCGCGGGTCTCCGTGCTAGGGGCCCTGCCTGGCCCGCTCACGGGTCTCCGTGCTAGGGGCCCTGCCTGGCCCGCTCACGGGTCTCCGTGCTAGGGGCCCTGCCTGGCCCGCTCACGCGTGCTAGGGCCCTGCCTGGCCCGCTCACAGTCTCCGTGCTAGGGCCCTGCCTGGCCCGCTCACAGTCTCCGTGCTAGGGCCCTGCCTGGCCCGCTCACAGTCTCCGTGCTAGGGCCCTGCCGCCCGCTCACAGTCTAGCTAGGGCCCTGCCTGGCCCGCTCACAGTCTCCGTGCTAGGGCCCTGCCTGGCCCGCTCACAGTCTCCATGGGCCCTGCCTCAGTCTTGCTAGGGCCCTAGGGCCCGCTCACAGTCTCCATGCTAGGGCCCTGCCTGTCCCGCTCACAGTCTCCATGCTAGGGCCCTGCCTGTCTCGCTCACAGTCTCCATGCTAGGGCCCTGCCTGTCCCGCTCACAGTCTCCATGTTAGGGAGCTGCCTGTCCCGCTCACAGTCTCCATGTTAGGGAGCTGCCTGTCCCGCTCACAGTCTCCATGTTAGGGCCCTGCCTGTCCTGCTCACAGTCTCCATGTTAGGGCCCTGCCTGTCCTGGTCAGTCTCCATGTTAGGGCCCTGCCTGTCCTGGTTAGTCTCCATGTTAGGGCCCTGCCTGTCCTGCTCACAGTCTCCATGTTAGGGCCCTGCCTGTCCTGGTCAGTCTCCATGTTAGAGCCCTGCCTGTCCTGGTCAGTCTCCATGTTAGAGCCCTGCCTGTCCTGGTCAGTCTCCATGTTAGAGCCCTGCCTGTCCTGGTCAGTCTCCATGTTAGAGCCCTGCCTGTCCTGCTCACAGTCTCCATGTTAGAGCCCTGCCTGTCCTGGTCAGTCTCCATGTTAGAGCCCTGCCTGTCCTGGTCAGTCTCCATGTTAGAGCCCTGCCTGTCCTGGTCAGTCTCCATGTTAGGGAGCTGCCTGTCCTGGTCAGTCTCCATGTTCCTGCCTGTCCTGGTCAGTCTCCATGTTAGGGCCCTGCCTGTCCTGGGTCTCCATGCTAGGGCCCTGCCTGTCCTGCTCACAGTCTCCATGTTAGAGCCCTGCCTGTCCTGGTCAGTCTCCATGTTAGGGCCCTGCCTGTCCTGCTCACAGTCTCCATGTTAGAGCCCTGCCTGTCCTGGTAAGTCTCCATGTTAGAGCCCTGCCTGTCCTGGTCAGTCTCCATGTTAGAGCCCTGCCTGTCCTGGTCAGTCTCCATGTTAGAGCCCTGCCTGTCCTGGTCAGTCTCCATGTTAGAGCCCTGCCTGTCCTGCTCACAGTCTCCATGTTAGGGCCCTGCCTGTCCTGGTCAGTCTCCATGTTAGAGCCCTGCCTGTCCTGGTCAGTCTCCATGTTAGAGCCCTGCCTGTCCTGGTCAGTCTCCATGTTAGGGCCCTGCCTGTCCTGGTCAGTCTCCATGTTAGGGCCCTGCCTGTCCTGGTCAGTCTCCATGTTAGGGCCCTGCACACACGTGGCCCAGCCTCCATTATGCTGCCTCAGCCCAGCAGGCTTATTTAGTAGAACCAGCCCCGGCCTCCCCCCTGCACCAGGCCCCCACCGCCCCCAGTACCTCTTTCACGGACAGGAACTCCAGCAGCGGAAAAACCAGGTGGCGATCCAGAAAATGGGCGATCTTGGTGGTCAGATCGTACTCCGCCATGATTGCCGGCGAGGAGAGGAAAGGGATTCAAACGGGATGAAACTTTATGAAACGAACAAAAAAAAAAACCCCAGCGACACAGGCTACAGCGAACCAAGAGTACGGGGAGGGGGATAGGGGAAAGAGAAAGGCATTCTGGGAGACAGGAAGTGAGCGTCACGGTGATTTGGGGGCGGGGCTTGTGAAGCCGGATTACAGACTAGCGGGAGGAAGGGCGTATAGTTCGTGCTGGAATACGAGCGCGCGAGGGCAGGGAAGGCGCATCTAGGGCTTCGAAGCGGTGGCGTGCTGCGATCACTGATAATTCGCGCGTGAAAGAAAAAAGGCACTGCTCAACAGCTGCAATGCCAAGGGAAGGACTACATATCCCGTGATGCTCCTCTAGCAGTCTGCAATGCCAAGGGAAGGACTACATATCCCGTGATGCTCCTCTAGCAGTGTGGGCGGCGGGGCCTCTAGGGAGTTGTAGTCCACCAGAGAGCCAATGCGCTGTCTGCCTGTATTCCTAAACACCTGTAACAAAATTAACCCCTTAAGGACTGGCCTGTTTTTGCCATGTTGTACATTAAGGACCAGAGCAGTTTTTACACTTTTGTGGTGTTTGTGTTTGGCTGTAATTTTCCGCTCTCTCATTTACGGTTCCCATACAAGTTATATATTGTTTTTTTCAGGACAAGAGGGGTTTTCATTACATACCATTATTTGTATCATGTCATGATACCGCTTAGTTTTCCTGATACTATAGTACCTTGAGAGTGCCCCCACCCTCAGGGTCTCCCTCCCGCGGCGTTGAAGGGGCTACTCACCCTTTCCCCCTCGCCGGGCTCCCTTACCTCTCCTCCCCCGCCGACGTCAGCATCCTTGTCTGACGTCACCGGCGCCGAATGCACTGCCGCAACGCATTCAAAGTGTCCGTAGGAAAGCATTTTTCAACGTTTTCCTATGGACGCTCTGCGTGATTGATGCATAATATGCCTCAATCATTGCCGATGCACCTCTAGTGGCTGTCCGGAAGACAGCCGCTAGAGGTTGGATTAACCCCAGGTGTAAACATAGCAGTTTCTCACTATACAGGAAGCACTGACTATCCCGGGATATTATACACACACAGATCTGTATTATACACAGAACAGCACTATAGTATTATACAGATAGCTCGGCATATACCCCATGTCCCAATCTCTAGACTACTAGTACCTGTCAACAGCAGCTCCCAGATGCATGTAACAAGGCTAAAGTGTGCGGCAGCTCACACAGATGGTTCAGCGGTAAAGCGCACTCGCTGGCAGAACCAAACTGGGAATCCCTGAGAATCCAAAGTATGCCATTCCTATAAGTCAAAATATATATATATATATATATATATATATATATATATATACACATATATATATATATATATATAGATGTAAAAAAACAGATAAAATTCTTATCTTGTAATACCTTTTTTATTGGACTAACAGAGTTTTTTAATGACAAGCTTTCGGGAGAACCTCCCTTTCTCAAGTCTGAAGCATTTCTGAGCAAAACGACACATAGAATTCAAAGTTGAGTTGTGATACAGGGGTTAAAGCGACATGAGTGTAGATAAGACACAGGTTTGTTAGAAAATAGACACCATCTTAGCAGAGGGTCATAAATATCTTGTTGAAGAGAAGAGTAGGGGGGAGAGAGGGAAAAGAAAAACAAACAAGCAGACAGTGCACAGGATGATACACTTTATACATGCACACACACAGAAATATGTATATGTGAACGCATAAACACATGTATATATACATATACATAAACACATATACATACATGCACATGGACTCATATACACAAATATAAATGCACAGTAATATATATAAGCATTCATGCATACGAGTATGGGAAAGCATAGGTCTACACATGGTACTTTGTATATAGATAGAATAAGCATATAGGAATGCATTTTAAAGTGTTGGTACACATGAACACTGGGAGAGTGTTCATGTAAAGTGTTGGTAGTGGGACAGGAATCCCAAATCAATATTTAGTCCTCTCTTCTTGCTGTTAAACCATTTAATCATTCTGGCTTCAAAGGCTTTTCTTTCCTGGGTATTTTTAAAACCCCCTTTCAGTACTTTGATTTTTAGGTCCTTCAGTGAGTGGCCAGGCTGAGTGCAGTACGATTCTTCTTTGTGGTGATTAATGGAGTGTCTGTGAATATTCATTCTGCCATTTAATGGCTGGGTGGTTTCCCCAATGTAGCATCCTAGGTGGCATTTTATGCATTGAATCATGTATACCACATTGCTGGATGTGCAGGAGTATGAACCTTTAATGCTGTAGGTTTTATTGTTGTGTGTGGCTGTGTTGTCTGTGCATATGTGCTGACACAGTTTGCAGCGAGGTTTTTTGCATTGACTGGTCCCGTTTTCTTCGTTCTTACCATCAGTGGGCAGCCTCCTGTTGTTTAATTTTTGTTGGAGGTTTGGTGGTTGTCTGAAGGCCAAAATGGGTGTTTCAGGGAAAATGTTTTTCAGAGTCTCATCTTCTGTTAATATTGGTTGTAGGTCTTTGATGATTTTCCGTATTTCCTCAAGAGCAGGGTTGTAGGTGACCACAAGTGGCACTCGTGTGCATATTTTTTTCTCTCTGTATTGTAGCAGGCGCGTACGTGGCGTTTTTACAGCAGAGTTGATTTGTTTGGTAATAGTTTTTGGTATACATGATTAAATGCATAAAATGCCACCTAGGATGCTACATTGGGGAAACCACCCAGCCATTAAATGGCAGAATGAACATGCACAGACACTCTATTAAACACCACAAAGAAGAATCATACTGCACTCCTGTGGGACACCACTTTACCCAGCCTGGCCACTCACTGAAAGACCTAAAAATCAAAGTACTGAAAGGGAGTTTTAAAAATACCCAGGAAAGAAAAGCCTTTGAAGCCAGAATGATTAAATGGTTTAACAGCAAGAAGAGAGGACTAAATATTGATTTGGGATTCCTGTCCCACTACCAACACTTTACATGAACACTCTCCCAGTGTTCATGTGTACCAACACTTTAAAATGCATTCCTATATGCTTATTCTATCTATATACAAAGTACCATGTGTAGACCTATGCTTTCCCATACTCGTATGCATGAATGCTTATATATATTACTGTGCATTTATATTTGTGTATATGAGTCCATGTGCATGTATGTATATGTGTTTATGTATATGTATATATACATGTGTTTATGCGTTCACATATACATATTTCTGTGTGTGTGCATGTATAAAGTGTATCATCCTGTGCACTGTCTGCTTGTTTGTTTTTCTTTTCTCTCTCTCCCCCCTACTATTCTCTTCAACAAGATATTTATGACCCTCTGCTAAGATGGTGTCTATTTTCTAACAAACCTGTGTCTTATCTACACTCATGTCACTTTAACCCCTGTATCACAACTCAACTTTGAATTCTATGTGTCGTTTTGCTCAGAAATGCTTCAGACTTGAGAAAGGGAGGTTCTCCCGAAAGCTTGTCATTAAAAAACTCTGTTAGTCCAATAAAAAAGGTATTACAAGATAAGAATTTTATCTGTTTTTTTACATCTACATCACTGGACTAATACGGCTACAATCTCTACTTATATATATATATATACACATATATATATATATATACACATATATATATATATATATATATATATATATATATATATATATATTGTACAGTGAGCACATAAGCTCAGTGACATGCGCAAATAGGCTCACTGACAGACAAAAAAGACTGACACACACAAGCTTACTACAGACAAACTCACTTGTATAAATACAAGGCTCACTACAAAGAAGTTCAGGGACACACACAAGCTCACTAAAGACAAGTTCACCGACACACACATGCTCACTAAGTAGAAGCTCACTGACACACACAAGCAGTACCATCTTAACAGTGTTAAGGGGCCCGGGGCAAAGCAGTGCACTAAGACCCTTCCTACACAACAACTCACAGGAATAAAAAAAATAATTATTGATAGACTGCTGAGTACATACACACAGTACACTGAATACGAACACAGAGAGACTGCTGAATATACACACAGGGCCGGCGCGTCCAAAAGGCGGCACAGGCGGCCGCCTTAGGGCGCACGGGCTCTGGGGGTGCAATATTTCAGTGACCGGCAGGAGGGAAGCTCTCCCTCCTGCCAGGCCACCATCTCGACCCCTGGCGCGGCAGTGCTGTGATCAGGCGCGGCGAGGGAGCTCTAACCTCTCTGCTCCCTCACGCGCTGCCTACTGGTGCCGCGGGAGACGGAATATGACATCATCAGTAGGCAGCCCGAGAGGGAGCAGAGGGTGGAGATTAGAGCTCCCTCGCCGCGCCTGATCACAGCACTGCCGCATGCCTCTCAGCAGCCCCAGCACCCCCAGCCCTCAGGGACTGATCCATCATCCACACCAGCTCTCCAGGTAGGGAGGCTGGGTGGAAAATGTGTATTTATAAAATTATTAGTGAATGTATGTGATGTGTGTCTGTGAGTGACCGTGTGTGTGTCTGTGAGTGACAGTGTGTGTGTCTGTGTGTGACAGTGTGTGTGTCTGTGAGTGATAGTGTGTGTGTCTGTGTGTGTGAGTGACAGTGTGTGTGACTGAGTGTGTGTGTCTGTGAGTGACAGCGTGTGTGTCTGTGTGTGTGTCTGTGAGTGACAGTGTGTGTGTCTGTGAGTGACAGCGTGTGTGAGTGACTGTGTGCGTCTGTGTGTGTGTCTGTGAGTGACAGTGTGTGTGTCTGGGAGTGACAGTGTGTGTGTCTGTGTGTCTGTGAGTGACAGTGTGTGTGTGTCTGTGTGAGTGTCAGTGTGTGTGTCTGTGTGTGTGTGTCTGTGAGTGACAGTGTGTGTGCATGTGTGTGTCTGAGTGTGTGTGTGTGTGAGTGAGTGACTGAGCATGTGTCTGTGAGTGACAGTGTGTGTGAGTCACTGTGTGCATCTGTGAATGACAGCGTGTGTGACTGAGTGTGTGTGTGCATGTGTGTGTGTGAGTGACTGAGTGTGTGTGTGTGTGTGAGTGATTGTATGAGTGTGTGTCTGTGAGTGACAGTGTGTGTGAGTGACTGTGTGCGTCTGTGTGTGTGTCTGTGAGTGACTGTGTGTGTGTGTGTGAGTGTGTGTGTCTGTGAGTGATGTTGTATGAGTGTGTCTGTCAGTGTATGATGAGTGTGTTTGTCAGTGTATGAGTGTGTGTCTGTCAAATCAGTGAGAGTATGTTGGTCATTGAGTCTGTGTGTGACTATCAGTGTGTCTGTCAATGAGTGTCAATCAGTGTGGGTCTGTCAGTGTCAATGAATGAGTGTGTCAGATCAATGAGTCTGTGTCTGTCAGCGACGTCTGTGTGTTTGTCATTGAGTGTGTGACTGTCAGTGTGTACAGAGTGTAGTGGAGCAGAGCGCAGTACAGGAGCTTCTGTTTCCTGTACCTGGCCAGACTGACAGGAGGTGCTCACAGAGAGAGCACTCCCTGTCAGTCCAGCCGGGTACAGGAAACTGAAGCTCCTTTAGGGGATCTGCTCCGCTCGTCAATGCAACAATAGAGGTAGGAGGCACACCAGGAAGCGGAGTGTGACCACTAAAGGGGTGTGGGGTGCACCAAGGGACAGGGAGGGAATGGGAGAGAAACACCAAGAGACAGGGAAAAAAGGGGGGAGGGGAGAAGAACACTAAGGGACAGGGAAGGGAAGGGACCACTAATGGTCGGGGAGGGGAGAGGGGCTGGTTAAGAAGCACATAGGTGAAGATTTTCTTTTTGAGGAAAAATGCATCTTCGCCTATGCACCTAAAAATCCAAGTACCGGCCCTGTATACACATACACACACACAGATTTCTGAATGCACACAGGCGTTGCTGAATGCACACAGGCTGATTTATACACTTACACACAGACTGCTGAGTCCATACACACACACACAGACATACAGACTGCTGAATCCATACACACACACAGACACACACAGAGAGACTGCTGAGTCCAAATACACAAACAGACACACACACAGACTGCTGAGTCCATATACAGACACAGACTGCTGAGTCCACACACACAGACTGCTGAGTTCATACACACACACAGACTGCTGACTCCACACACACAGACTGCTGAGTTCATACACACACACACAGACTGCTGAGTCCATACACACACACAGACTGTGGAGTTCATACACACACACAGACACACACCATACACACACAGACTGCGGAGTTCATACACATACACAGACACACACCATACACACACATACTGCTGAGTCCATACATGCACACACACAGACTGCTGAGTCCACACAGACTGCTGAGTCCATACACACACACAGACTGCTGAGTTCATACACACACAGACACACACACACAGAGACTGCTGAGTGCATACACATACACACAGACGGCTGAGTTCATACACACACACACACACACAGACTGCTGAGTTCATACACACACAGACACACACACACAGACTGCTGAGTGCATACACATACACACAGACGGCTGAGTTCATACACACACACAGACTGCTGAGTTCATACACACACAGAAACACACACAGACTGCTGAGTGCATACACATACACACAGACTGCTGAGTTCATACACACACAGACTGCTGAGTCCATACACACACACACAGACACACACACAGACTGCTGAGTCCATACACACACAGACACACACAAGCTTCCTCACTAGCAGAGACACACACACAAGCACATTAAGCCTGCCTGTCACTGGAGGCTGTTGCTGGGGGTCAGAGATCAATCTTCTATCCTTTCCAGCAGCAGCAAGGTCTGCTGCTTAACGGCGGGGGCGGGGCTTATGTGCGGGAGACGGGGCTTTGTTTGGGGGCAGGGCCTGTGCCGGGGAGCCTGTCAGTCTTCCGTTCCAGCCCCTCTGTCCTGCATTCCCTCGGGCTGTAACACACTGTTACAGTCCGAGGGAATATAATTTAAACACATGGCCAGCAAGTTGCCGGCAATTGGGGGGGCCCAAGGGGGAGCACAGCATGATGTAGCGGGGGCCATGGCCCCCCTAGCGACACCACTGCTGAAGGGGGCCCAGGAATGGTGCAGTTTGGTTCAGTTGTATGGGTCACTTTCATAATGAAAACACTCAATATAGCGTACCAGACCGTACATACCCGAACCGTACGGTACCGCTCAGTGGAAACGAGGCATTAGTGGCACCCCTGTCTGAGGCTTCCTGGTTGAAACCTCGTTCTGCAATAGAAGTTGAGGGGCAGAGCTGACCAGCATCAGACTAAAGACTTTAAAGTTAAAATGTTTGTTAATGGTTTAATACCTAGAGGTAAACCAATGCCAAGCACCATATGAACTTAATTCTAATGAAGATGTTATGTTGCCCAGATTGTACCTTTATCAACCAGGGTAGTTGAATGTAAGCACTCTGAAAGCTACCAAGAGTCAGAGAATGTTTTAAACTGTGGTGCTGTCACCACTAGACTATAACCGAGGCCTAACAAATCAGTATAGACATTTAAAGTTCTGAAACCTTTCAAAACAAATTATTAGTGGATGAACTGAAATCGTGCCCAAACATTTGCTTATACCACTTTGACAGTTTTCATATTTTTCTGTCAGTTAATTTCAGCAAATGCATAAAATGTAAAAATTTGCAGAAATAAGGGTAACTGTTCATTGCAGGTATTGTGGTAAGTTTTTTTCACTTAGAAAATCAACAAAACATATAACTTGGTTAGCTGTGCCTAAACATTTGCATATGAGGGTGTATAAACCACATAAAAATCTGCTATTTAAGGCATTCAATAAGTAATTAAGTCTGTATTTTGAGGGCAAAAAAAAATCAAATTGGGAGAATTTTGCAATAAATTAAGTACAATGAAGTGGACAAATAATATATTAATGGAAGAAAGCTTAAGTGAATACCCCAAAAATGTTAAGGTTTGTCCTGAAATTTTATAGCACCCCCGATTTGTATATGATTCATATCTCTCTGGATATTATTAATTTTCTATCTTAATTCTGCAGTTATTTGTCATACACTTAGGAACCACTGAGACAATTTACCCATAATTATGTTTTGGGAATAAAAATAGTTACAGAAAATAATCTTTAAGTCCAGTGGGCAACCTATTGTACAAACCGCTATTCTGCGAAATCTACATTCTTCACATACACTATAGTCATATAATTGTGTTTACTGAGAGAACAAGAGTGCGTGTATTGGCGTCGAATGAATGAACAGCTAAGAACTTTTAAAGAAATATATAATATATGTTGTTTCTTGGATGACAAACTGAAGAAACATTGCACCCACGTGAATTCTGGAATGACCTTGGATGAATTTTGCCCAGATATATATATGTGGGATAACAAATAGTTTTTAAGAACGGCTTATTGTTTTTCCAATTTCCAGGACGTCGACTATTTGCAGGACACCAGATCCAAAATAATCAACTGGAAATTAAACGTCCACATTGCAAGACCTGGCATTCCAGATGTTGTGTTTTTAGACAATGTAGCGCAGTTTTCTTATGAAGTGTGTAAAGCCGTCACATAGGTTGAGAATTTGAACATCGCACCTCATTTCATGGGTACCCACAAAGTAATTGGAAATCAGTCTGCAATAAAAGCAGTAAAATAAAAGCATACAATGATATATATTTAACTTGGTTACATTTGATTAATAATGTGGCACAGTGCAGCTTGGAAACTCATGAGCAGGTAAACAAACTTTCTTATCAATGGATGAAAATTTGCTCAAACTCAAATTTGTAGACCAGACAAGGTTTAAACTAAAGAAGAACCAAAGAAGGCAAGAAAGTTATTACTAAAAAAAATGTGCCTTTTCCTTCATCACCCCAGATGGCATTTGTGTTTTATATTTATTTATTATTGGTGGGGGGGTTTTTTTGTGCAAAAAAGGCTGCAGGTCTTTCCGGACAAAGTTCTGAGAGATCATTATATTGTCTGATTTTAAACTCAACGACAATGTTCACCTGGTTACAAATTGATTAAACAATGGTAGATACCTTTTACACAAAGAAGGGTGGCAATCATAGCAAAAGGTAAACAAGCCAAACACTATCTAATCCCTAAAATAGAAAGATGGAATGAGTGAGAACAGTGAATAACAGGATAGGTCGATGGGTTAAGTTAGTGTGTTCATGAAACCTGAAGGAGGACAACTAAATTCCACAATCATGTTTAAGTAGAATTTTGTTTCTCTGTTTGTAAGTCTTTTGTCAGAGTTAGTATTTTGGTTCTCTCGTGTAATGTGCTTTAGGATTTCTCTATATGTATTAGACATGTTAATTTTACTCTATACGGCTGTGTAGGATTTAGCATTACACAGTGTATATTAGGTCTGTAAAGGGATTTGCATTACAAGGTTTACATTAGGTCTGCAATGGGATTTGCATTAGAAGGTGTACAATAGGTCTGTAAAGGAATTCACACTGGAAGGTGTTTGATAATTCTGTAAATGGATTCAAATTGAAATGTGTACAATAGATCTGTAAAGGGATTCACATTAGAAGGTGTACAATAGGTGTGCAAAGGGATTTAAATTAGAATGTGTATGATACCTGTGTAAAGAATTTAAGATTAATGAATAATAGATCTGTAAAAAGATCTACAGTTAGGTACACACTTGGTTTGAACTATGTATTTAGCATGCTCTCGATATTGATTGATATATACATATCCAATGTACAGAACAAACATACACAACAACTTTGACAATCCTCACAGACTCCAACTTTGACAAGCTTCACGGTGTATCACGTACAACAGCAGCCAGTGTGACTCTGGAAATGGTGGCATTTTCTGAATATCTATTCACATAGATCTCTTTCATCAACTGAGGTCTAGCAGGAGAACCAGAAGGCTATGCAGCATTTGCTCCACTGTTTGGACCAGCAATTAGCTTTTTTTTACCAGATTGCTACATGGCTATGCACCAAAACTCTCCTCACCTATCACTACACCTGCGAAACCATCATCGTTAGAAACTGTATGTAGTTTAGACCTGCTTTACAAGTGGTTTAACATAAACACAAAATGGTTTACTAGGTGTCACAATTTAGCCCCCACTTACTGCATTGCTAACGTTGAATTTTCAATTCCGGATTAGCGATGACAATTTCATCCATATTTGGACAGGATTAAATTAACTTTGCAAAGTGCCAAGCTTGAGGCCCGGTTGTATGCACCAGGGGGACCTGCGGTTTGTGTCTAACGACTCAAAAACAGTTTAACACAGAACCGGATTAATGGCATTAGTTGGCTCTTAACTCCATGACCACTACAACAGTCTGTACTGGTTATTGCCCCTTTATACATTAAAGGAGGGGCTGTACTATCATTCTAATTGTACGTTATTTGGGGTAGGTTATGTTATAATATAATACAGGTTTTAGTTAAGGCGCTCATTTACTGCAGCAGACATAGCATATAAGACATGATTTCCATGAGATTCTGATATGTGACATGGTAAAACGTCATGCAGTAATGTAGAGAGTGTACATGGTAGCATTAATGTGCATTTGTTAATATGTGTGCAATATCACTTCACATTTCTACAAAACACTAAAAAAAGTAACACAAAGTTCAAAATAACATTTTGACATTTTCCCTTCATAGAGCGCATGGGCCACTATTGTAACGCAGAACCACCATTATTACATTTTGCTGAATACAGCTGATTTAATACAAGGTTTCTGCTGTTATTTCCTGTTCTTATGATCTGCCATAGTAGGGGAGGAGGTGCCAGACAGCTTCTCAGTAGGCAGCTTCCCATGGCCCACCCTTTACTTTTAGAGTGTTTGTTCTTCCAGGAGCTTGTTCATCTGCCTGACTCCTGACACCAGCTACTAGTGCTCAGGCCACAGACTTTACCACCACTAAAAGCTCTCTAATTAATAAGTGTAATATAGGAATCCTAATAGTATGCAATCTGATTTACCTTCTGTGGTGAAACCGGCCTCGCCACGTGTCCTTGGAGGGGGCTGCTTGCCCGCCTCTTGCCTTTGGACTATGGACCAGACTTTATGTGAATGTATTAACCCAGATAGCTATGCCATGGAGCCCATTCGTGTAGTTAAAGACTTTGGCTCCATGGCAATTGAACTGTGTGAATAGGATCTGAGTGCTATTCGGTAGTTTTGTGCGCTCAGATCCCAGCTATCTGGGGATATGTGACATGTCTGTGTTTTATGTATAAAATGTGACTTTGTGTTTTTTATAATATTTTAATGCTTTGTGCTCACCATGTGCATAATGGAGTCTTGTGTCTGTCCTGGGAGATAATTGAATTACTTCTCAATTCAATCTCCAGGATAGAAGACTCTGAAACTGGTTTGGGCCGGAAAGCCATGCTTCATTTAGTCACAAAGGACTTTCCCTTAACTTTTGAACCCCTGGTCTGATTCGTGCCATTTTTTAATATGTTGTTCCCCTGAATGGATTGATTGTGAAAATGTATGTTTTATGTTTGTGACATGTATATTTTAGAAGTTATAAATATTGTGTAAAAACTGTATTCCTCTGCCGGTGATAATGAGATTACCCATTGTGTTCAGTAATCATATCACAGGCAGAGGGGAGGAGTTTGCGTGGGAGTGTCTGGGTGTATTGTACGGATTGATTGGTTGTTTTGTAACGCCCTGTGGGCTGTACTCTGTTTGTGGATTGGGAATAAAAGAGACTGTATGTGACAGTACAGGAAGTTCCTGTTTTAACCCTCAAAGTGAAGTGTCGTCTCATTATTGGGGGAAGGATTTATTGTATGCTGTTCCAGTTTGACTGCTAGGAGAGTAAACCTATTCGTATGGTTCCTATTCAACTGTCTACAGCATTCATATGCTTGAGAGGATTCATATGTTTCTCCGGTTCGGTAGTTGTGGTGTCTGCTGCAGTGCTTGGAGTCCTCAGGAAGTGCTAGGAGCATCCTTTAACGGAGGTACCCAGTCGGGGTGCCAGGCGATCCGTTACACCTTCTTACCCTGTGATCATGTGCACAGACCTCCGGGCACAGCATACGTCACAGTCTGTGTAATGCAGAAGGAAATACAAACACACAAAATTAAGCCCTAGGTACAAACGCCAACTACTCCTGGGTGGCAGAAATGGCTACGGTATTCATCAGCCAAAAAACATAGAACACACCCCATGTGTACCCTATTAAGGGTTATTACGTGTGTGGGGGTTAATAAAATTACTGCATTCTGTCTCATTAGAAATTGAGCCCTTTTGCAGAAAGCAGCAAAGTGATGTTTAGTGTAGGACACACCTAAGAGGTTTGTTTGAACTAAACAGGTAATGTTGCACTTTATTTAAGTGGTATTAAAAAAACCTCCTGTTATTTAGATGTGCATAAGAGTATGGGATAGTGCACTGGTAACCTCTTTACACCATACTGTGGCAACCTGGTTAACCATAGATACTGCAGTCCACTAAACCTACCAGGGGACTAGTCTGGGAAAACATTGGAGTTGTGGGCATCCAACCTGTATTAGACAAGGTCATGTTTGCTGCTTCTCTCTTGACTGTTCTCTGACAATTCTTTTTTCACAGAAGAATGGTGTCTGGCTGCAGTCCACAACCCCTGGAGGCACGTGCCTTGCTGACCACCTTGTCAGAACGCTTATGGGAAAATGGGACAATAGATGAACAGGAAGTTTACATTTAGCATATTCTTTTAAAATTTAGAGTGACTATAGCATGTTTATTGGGTGGTAAAGAGCGAGATGATGGTACAAGCGTGTAGGATAAAGACTGAGTAAGATACAAAGGGATAGGGTCAATGATGAAATGTGAAGGATAATAATCCTCTCTGTCTGTCCTGTATAACCTGTAGTGGGGTGTACATGAAATGCTAAACCAAAAGACAAAAGCCAAGTAAAAAATATATATATATATAAAAAATTGAAATCAGATTAATTTTCTGCAAAGTACTCTTACTCCAAGGTGGACAAAAAAAAAATGGATAGTTATTTTAGATCAACATTCTAAGAAAGATGAATTTTTGTTTTTGCAGCTTAATTTTTATTTAATAATGTGTAGGGTAAAAGTGAATAAACATGGATTCAATCAAATCAGAATAAAAACAAAAAAGGTGTGATCCCAGCACGCTGGTGCAATTAATTTAAACCTTAAATCTAATGAAACCTAAAAAAAATGCCAGTAATTTTAGACTTCTGAAAAGTTGGCAACATCACAATGTGAGTAAAAGCAACATTTGGAACCGATTATATGCTTGTTCTGCTAAGTAGTATTCTCCATTGCTTAGCCATCACGAACACTCCTCTTGATGAAACCTTAAAACAATTTAATCTGATCTATGTAGACACACAGATTAACCTATCACTCCTGCAAATTGCACCTCCATATGACTTTTCAAATTGAGTGACTTACTCATTTCATTGATGCTTTGAGATGGTAAACATAGGAAATTTAACCCCTTAAGGACCAAACTTCTGGAATAAAAGGGAATCATGACATGTCACACATGTCATATGTCCTTAAGGGGTTAAAGACTGCAGTGGACCCTGCTCACAGTGTGATTAAATAAAATAATATATTTTACACTTTGAAAAATAGAAATGAATGCTCTAGGCAAAATAACTTTTGTTGTGTAGAAAGTTCTAAAGTAAAAAAAAAAAAAAACATATATAAACAAGTAACTGTATTAAAGAAATATTCCAAACATCTCTGTAGTGGTTATGGTGCCAGGAGTACCATTGCACCCCCTTTCTCCCCATTGTAAGTAGTCAAAAAGTTTTGGAATGTTTTACCTGTGGCCTGCTGAGCACTTCTCCCTGCCTCTACTACTGATAGAGAGCCCGAAGTTCCTGCTTAGGATCTTCATTAAGCTTTCCTGAGCTATACCCTTCAGTGACAGAGGCAGCTGATCACTTGCAGTGAATCGGCTAAGCACTGCGCAGATGAGCTTAGCTCAGATTGATACATTACAGTGCTTTGAGTGTTTCTTTACAGCAATTGGAAATCAGTAAAATGAGAAAGCCATCCATAGAAATAAATTAAAGGAAAACTACAACCACCATAACCACTACATTGTTCTGTCATTGTTCTAGTACCTGTACATTGTTTTTGGATGGAGTATTCCTTGCTAGCATGTTGTCGAACCCCTTAAAAAAATAAAATCTGATTGCTGTTCCATGTCTGGGTCAGGTTTTCCCTGAAGGCCGTTAATCCTTACGTAACGTCACCTTCGCCCACTGGAGAAGGAGGAACACCCCGTGTAATGATATTGATGTTACAAAGTTTTGGAGTCCAGTAGCCAGTTCAGCAATGTTTTCTGCCAGAGGTAGCCACTCGTTACCCAGGTGGTTGAGCCCCTGAGCCTTGAGTGGCCGTCTAGTCTTAAGCAGAGATGAACAGAAAGATGATAATCGTAGTGAGGCAAGCCGTGGTCAGTGGGAAGGAGAAGCAGCAAAGTCAAAATGGTCCAAATTCAGCAACAGGTAGGAGAAACAGGAACAAGCTTGATTAGAGAGTACAGGAACCACAATAATCTGGCAAAGGTACAGAGACTGGAAGTGGCTTATATAGGCCAAGAACCAGACAGCTGACCAGACACAGCTGAGATCTCATGACTGCTGACCCAACCAGTCCCCCAACCAATAAACCCGTTGCCCCCCAAATAATACACATGACACATTCTTCTTGTGGATAAGGGCAACGGCCACAGCTTTATTCAACATAATAATTTTTTAACTTAGTCCAACTCTGCCAGCTGTTGGGTGTTTCACAACAGGCAGTTCTCCCAACTTCTATACCATGAGCCTCGACAGCCGGCTCCTCGCCATCAGCTCCGTGCAGGCTGTCGTCTCCCCAAAGCTCCTTTTTTCTTCTGCGCTGTCCAGGGAAACCCGCCAAGCTGTGACAACACAAAACAAGAAAACAAGACACAAGCCACAACACCAGAAACAGGGTGGGAGGGTGGGAAAACAGCCAAGATCCCTCAATGAACCTGCTGACTGGTAAGTCCCCTCCCTCTCCCTTTCCTTAAGAACCACAAATGTATCCATTTTAACCCAGCCCCCAATCTTGGGCAGCAGTCATGCTCCCCCTTCCTTATCCTTCCAGGGGGAAACTGATCTCAGGTAAATTTGCAAAAGGCAGGCTGGTGTACTGATAAGGAAGATGTTTAGCAGCATGGAAACCAGGGATCGAAACCCAGCAGCGTCAGTTCTTCACACCCCGGCTGACTTGGTGACACGGGAAGGGAACCTGTGCCGCTTCCAGTATGCTCTGTGTGCTGTCGCAAGATGCCAGTTACGCACAGATTTAACTCTTGTTCTGGGTTGGCTAATGCCGCTGTCAGAGGTAGAGTAACAATTCCAGCAGCAAAGATCTTTAAAGGGACACTATAGTCACCAAAAAAACTACAGTTTATTGTATCTGGTGATAAAATCATTCCCTTCAGGCTGTTTGCTGTAAACACTGAAAAAATGCATTGTTTACATTACAGTGATAATTCCACTGGCAACTCCTCAGATGGCTAGAAAGAAGCCATGTGAAAGAACCATGACCACTTTAAAACACTGAAGCAGTCATGCATTTAACTTTAAAGATAAGTCAGCATAA
The DNA here is from genome assembly GCA_933207985.1 of Pelobates cultripes. NCBI lineage: Eukaryota > Metazoa > Chordata > Amphibia > Anura > Pelobatidae > Pelobates > Pelobates cultripes. Next base: position 294,932,393 of record OW240915.1, on the reverse strand, counting down.
TATAAAAAATCTGGGGCAGTGACAGCACCACATTAAAACTTGCAAAACAACAAAAAAAAGAGAAAAGTTTCAGAGTATTGCATATTATAATAAAACATAAAGGAAAATACTATTTACTTTTAATAGTTTACATATTTTTGGAACTAAATGAAAAAGTGCTGCTTTCTACATTTAATTACAGCATAAACTAAGAGTAAAATAACAAGTTAAGTATTATCATTAGTTACATAAAAAAAATGATGAATATAGATTGTCAGTGCAAGGACACAGTACAAAATGTTCTGACTATATAAAACTGAACAAAAAAATGCTATTGAACAAGTTGGTCATTTTCGTCATTGCGCTATATGTATTAAAATTACTTCTGCCTAGTTGTTTAACCATTACATCAAGGTCAAACTTTGAGTTCTTCCTTTTACTAGAATCAGATCCCCATCTTAATTTTCGCTACTTCTCAACAGTCTCCTATAGAAAATTTGGGACCTGGGGACCCTCAACGATTTTAAATGAGTAGTTTTGTATACCAAAATTCTTGACAATTTCATTGTATGCATTTTTTTTCCAAGCCACAGCTCTGAATTTTTATTTTTTTAGCTGCGTTACTGATATCTAGAAAATGACTACATTTGATATCTTGTCACACAATAATCACCACAGCGTTATGCTGTGTTTTCTGTAGTTCTTGCAGAATAATCAATGCTGACACTCACTTCATATGAACAGCTTTACTTCCATAATTCACAAAACATAACTTGCAGAGTCACTGCTAAACTAACATAATGAAGTGCTCTCCTAAGCCCTCCTATTGAGGGAATCTCCCACCCTCTTAAAGCAGCACAGTCCTTTAATATACACATATAACTACACGTTACTGTTTAGGAACGGTTTGACTTCTTACCTGGGATTCTCTGGGTGCTTCTCCATGCCTCCACTACATCAACCTGAGGGCCAGAAGTCTTTGTTTAGAACCTTCTGTTAGCTCTCCTTAATTAAGCCTTACAGTTTGGAGCTAGCTCATAGGCTGAGAGCATAAGATGATCTCTCTCAGTCCATGAGCTAAACCTTGGATCATCAGAAAGAGAGCTTACTCCAAAAGATCCAAGGTAAGTAGCCAAATTATTCTAAAGTGGCTTGACTGCTTACATTGGTGTGGCGCCAGGGAACTCCTGGCATCATAACCACTATAGCATGTTGTAGGTTAAGGTGTCTTCCTTTAAGTATGTACCATGTTTTCCCAAAAATAAGACATCCCCCGAAAATAAGCCTTAGCTTATTTTCAGTGGATGCTCCTAATATGAGCCCTACCCTGAAAAAAAGCCCTAGTCATTCGCTAATCTATGTTCGGGGAATTTTCCCCGAACATATATTCGCGGGATTCCATTCGCGAGTAAGCTAATCTATGTTTGGGGAAATTTCCTGAACATAGATTTGCAGGATTCCATGCCCTAGTGAACTGGTCTAGACCTTCTTTCTAGCACACATTTTCCCCCCAAAATAAGACTTCCGCTGAAAATAAGTCCCAGAGCATTTTTTGGGGGAAAATTTTATATAAGAACCTGTCTTATTTTTGGGGAAAGACGGTATAGTGTAGTCATGGCAATATCAGTAAGAGAGAGGCTAAAAATAAATCTTAGGTAGGTAGAGGTTAAATATAATCATTTAGTGTATGATTACAAAATAACTATAAAAAAGAAGCCACAGGCACTAAGCACTGTGTCATTTATGTATGGTGGCAACGAAGGAGTTAATCTGTTTTGTCTAGGATTTGAATGTGAGGAATTTTACATCTTGTGGTAGTTGGTCAGTTAGGTATCTGGGCAGAATTGATGACACAGCTGTTTCTGTGGGCTGGAGCTGGCATGGGATTGGTTGAAGGCAGGAAGCAGAAAAAAAGCGGGAAACTGGAACAGTATAAAAAGAAGCAGCACAAGTTTAATCCTGTCAGAGTGGACTGAATCAGGAAAGGTGTGGACGGACCCTTTACTTTTATTTAATTGTATTGGCGTGGTGTTATGAAGCATTGGTGCAGAAGTCATCCTCAGGGTCAAGTTGTGAGGAAGGATTTGGTAGCAGATGGTTTTAAATAAAAGATGATCTGGTTAGTTATGACTGACTGGTAATATGGTGGTTAAAAAAGTTAAAAGTTTTGAACGTTGGTGAACCATATTTTTTTTTGTTTTTTTAATGTTTATTTTTTATTTTCATTTTCTTGCATCGTATCAAAATTCTTAACAGAGTACAATGTATAATGAGTAACAAGTACTACAAATCATTTACATTAAAAACAGATTCATAGCATTCAGCTTACATAGTGTCGGGATCCCGCGGGCGGCTGCGAGGGGAGGCTGCACTCCGCTCGCGGTACTCACCCTCCAGCCGTCCGTGGTCCCCTCCTACTCCTGGGTACGGCGAGCGGCATCTTTCCAGCCTCGGATGCCGCCCGCCGTTTCCTCCACGTCCCCCAGCGGCAGCATACATGACGCTGCACGCTGGGAGACCGCCCAAGTTTGTACACGCCGGGGTCAGTCACCTGACCCGGCGTTAAAGGCACAGTGCCTCAATCACAGTGGGAGGTCTAGATATCTCCCACGTGTGATTGTTAATTCTGATTGGAAATTATCCAATCAGAATTAACCTTATGGTTTAAATACTTACCTTTCCTGTTCTTCCCTGCCCTGTTGTGGTCTTTGCTTTCTAGTATTGCTACTTACCTTGTGCTTTTGGTTACGTACTCTCTGGCTTGTTTATCTGACTCTGTGACTTTCTCCTACCCTTTGACCTCGGCTCGTTTCACGTTATTCTGTCTTCTGGCTCCCCTTACTCGGCTTGTTTCCTGACTATTCTGTGTGTGCTTAGCCCGGCCACTCTAAGGTCCGGTACGGCACCTTTTGTGTGTGTGTGTGTGTGCCAGCGTGTTGGGTTCCCCGAATCGTGACATTACAACAGGGCCATAATGGAACCTGCTGACATACCACAGCTCCTAGTTAATCAAGAGGCTAGAATGGATGGCTTGGACCACCGTATGGATCAGTTTGCTCAAGCTTTGCAAACCATACTGGCTCGTACTGCACACTTGCAACCTGCCGTTCAGGAGGCTGCTGCTGCTGTGCCCGAACCCATTCCCACTCCAGTACCTGTTCCCGCTCATGTAGTTCACATGACGCCGCCACAGCGCTACAGTGGTGACCCAGCATTGTGTCGTGGTTTCCTCAACCAAATCGACATCCATTTGATGATGAATCCACGTTCCTATCCCACTGACAGATCTAAAATTGCCTTTTTGATAAACCACTTGTCCGGAAGAGCTTTAGCATGGGCCAACCCCATTTGGGAAAATACGTCTCCTATGTCCTTTGCAGATTTTCTGACAGCTTTCAGACGCACGTTTGATCAACCCGGTAGGGTTGCTTCTGCTGGCAAGGCTCTGCTTAGGGTCCGACAGGGTAACAGATCTGTAGCAGATTACACTATCGAATTTCGTACTCTAGCAGCTGAAGTGGTTTGGAATAATGACGCCCTCGTAACAGCCTTTCAGGAGGGTCTGGCCGCTTATATACTGGATGAAATAGCATCCAGGGAATTGCCTGCTCTTCTAGATGATGTTATAGACTATGTGATTCTTATCGATAACCGTATTAGAGAGAGGCGTAGCCAAAGACGGTTGGATACACGGGTGTTACCTGCTCTACCCAGTACTTCACTGCTAGCGTTACCCGCTCCTAGGCAACCATCCCCTGAACCCATGCAGTTGGGTGCTACGGGGTTAACTGAGGCCGAAAGAGCGTACCGTAGAAGGGAGGGGTTATGCCTTTATTGTGGGAAGAGGGGGCATCACTGTAAAGCCTGCCCTAAAGTACAGGGAAACTGCAGCACCTAAGGCCTAGAGAGGGGTCGGCCTCGGGTGTTATGACTTTGTCCTCTCATATGTCCATCTCCAGACCGTTTATTACGGTTTCTCTTTTGGTCAATAAAACCACTATAACAACCAAAGCCCTGATCGATTCGGGTGCGGCAGACAACCTTATGGATGAGACCTTTGCCAAAACCGCAGCCCTGAATTTAATCCGAAAGGAGACACCCTTGGCCGTTGAGGCCATAGATGGTAGACCACTGGAGAAACCTCTGGTGACCCATGAAACCCAGGAAATAGTTATGTCTGTGGGTGTTTTGCACAAAGAGAAGTTAACCTTCCAAATAATTGACTCCCCTACAGCCTCCATCGTTCTGGGGTTTCCCTGGTTAGTTAAACACAACCCTGTTCTTGATTGGGGTTGTTTAGATATACTCTCCTGGGGGGAATCTTGTCAGCAAGACTGTATGGCTCATGTACGTCCTGTTTGTTTACTTAACGTGCCCACGGCTAAACCACTCTCGGTTTCTGTCCCTTCTGTTTATGCAGACCTTGCCTTGGTTTTTGAAAAGAGGGAGGCAGATAAGCTACCTCCACATCGTGAGTATGATTGTGCCATAAACCTCTTACCGGGTACTATGCCTCCTAGGGGAAAAGTCTACCCTCTTTCTGAAAAAGAGAACCAGATCATGGAGGAGTACATACGGGAATCCCTAAGAAAAGGTTTTATTAGAAGGTCCTCCTCTCCTGCTGGTGCTGGTTTCTTTTTTGTGGCTAAGAAGGAGGGCGATTTGAGGCCATGTATAGACTACAGGGGTCTGAACAATATAACGGTTAAAAACGCCTACCCTATCCCCCTCATCACTGAGTTGTTTGATCGTGTTAAAGGTTCTAAATTCTTCACCAAATTAGACCTCAGGGGGGCTTATAACCTTGTCCGTATAAAGGAGAATGACGAGTGGAAGACAGCGTTCAACACACGCAGTGGGCATTACGAATATCTGGTCATGCCTTTTGGACTGTGTAATGCTCCTGCCGTGTTTCAGGACCTCATAAATGATGTCCTTAGGGATCTATTGCATGTCTGTGCTGTGGTGTACCTTGACGACATACTTGTGTATTCTCCTGATTTGAAGTCACACCATAACCATGTTAGGATGGTGCTCAAAAGGCTATTGCAGAACGGGCTCTACTGTAAGTTAGAAAAATGTTTATTCGATCAGACCTCTGTGCAATTCCTAGGATATATCATTACTGAACAGGGTTTCAGTATGGATCCTGCTAAATTGGAAGCTATACTGTCCTGGCCATTTCCCCAAGGACTGAAGGCTATCCAGCGTTTTATAGGATTTGCCAACTATTATAGGAAATTTATAAAAAACTTTTCACCACTCATCTCTCCTATAACGAAGCTGACAAAAAAAGGTCTACACCCTAGGGTTTGGACTCCTGAAGCCCTTAAGGCCTTCGAGACCCTCAAGAAGGCATTTGCCTCTGCTCCAGTGCTGCACCACCCTGATCCTTCTCTTCCCTTTGTTATGGAAGTAGACGCTTCAGAGTCAGGTGTGGGAGCCGTACTGTCACAGAGGTTGTCGTATGACAAACCCCTCCATCCCTGTTGTTATTTTTCTAAAAGGTTGTCTGATTCAGAGAAGAATTACGATGTTGGGAACAGGGAACTATTAGCTATTGTGTTAGCTTTTAAGGAATGGAGGTACTTATTAGAGGGTTCTAGACACAAAATTATGGTTATAACAGATCATAAGAACCTATCCTATATAGCTGATGCTAGAAGGTTATCTGCCCGGCAGGCTAGATGGTCTCTATTTCTCTCACGCTTCCAATATGTTATTACCTATAGACCTGGTTGCCGTAATGCCAAAGCTGACGCTATCTCTCGGCAGCATGAACCAGTAGAATTTGTTAACCCGACTCCTGAACCTATTGTACCTGCGTCTCAGATAATAGCTGCTACCCGTTTGGTTGTTTCTTCACCTTTGTTTGATAGCATTAAGACATACCAAACCCAGGCACCCCCTGAGACGCCGGTTGGTAAACTATACGTTGAAACAAATGACAGAAAAAAGTTGTTAACTTTATTTCACACAGCCAAAACTGCTGGTCATCCGGGGGTTACCAAAACCTACAAGGGCCTCCTTCAACAGTTCTGGTGGCCTTCACTCAAGCGAGACGTAGTGGATTTTGTTCAGGCTTGTCGGGTCTGCACGCAGTGTAAGTCCCTTAATGTGAGACCCCAGGGTTTTCTGATGCCTCTATCTATACCCAAGAAACCATGGACCCACTTATCCATGGATTTCATTGTAGACCTGCCTCTTTCTGATGGTCAGACGGTGATACTGACTGTGACGGATAGGTTCTCTAAAATGGCGCACTTTATTCCGCTTAAGAAACTGCCTTCTGCGGTTCAGTTAGCTCAGGTGTTTGCCAAAGAAGTGTTCCGATTGCATGGGGTACCTCAGGATATCGTATCTGACAGGGGCCCTCAATTTGTCTCTCGGTTTTGGAGGGGCTTTTGTGCTGAGATGGGGGTCTCCTTGTCGTTCTCTTCCTCCTATCACCCGCAATCTAATGGTGCGGCCGAACGTGCTAATCAGTCTGTGGAATTGTATTTGCGCTGCTTCACTAATGCGCACCAGGATGACTGGTCTCGCCTTCTTCCGTGGGCTGAATTTGCCAGGAATACGGTGTCTCATTCGTCTACTGGCTTAAGTCCTTTTGAGGTTGCTTATGGGTTTCGTCCTTCTGTCCTTCCCGGTGCGTTCTCCGACAAGGGAATGCCCGCCTTGGACCAGCACCTCGCCTCTTTGCGGAAGACGTGGGATCAGGTCCATGTTGCGCTGTCTCGTTCAGCAGCTGCTCAGAAAAAGTTTGCTGATCGCCGTAGGGTTGCGGCCCCTTCTTATGTTCCGGGTGATAGGGTATGGTTGTCCTCCAGGAACCTCCGTCTCAAGGTTCCCTCGATGAAATTTGCCCCCAGGTTTCTTGGTCCCTACAAGGTGTTACGTAAGGTTAACCCCGTTTCCTACTCCCTTGATCTGCCTCCTTCCATGCGTGTCCCAAACACGTTTCACGTCTCGCTGTTGAAGCCCTTGCTGTGTAACCGGTTCTCTCGTCCACTCGGGAGGCCTGTTTCCCCTCGCGCTGTCTCTGACGACGTGTACGAGGTGGCTGCTCTTCTCGACTCTCGTGTTTCTAGGGGCCGGCTGCAATATTTGGTGGATTGGAAGGGGTACGGCCCGGAGGAGCGGTCCTGGGTTTCGAGCTCTGATGTGCACGCTCCCTCTTTGGTCCGCTCCTTTCATGCCCGGTTTCCTCTGAAGCCTTCCGCTTCCCGCCCTCCGGGCGGTCTTCGAGGGGGGGGTAATGTCGGGATCCTGCGGGCGGCTGCGAGGGGAGGCTGCACTCCGCTCGCGGTACTCACCCTCCAGCCGTCCGCGGTCCCCTCCTCCTCCTGGGTCCAACGAGCGGCATCCTTCCAGCCTCGGATGCCGCCCGCCGTTTCCTCCACGTCCCCCAGTGGTAGCATACATGACGCTGCACGCTGGGAGACCACCCAAGTTTGTACACGCCGGGGTCAGTCACCTGGCCCGGCGTTAAAGGCACAGTGGGAGGTCTAGATATCTCCCACGTGTGATTGTTAATTCTGATTGGAAATTATCCAATCAGAATTAACCTTATGGTTTAAATACTTACCTTTCCTGTTCCTCCCTGCCCTGTTGTGGTCTTTGCTTTCTAGTATTGCTACTTACCTTGTGCTTTTGGTTACGTACTCTCTGGCTTGTTTATCTGACTCTGTGACTTTCTCCTACCCTTTGACCTCGGCTCGTTTCACGTTATTCTGTCTTCTGGCTCCCCTTACTCGGCTTGTTTCCTGACTATTCTGTGTGTGCTTAGCCCGGCCACTCTAAGGTCCGGTACGGCACCTTTTGTGTGTGTGTGTGTGTGTGTGCCAGCGTGTTGGGTTCCCCGAATCGTGACACATAGATAGTTTCCCTCAATAAACACGCTATGAAAATAAACAAACCAAAAACCAACATAAGACATATATGACATTACACAATGGCCAATCCCTAGCTTCCATTTACTTTAGTGGATTTGGGCAAATAACCCCGTGAGGAGATCATGGAGAACATATATGCTTCTACCTTATTCAATATTTAACTACCACAAACCACCTTTGTTTTCGTACCTTCAGGAGTAACTCTAAAGACGAAGAGCTCCCTAAACATGTTCTATTTGAGTTAGCCACTCATTTAACATGTCTTTATAGGCTCTCCTTGAACCCTGTTCCATTTTTTGTTGATATTTAATTTGTTCCTTCCTTGACCATAATCCATATTGGGGTAATAGATACTTTCCAATATCTGGCAATCATGATTTTTGCGGCCAGTAATATATGCTTTATTAGTGGAGTATGGATACCGAACTTTTGTTTAACATTAAACTGTAATAAAGCTAAATCTGGACAAAAAAGGAAGGGGATGTGGATTAATTTAGAAATTTTACTTTCGATCATATTCCAGAACAGTTTAATAGAGAAACAGTCCCACCATATGTGGAGATTGTCGCCTTTTTATAAATATAATTTTTTATTTTCATTTTCGTTTTGAGGCAGTTATACTTCGTTTGGACTCGCAGGTCCGTCGCTTGGTAAGTGTAAAGAGTAAGTCAGCTGCGTTGTAAAGATATATAACAGTGCGGGCTCGCAGGCCCCTCAAACAGTGTGGTCTCGCAGGTCCCATCCGTTATGGAGTTTTATACGTTGTATGAAACGACCAGTTCAAGAACAAACAACTTATGATGAACACATTTTGTCAGCCTCCTAGCATGGACAGCTGGTTAGCAACAAAACACCTCCCCGTCCCCACGTGGTCCGTGGTGATTGTCTATCGTCTCCCCTACTCTGCTGCGGTCGTTGGATACCTGCCTATGTGGAGAATGTCCTCTATGTGTGACCTCCGGGTCACCCTTATCCGTGTGGTTCCAGGTGGTCCTTGCCATTTCGTGGGTATCGTGGTTCGTGTGTTGAGGTGATTGGGATGGGTAGGTCGTGGTGGGGAAGCGTCGGGAGGGGGGGTCTGGGTTCTGTCAGCGTCATGGATCTGCAGCATGTTGGGGTTTATGTCCTGTCTCTGTCGTTGGGCCTAGGGTTCGCCCAGGAAGCCTGGTTTTGTTGACTTCAGTAGCCAGTGCGTCCATATATTGAGGTAGGTTTGGTGTGTGTTGTTCGCTATAGCGTGGAGTTCTTCTAAGGATCTCAGCTCCTCCATTTGATTAAACCAGGTTGATTGTCACCTTTTTAATCTCCACACCTCCAACATCTATTTTCTTTGCCTGGGGAAAATGTAGATATTCTACTTGGGACCAGATACCAATGATTTAAAAGTTGGAAATAGCATTCCAATAAATGCAATCGTCATAATCAATTTGAATATTTAAGTATTTTTTCCATTTCTTTAAAGTGGGTTTAATATTTTGTTCAGGATCGTTAATAACCAGTTCCATACACCCAGCTATTAACTTTGTTAATGTTGTTTTTTTCAATAATTTCACTTTATCTGTTTTAAATGCTAAATTATTATATAAAAACCCTTTTATTCCTAGATAGTTAAAGATGTCTTTACTGTCCAAGTTATATTCTGTTTTTAGTATAGAAAAATCTTTTAACTTATTATTATACAATAAATTTTTTATATTTAAAAGGCCAGCTTTGATCCAGTTGTTTAGATTTAAATCTTCTATATTATTAGATATGCAACACAAAGGGATGCAGGGAATTAATTTATTTTGAATCAGTAAATCTTTCTTACATTTCTCCTATTGTTTTATGATTTTTCAAGAATAGTACTGTTGGTTTTCTCAGCTATGGGGCTTTTCTTTTTGCTCTTTATTTGCTAAAAAAAAAAAAAAGTGTTCTTAAATCCATTTTGTGTTTTTTCTGGGTCAACACTTGTTCCATTTTGTACCATTTTTGATCTTTAATATTATCTAGTTGTGTTGTTAAAGCATGTGCTATATTACAAGCCTTCTGGTAGTCTTCTAAGATGGGTAGCCCGAGTCCTCCCTTTTTAACCTTTACCGCCAAGCGTCTGGCGCTTAAGCAAGGGTGTTTTCCTGACCATACAAACTTGTTAATAAGGGACTATGCTAAAAGAATCCAGCTATCTAGACATGGTAAAGGTACCATTCAAAATAAATAAATGCACTTTAGGGTATACGATCTGACTATGTTGATTCTTCCCCACTATTAGACCTCAGTGTTTATCCATTCCCTCAATTTCTTACCAGTTTCTTTTAATAATGGCATAAAGTCTAATTCCATTATTTTAGACGGGTCCTGCGTGATCTCAATCCCCAGGCAATTTAACGATTCCTGGACTTTGAAACCAAAAGTCTGCTTGAAGCCTTCGACAACATACTGAGGCAAGTTTAACTGCAGTGCGACCGTTTTATCTAGATTCGATTTGTAACCTGAAAGGTCTGAAAACTCTTTCATAAGGGATGTCAATTCCCTCATAGAGTTTATTGGGTCGCTCAGCGTAAGTACGATGTCATCTGCATAAACTGTAATTTTGACAATATCATCTAGAATGTTCAGACACTGAAATTTGATTCTTGGCTCTTATCGCATTCATTAAAGGCTCTATTGCCATAAGGTATAAGTGTGGTGAGAGTGGACACCCCTGTCTTGTCCCATTCTTTAAATGGAACCATTCAGTGGAAAATCCGCCCCCTACCACCTTGGCCGTCAGCGAGGTGTACAAACCATTATAGAACTTTTGATATCACCCGTTATCCCAAAGGCCTGCAATGCTTCCTCCAGGAAGTCCCACCTGACTCTGTCAAAGGCTTTTTCAGCATCTAATGACAGAGCCAGGAGGGGCACCCTTTTCTTACAAGCCAGATCCATCATGTTTACCAGTCTTCTGATATTAAAAACTGGAGATTTACTTGCAACAAACCCCACTTTGTCCCAGTGTATTATCATGGGTATTATGTTAATAATTCTTGCTGCAATTACTGCAGAATACAACTTCATGTCTGTACTTAACAGAGAGATGGGCCTGAAATGTCCTATTATTTCTGGGTTTTTATTTGCCTTGGGTATAGGCACTATATACTTCTTTTCAGGAGGTATTTTACCTGTAGACGTAATATAATTAAACATTCTAATGAGCCTCCCCACAAGATTGACGTTCAACATTTTATAAAAAGAATTTCCAAAATCATCCGGACCAGGGGATTTAGTAGTTTTAAATTTTTTTATAGCGTTAAAAACAGCCTCTGGTGAGATAGATTTATTTAGTTGGTTTCATTTATCTTGTGAATCTTTTGGTATTTTATATTTAATGAAAAAATCTTGTATATTAACTGGCACTTGTCTCTCTGGTAGATTATATAGGTTTGAGTAAAATTCTTGGAATACCTGGCCCATTTTAGATGGTGCCAGAAAAATGTTGTTACCCTGAATTATTTTTGAAATTATTTTACTAGCTTTTTGTTTTTTAATCTACTAGTGAGTAGCTTATCAGCCCTATTGCCTTTATAATACCATGTCCTTTTCAATTTTTCTAAATAGTAGTTCGCCTTTTGTATCAATAAATCATTAATTTCGTCTTTGACCATTTTCAGTTTATTACCTGTTGCTGTCGACAGCCTTGCCTTACTTATCTTTTCTAGATTGTCTAGCTGTAAGTATAGGTCTTCTAGATTCCTTGAATTTCTTGGTGCCTAATTTTATTAAATTACCTCTTATAGTGCATTTGTAAGCTCACCATACTAAAATGGTAGGGATTTCCTTACTGTCATTTTCTTTAAAAAATATTTGGTCGCTTCTCTAATCTGACTTAAATTTTCCTCCTTCAATAACAGTCTGTCGTTTAATCGCCAATTTGATCGATCTTTGAGGAACTAGTTATTAGTTACCATTATAATTGCGTTATGATCCAACCAGGCAATATTAGTAATAAATATTTTTTTTATCCTTTTAATTGTATCTGTTTCAGCTAAAAAATAGTCAGTTCTTGACTTTTCTTTTACATATATAAGGATTTTCATCATCTGAGATTCACCATCCTCCTGATTTGTTTTAACCCCTGGTGGGGTGAGAAACCGGATTCATCACATGTTTGTGAGTTTTCTACCAACATCACATATCTAGTTTTATTTCCTGACTGTATTACGCTATGTTTTGTTATTATTATAGATCTACAATTGATCCACCTATCCTGGTTCATATTTCCAGGTTGTTTATGTTTCTTTATATACGTATACTGGGTGTTTTTCCCACTTTTCTTTGTTTCACTTATTTGTTAGGTGTCTGTGAGGTACACCTGGGAACACTTTTAGTTTTACGTATACTGCTTTGTTTTCTTTAGTGTGTATATTTTCTGCCTTTTCACAATTCTTGAATACACCTGATGTGAAAGAGAAAAGCAGGTATAATCTTTTTCTTGGGGGTGCCACACCCGCCATAGGTCGCACATGCCACCTCTCTTAAGGATGTCATCAAAGGCTCCCGATGTTCCTTTATTATAGCTTCCATTTCCCCTACCCTTCAAACTAATTCTATCTAAGGCTGAATCCAGAATGGTATTGAAGTCCCCAAGATATATAATTTTCCCTTGTCTTATCCTATCCACTTTATTAAATAATTTTTGGATGAATCTGTTAGGAGAGTGGTTAGTGGTGTAAACATTAATGATGGTGTAAACCTGGTTGTTAATTTCACAAATTTGAATATGGTACCTTCCCTCTTTATCAGTTTCTTGGTGAATCATATTAAATGCCACCTTAGCTGATATAAGAGTTGCCAACAGGGGCGGACTGAGAACCCTCAGGGCCCCCGGGCAAAATAAATCAAGGGCCCCCTTACAGGCCCCACCCATACTCTGCAGCAAGCGCCACCCTTGTCCCGCCTCCATGCACCGCCTCCAGCCACACCCTACACAATCTTTAGACACAAGGAACAAAAGGGCAATAAGCCCTTCGAGGCCCCAGTAGAGACTACAATTGAGGGCTAATGGGCCATGGAGGGGGGTCTTTCTAGCGGAGGCTATCTCAGTGTCCTTTAGAGAGTGTGTTAGAAAGAATCCCCTCCAAGCCCCATTAGAGACTACAATGGAGTCTAAAAGGCTTGGAAGGGGGTCTTTCTAACAGAGGCCATCTCAGCGTCCATTAGATATCCCCTGCTGGAAACAGTCGCCTCCAGGCCCCAGTAGAAACTACAATTGAGGGCTAATGGGCCATGGAGGGGATTTCTAGCAGAGGCTAGAGTCTAATGGGGCCTGGAGGGTGGTCTCTCCAACACTCTGGTTCCTATTCACAATATAACAACACAACATAGCTCGCTGATACCTAAGCCAAGTTGGCTCCTCTTACCTTAATTACTGTTGCTGGCTGGCAGTCTGTGGGCTTGCTGGCTACTGCCGGCAGGCTGTGGGCTTGCTGACTGCGGCTGGCAGGCTGGCAGGCTGTGGCTTGCTGGCTGTAAGCCTGTGGCTTGCTGTAGGCCTGTGGGCTGGCTACTGGCCTGTGGGCTGGCTAACTGGCTGGCTACTGGCCAGCCTGTGGGCTGGCTAACTGGCTGGCTACTGGCCAGCCTGTGGGTTGGCTGGCTGGCTACTGGGGCACTTGTAGATTATTTAAAGAAATAATCCATGCACAATAACCACTACTGCTCCAGAGTAAGTAGTCAAACCGTTTAAGAACAGTTTGACAACTTACCTGGGGTCTGCTGGGATATGAGGCTGTAGTAGGGAATAGGAGCAGTGGTGCAATGTGTGTGAAAGGTTCAGTGTGTGTGTGGGGGTGTAGTGTGTGAATGTGTAGGGTGTGTGGGCAGTGTATGTGTGTGGCAATGTTAGTATGGGGGGCTGTGTATGGGGGTCTGTGTGTATATGGGTGGGCAGTGTATGTGTGTGTGTGAGGCAATGTGTGTAAATGTGTATGGTGTGTATGGGGGCAGTGTGTGAATGTGTATGGTGTGTGTGTGGGGGCAGTGTGTTTATGGGGCTAGAGTTCACTCTCACCACTGCGACCACCAGGAATCCATGGGGGTTACAGTGTTGAGAGTGAACTCTAGCCCGTAGCTCCAGGGCTAGAGTTGACTCTCGCAAGAGCAGTAACGTTGCCATGGTAACCGCGGCAACGCTCTGTGCTCGCGCAAGAAGGACCCAGAGGAGCTGCAGGGTGAGCTCCCAGGTCCTCTCTTCCTCCCCTGCCCGCACGGTGCCTGCGGACAGGGGAGGGGGGGCATTCTTCCCTCTCTTTCTCCCCCCTCCCCCAACTCTCTATTCCCCCTCTTTCTCCCCGTGTCTCATTCTTCCCTCTCTGTCTCTTTCTCCCCCTCCCCATCTCTCTATTCCCCCTCTTTCTCCCCGTGTCTCATTCTTCCCTCTCTGTCTCTTTCTCCCCCTCCCCATCTCTCTATTCCCCCTCTTTCTCCCCCTCTTGCCCCCCCTTCCCCCCTCTGCCCCATCTTTCTCCCCCCTCCCCATCTCTCTATTCCCCCATCTTTCTCCCCCCCCATCTTTCTCCCCGTGTCTCATTCTTCCCTCTCTGTCTCTGTCTCCCCCTGTGTCTCCCCCCTCTTTCTCCCCCCCCATCTCTCCCCCCTCTTACTAAAGTCAGAGGGGGGCGGCCGTTTGATGCTGCAGCCGCCGGACCGCGTGGCAGCCTCGCCGGTCCGGCGGCATTCCTCTGACTGAAGAAGAAGGAGGAGGAGGAGCATGTGTCTATCATGCTCCTTTGCGGTTCCCACATCCTGTGCTGGAAATTGTGGGAACCGCAGGGAGCATGACAGACACATGCTCCTCCTCCTCCTCCTTCAGTGTTAGTGAGTGGAATGCCGCCGGACCGGCGAGGCTGCCACCCGGTCCGGCGGCTGCAGCATGAAACGCGGCCCCCCTCACAGTGTGCCACCGGACCGGCCACCCGGTGGCACCTTCCGCAGTCCCCAAATGCCACCCCCAATCCAGCCCTGCCGCCGGGCCCCCTGAAGGCGGCCCTGGCGGCGGGCCCCCCTCCCGGCCGGGCCCTCGGACCGTGTCCGAAGTGCCCGACCGGTCAGTCCGCCCCTGGTTGCCAACCCTCTTTTTTCTTTTATTAGGCATTGAGGAGACAAAAATATGCGGATAGTACTTAGGTTTAATCCATTGTCTATCTATAGCTCGCCAATGTGTCTCTTGAACTCCACATATGTGCATAGCCTCATTTCTCAAAAGAGGAAAAAAAGAGATTATTCAATCCTCTTACATTTAGAGAAGCAAATTTCATCCAGTTATGTCCTAGTTTCTTTGACATTCTCCCACAATACTCCCCTAAGGGGCACCCACCACCATTTCCTTACACACAAAACTCTTGGCCATTTACAAAAAAAAAACACGCTTACATAAAACATACAATTACCCGCTCTCTTGGGTCTAGAGGGAACAAAGAGGAGCCCCTCTAGAAGATGCATCGTCTTGTAACGGACGTGCAGCTACTAAGAATAACCGCCCTAATGGTAAGTCACAAGGCACAAAGTGTATGAGGGAAAGGAAGGAGGAGAAAGCGGCGTGACATCATTTAAAAAAAAAAAATCATGAGATAAAAAGAGCCATGAAAAAAGAACATAAATCTGCAAGTTCATGTACTTTTTTCGAAACATTTCTACATTGCAGAAGCATCAACAAATAATAACCTTTTAATATCATGTGCATGAATATCTTTGCATTAATTTATGCCTATTCTTTTGATCCTCCTGTGCCTCCAACCTTGTCCCTAATCCCTGCACCTACTCTTATTTAAACGTATGCTTTCACCCAATATTACAAAGAGAAAAAAAAAAAAGTCTTATATATTTCTTATGTGAATACAATTTCTATGCATAAGGTTAAATCCATTGTATATTCTCAAGAATGTAACCTTTCCACTCTTATATATTATTTAGTGCCCATTACCTCAAGTTCTAATTATTATATTGTGTTCCAGTATAATTATATACTGTAAATTTTTGTCCTATTTTTTTCATT
The DNA here is from genome assembly GCA_933207985.1 of Pelobates cultripes. Taxonomy (NCBI): domain Eukaryota; kingdom Metazoa; phylum Chordata; class Amphibia; order Anura; family Pelobatidae; genus Pelobates; species Pelobates cultripes. Next base: position 294,916,508 of record OW240915.1, on the reverse strand, counting down.
ACAAAATGTATTATGTCTAAACATATGTAAAAATTTGTGTACATTTCTATATTTTAATTCGACTGACTTCTTTCTCTCTATACATCCTAGTGATATTGTAACTTTTAAATGATGTGAATATAAAGTGTCTATAGACTAAAAGATTTCTCCACTTTTCTCATTTGTATGTGTTTCTAGTGTAGATAAAACCATTACAATGCTTTCCTAATTGTTTATTTTTAATGTGTTTGGAAGCTATACGTAGCTGAAGATTTATATGTATCAAGTCGAAATTTATAGGAATACATGATTGTGTTGCTGACCCTATAGTGATCCTTTAACACTTTTGCAGATTTATGCTGAATGTACATACATTCTATTTGGAGGTGATATATTAAAGGGACACTCCAGGCACCCAGACCACTTCTGCCCATTGGGGTGGTCTGGGTGCCAACTCCCACTACTCTTAACCCTGCAGGTGTAATTATTGCAGTTTTTTATAAACTGCAATAATTACCTTGCAGGGTTAGCTCCTCCTCTAGTGGGCACTTCCTGCTTCATAGCACAGAAAACCTGTGCTAGAGCGTCGCTGGACATCCTCCCGCTGTGTGAGGACCTCCAGCGTCACTCAATTCCCCATAGGAAAGCATTGAAAAGCATCGCATGCGCATTATGTCTCCTCAGCTGGCGGGCGGGATCAGTCTCGTCCACCGGCTGACATAAGGAAGAAGAGGAGCGGCGGCGACCCAAAACCACCGCCGAGGTACATCGGCGGGCGTCTCAGGTAAGCAAACGGGGATGGGGGGTGGGAGGGAGAGGGGACCTGCAGTGCCAGGAAAATGGATTGTTTTTGTGGCACTGGAGTGTCCCTTTAAGGTATGCTTGCTTCATAGACTGCTGTCTCCAAATTATACTTGCTATATGACCTTATGTGACCTTCCTTTTGTCAATTGAAATAATTACTTCCTCTTTAAATAAAAGACCAATATAAGGCGTACAGTTCCTTGTGATTGTGTTCCTAGTAGTTTCCCACCTCCAAAAATATAATAGAGAAATTAGGACCTATTTACATTTCAGCTGTGCACAACATCGTTTACAACTCTTTTAGCTTGAAATATAATTATGATCTCGCGGTACTTGCCACCCTCCATTGCCAGTACTGGGTATACCTTTATCTAATCTCCGTCCTCTGTCCTCCATCCACTCTCCCCTGCTGACTCTCCACGGACCACAAGACATAAATTAGTTACCGAACTGTTTATCTCTCCAGCTACGCTATGCAACTGTATATGCTGTCTCCTCTATCAAACGCCGACATGCCCGTGCCTCGATCCGCTCGCGCCCTGCATTACCCAGCGTGTGTCATCACGTCATCGCTCCACCCCCCTGTTTATGATCTGGTGAACCATATATTATATGGTTATGGTTACAAAGTTATGGTTGTAAGCCCCTTGAGCTTTGAATAAACACCACGGCCAAGCACATTGAAAAGTAATTAAACGTTGTCTGTGGTTATTGTGTGGTCTCATTTTATTTATAGTAATATTGCCTACCATACATATAACATGAACATTTATTTCATAAGCAGAAAAAAAACTTGCATTCTCTTGAATGCTCAAATCAAGTTTCTTTTCGAGAGGTTTAAAGCATCAAACATTTGTTTTTCATAGCAATATGGGAATCCTTAACATTCTCCCTTTAACAAATAAACCTTGCTGAATTGTTGTTTTCTTAACACATTTAATGTGTCCAAAATGAAACCAGCTGCAGATTTAGTAGCTGTGAATGCAACCTCGTATCTACATCAAATACAGAATCCCAGATACATTTCTTGTGATTTTGGTGTTTGTTTATGTTTATTTAAATTACTTTCCAAACAGAATACATTAACAGGTGTAGCAATACATACAGATTCCATATATATCTATAATCTTTGAACTAATGTAAAAGGAAAAAATAAACCTTATAAAATATATTTATTTGCAGATATAGTAGGATTAATTTAACATGCAGATAGAACAATGATAAAAGTTACAGACTCTCCAGCAATCTCTCCACTCCTGTGTTTTACTTTGTATGTCAGAATGGTCGAGGCACTCAGTTAAAGTAAAAAAAATAAAAATAATTAAAATAATTAAATAAATAAAATTAAAAAAATATATAACCTCTACCCTCCCTCCCTCTCCCACCCCATGTACTTACCGATTGCCGCTGTTCCCCCTGCTGGCGATCAGTCTTCTTCTTAGTAGGGACTGTCTAGGCTCAGCCCAGACAGTCCCTCCTCCAGGGGCCATTTGATCGCTCAAAAAGAGCGGTCACATGGCTGCAATAGGTGTCCACAGTGCTGCCAGCAGGGGGACTGCCTGAACTGACAGGCAGTCCCCCTGCTGGTGAAAATAGTTTTAAAAAGTAAAAAAATAAAATAAATGGTAATAAATTTTAAAAAAATAACATATATATATATATGTATATATGATATATATATATATATATATACACACACACATCTACATATATTGTATCTATATATATGTATATATATATATATATATATATAATCTTATATATAACATTATACTAAGTGTATTTTTTAAATTAATATATACATATATCAATATAAAAATACACTTAGAGTAAAATTACACACGTATATATATATAATATATATAATAACTATATATATTGTATATATATATATATAGTTATTATATATTATAAAATATATATATATATATATTATAAAAAATAAATATTTAAAATAAATAAAAGACTAAAAATAATTTTAAAAAATTAAAATATATTATATATATATATGTAATTTTATTCTGTTTTTTGATATTAATATATATATATCAAAATACACTTAGAATGAAATTATATATATATATATATACATATATATATATATATATGTATATCCCGTTAACGACTGTGGACGTACTATGTATGTCCGACAAAAAAACGGTTGTTAAGGACCGCGGACTTACCTGGAAAGGCGATCCGCGGCGATCACAGTCGGGGGTGGACTCCGGGGGTGGACTGCCGGAGACCCCAGCAGTCCCCCTGCAGCAGCTCCGGCCCTCCAGGGCCATGTGATCACCATGATCACACCGCCGCAATAGGAGTCTAGGAGCTGCCAGCAAGGGACCGTCTGAGCTGTCAGACAGGTGTCATTGTATGTAGAATTGTGTTACATTTCAAAACAATTCTACATACAATGACACCTTCCTAGTGTACTGGGATTTGTGGGGGTTGGAGGTTTGGAGACGCTTGGAAGTTTAGAGCCTAAAAACTTGAAAAGGCTCTAAAAAATGTGAGTTTATATATATTTGCAACTCACTTTTTGCCATATCACTTAATATACTGCACAATTATTTGTATATATTTTTTTCTGTTTTTTCTGTATATATATTACACTAAGGAAAAAGAGAAAGGGTAAGTGTTTCTGAATATTTTGGAAAACACACTTACCTCACATTTAATACAGCGCTGCACTCTTAAAAACTAAGGGCTTAGAAGGTGGAAACACCGGTTAAGCCTAAAGTATTTATTGTTTCTTTGGTGATTACCTGTGATAATTAGATTGCCAGGTGAGCCCAATTTAAGGAAAAACTATTAAAGGAGGGTGTTCCACATTATTAAGCAGAGCACCATTTTTATGCAATATGGGGAAGAAAAAGGATCTCTCTGCTGCCGAAAAGAGTGAAATAGTTCAATGCCTTGGTCGAGGTATGAAAACATTAGATATTTCACGAAAACGTAAGCGTGCTCATCGCACTATTAAGAGATTTGCGGCTGATTCAGAGCATAGACGGGTTTGTGCAGATAAAGGCACATTGAGGAAGATTTCTGCCAGATCCATGCATCGGATCAAGAGAGCAGCTGCTAAAATACCATTACATAGCAGCAAACAGATATTTGAAGCTGCTGGTGCATCTGGAGTCCCACGGACATCAAAGTGTAGAGTCCTCCAGAGTCTTGCAACTGTGCATAAACCTTCTATTCAGCCACCACTAACCAATGCTCACAAGCAAAAACGGCTGCATTGGGCAGAAAAATACATGAAGACTAAGTCCTATTCACTGATGAGTGCCGTGCAACCCTGGATGGTCCAGATGGATGAAGTAGTGTATGGTTGGTGGACGGCCACCCTGTTCCAACAAGGCTGCAACGTCAGCAAGGCGGTGGTGGAGCCATGTTTTGAGCCAGAATCATGGTAAGAGAGCTGGTTGGCCCTTTTAGGGTCCCAGAAGGTGTAAAGATGACCTCTGCAAAGTATGTGGAGTTTCTGACTGACCACTTTCTTCCCTGGTACAGAAGGAAGAACTATGCTTTCCATAATAAAATCATCTTCATGCATGACAATGCACCATCTCATGCTGCATAGAATACCTCTGCATCAATGGCTGCTATGGGGATAAAAGGAGAGAAAGTCATGGTGTGGCCTCCATCCTCCCCTGACCTCAATCCTATTAAGAACCTTTGGAGCATCCTCAAACAAAAGATCTATGAGGGTGGGAGGCAGTTTATATCCAAACAGCAGCTCTGGGAGGCTATTCTGACATCTTGCAAACAAATTCAAGCAGAAACTGTCCAAAAACGCACAAGTTCAATGGATGCAAGACTTGTGAAGCTGCAATCAAATAAGGGGTCCTATGTTAAAATGTAACGTGACCTGTTAAAATGTTTAAAAAAGTTAAAATGTTGTTATAAGTTTGATTGAAATAGCTTTTGATTTCAGTAAATATGCTGCCAAGACAACAAATGACAATTTTCAGTTCTTTACAACCTATAAAGTGTTTTGAAACTTACTGTGCGTAATAATTTGGAACAGTGCATTGTAAGTTTTTTATGTTTAAAAAAAAATACTGTTATCATTAGGAGGTTTGTTCAATAAAAATTTGAATTGTACTCTTAATAGTTGATAACATGAGAATTATGCTGACTGTTATTTACATCAATTATTTAGGCATGGGCGTCAGAGGCAAGAGGGGGCACTTGCCCCTCCTGGATTTTCCAGCCCCCCTCACTATTACCCACCACCCTCAGCATCACCCCCTCACTATTACCCTCCACCACCCTCAGCATCACCCCTCACTATTACCCTCAGCATCCCCCCACTATCACCCCCCTCAGCATCACCCCCTCACTACCCCCTCACCCCCCTCAGCATCACCCCTCACTATTACCCCTTCACCACCCTCAGCATCACCCCCTCACTATTACCCCCCCACCACCCTCAGCATCACCCACTCACTATTACCCTCCACCACCCTCAGCATCACCCCCTCAGCATCATCCCCCCTCATTATCATGGGGGGTATTGTTATACTCGGGAGACTTCGCTGAATACAAATATGAGTGTTTAAAACTGGACATACCCCATTTTGAATACTGTGGGTTGTCTACTTTTTCACAAATGGTATGCCATGATGGGGTTAATTTTCATTCCTGGGCTGCTATATGGTCTCAAAGGCAACATAGGCCCAGCAAACCAATCTGGCAAATTTCAATGTGCAAACATAGAAAAGGGGAAAGCCCTACATTTGACCCCTGTAAGTTTGCAAAAAAAACATAAAACCTGTACATTGGGGGCACTGTTGTACTCAGGTGATGTTGCTGAACACATATTGGGGTGTTCTTTGTCAGTAACACATAACAGGAACTGAGAATCCATGCCTAAAGTACAGTATTAAGGAAAAATAACACAAAAAATGACTACCCAAAAGACTGGTGGTAGAATTAGTGCATGGAAAGTGTTAAAATACCACCATTTGAAATACTCTAGGGTGTCTACTTTTCAAATATATGGTTTGATGGGGTACATTACATTGGCTGGCTTCAAAAATGTCCCAAATTCGAAATGGGTGCATGACCAGCTGTGAAAATTCTAAGTTGGAAAACTAGAATTCACACCCTCCACATAAGATCTTTTAAAAAAATTTTAATTTACAAAACCGGAAATGACGTGACGAGACTAAAAACAGAAATAGAATTGAAAACTCACAATGAGGCTTGGAACACAACGCATACCCGGAAGGAGGGGTAATACAATCATCATCAGCTGAAGTAGTAAGAAATTGTCATACCTGGTGTCCCGCGCCGTCCTGGTCCCGCCGTCCGTCCTCTCGTGTCGGGCGGTGCGGATCGCTGGCGGGGAGCGCGCGCGCGTCTGGGAGAGTGCCCGGGGACTTGCACAGGAAGGTCGGCAGGGGTGATGTGGACTCCAAATTTAAAGAGATAGTGGACTATTTATATCTCCTTCAATTCTGTCCCTGCCTATCAGTATTCACCTTGCTCTATATTAACCTCCTTCTGACATCACTTCCTTGCCCTGTCGTGGTTTATTATAGCCCGAGAGTGCGTTCTGAATAGTTGTCTTTTCTCTGGTTCCTGACTTCGGCTTGTTTATCGGTTATTCTCATTTCTGGCTCCCTGACCTTGGCTCTGTCTATTAATATCTCTGTATTCCTGACCTTGGCGTGTTTGACTAATCTTATCTCTCATTCCTACGTTAAGTCCGGCCACTTTAAGGTCTGGTAATACGTCTATCTGTGTTCACCTTTATTGTTCTCTGGTTTGCGTGTTGGGGAGTATTAACCTTGACAGAAATTAACCCAAAATACTCTAAATACCCTATTAAATATTAGAATTTAGTGAAATAATTTCAATATAGCAATAAATTAAACCCAAGAACTTTAAATTGTGGCATTATAAAGCCATAAGGTGATGGATGTTTTTGTGGAAATGTATACCTTTTAGTATTTTTTTTTTTATACTTACACATATGTGACATGTGTGTCTGTGTTCTGCATTCCACAGCTGATGGAATGCCAAGAAACAATTAATGATTCTCCAGCTGACGTGCCATTTGCATTCACATAGTAATATGATGTGCTAAAGCATTTATTAGGGAGAATAATGCTATCTTGAGGTTCTAAAAGCATCAATAAACCTTCAAGCCTAGGATGACCATATTATGACTCAAGAACCGTTTAAAGGCATTTTTCCATAATATAATATACTACACTAGTATGTATTTCTCTCTCTCTATATATATATATATATATTGCTTATCTACACATTCACAATATGAAATCTTTTGCATAAATGTTTTATGAAATCTTCTACTCCTCTTAGCTCCCTGTTTCTTGAATAAGCCCCGCAGATTTCATATCTTCGTGCCAGAAGCCCAGTCACTGTACACCGAGCTCCCTGTGGATGTGCATGGATATCTGGTTTTACATTGATAACATTCATTTATAACCATTTACTGAATAGAGAACCAGCATGGCAAACATTTGAACATGCACATTGACTTACTGAAACATTTAACATCAAAGAAACACAATCAAGTCATAAACGTATTTTGAATTCTGACTGCAAATTGTTATCCTTGAGTTTTAGAAGTTGACAAGACATATAATCCACTGATATAGATCTTGAACATCCATTAAGGGGAGGAGAGGCATGTTTCCATCAGCTCCACATTTTTTCATATTTAAAGACACACTGTACCATGGACTTCCAGCCATGAGCTCTGCAGCTGCTGTAAACCATGGCTCCATCACTAAGCTTTAACCAGCTTTGTATTTAATATATATCAGCAGTCGCACAGTTTGAATGATGGCCTGCTTTATCCAGTAGATAAAGGGATCTCCACTAAAACTGGGTGTCAGGCTATGGCTACAGACCGGTCGAGGCAGCAGACAATGGAGTTTATATTTTACATTAACATTGACCTGTGCTATTCACTAAAGAGAGACTTTAAAGTGAATTTCACAATTTACACCAAACTAGCCAAACTGGTAGCATGGCTGACTTGTATTGACATTAAATTTGAAAATCTTTTTGAATTCAACTTGAATTCTCAATTTATTGAATAATGCTTTGAGAATAAATATTGTGATATAGTGTGGGGACTTTATTTACTAGAATAATTGTTCAAAAGTTCACTTTGGACGGTTTGTCCACATCAAATGCCTCTTAATCCACACAGGGACAAAACGATCATCTGGGATTTTCCTGTATAGTCTAATTCAATTAATAAGACTCCGCGGGTAAATTCCAGATGTTCGATTAGTCTGATTATGGATTTAAAGGCATTGGGTTTTGATGAACAATTCAAAACAAACTTTTGTACAAGTATACTAGTCATTGCTGCTTATTATGTGTGTACCCAGTTAGCAGCAATGCTTAGTCAATTTATGTCACCTGGTTATTCTGAGTAGGATAAGACATGCATCGTAAGCCGATAAAATTGTTCAGTGAAGACACAGGTTTGATCCTTGGCAGGTCCACTCACCTTCTCATCCTCATCAGTCAGTGTGGTTTAATATAAGAACAATGACAGAGTCACACCACACAAAAACAAAAGTTTTAGATCTCAGAAAAACAGACTTCTCTAAAATTAAAATATGCATAAAAGAGTCCTTATCAGACTGGAGCAGTTTAAATGGAGTCCAGGAGAAATGGGATTATTTAAAAGTTGCACTACTGAAAGCAACAGAAAATTCCATTAGGCTTGTCAGGAAGAGCAGAAAAATTAAGAAACCACTGTGGCACTTCACAGATGTGGCCAAAATAGTAAAAAAACAAAAAGTTAGCATTTATTAATTATAAAAAAAAAACAGAGTGAGGAAGACAGACAAATCTGTAAGAATAGGCAGAAAGAGGCTAAGCAAGTTATAAGAACCTTCAAAGCACACACAGAAGAGAAAATAGCACAGTCAGTAAAAAAGGGCGATCAAATATTTTTTAGATACTGTGAGCGTAAAAGTGGAATAGTGGTTGATGGAAGATACATCAGGCCTGATTTGCTAAACAGCAACCAGGGAATTTTCAGTTAAATGCCCCAGGGAGAGATGTTAAAGTTTGCAATATACATTGCTGATGCTCTGCCAAACACAGTCCCTGGGGCAGAGCATTTGGAGAGCAGGGTGGGCCAATGCTCTAACAGCACTAGTTGCTGTGTAACAGACCAGAATTTGGATTTGACTTAAAGGACCACTATAGTGCCAGGAAAACATACTCGTTTTCCTGGCACTATAGTGCCCTGAGGGTGCCCCCACCCTCAGGGTCCCCCTCCCGCCCGGCTCTGAAAAGGGGAAAAGGGGTAAAACTTACCTTTTTCCAGCGCTGCGCGGGGAGCCCTCCTCCTCCGATCCTCCTCCTCACCGTCGGCTGAATGCGCACGCGCGGCAAGAGCTGCGGGCGCATTCAGCCGGTCGCATAGGAAAGCATTATCAATACTTTCCTATGGACGCTTGCGTGCTCTCACTGTGATTTTCACAGTGAGAATCACGCAAGCGCCTCTAGCGGCTGTCAATGAGACAGCCACTAGAGGCTTTGGGGGAAGGCTTAACCCATTCATAAACATAGCAGTTTCTCTGAAACTGCTATGTTTATAAAAAAATGAGTTAACCCTAGCTGGACCAGGCACCCAGACCACTTCATTAAGCTGAAGTGGTCTAGGTGCCTAGAGTGGTCCTTTGAGAGTTTACTAATTGGCACTCACCTGTAGCTAGTCAATTAGCAGACAGGCCTTTAAAAGAAGAGATCAGCCTGCTGCAAAGTGAGGGAGAAAAAGCCAGCTAGGAGAGAACAACACTTGTGGTTATTGCAAAGCCATTTCTTTTTTTTGGAAAATTGGTAAGTGAGAAAGCCACCCAATTACATCTAGTGATTTCTGTCTAGTAAGAGCTCAAGTAAGAGAAAGGAATTGTGTTTGTTATTATTTAAAGCACCTGCTTTCTTATCAAATAGAAAGGAAAACCGAGCTGAATGTGTCCTGGACTTTGTATACCCTAGAAGGCTGTGGTTACTGCAAGATCTGTGACAATCCTACCTGTAAAAGAGGTGGTTTGTTACAATACATAAATGAGAAAAGGAAAGTAAAACAAGTATTAGTTAGATTCAAAACAAAAGAATAAAAGGTATGTAGAAGAGGATAAAGGTCTAGCTGACTGCCTCAATTAATATTTTTGTTCAGTATTTACATATGAAAATGGAGAGGACAAATGGGTAATTTGTTACATGTGAGTTTACAGAGGAAGAGGCTATATTTCAACTGTCAAAAGTAAAGACAAATAAGTCGATGGGCCTGATGCGATACACCCAAAGTTATTAAATTACTTAGTGGTGTACTAGTAAAACCATTAACGGTTTATTTAACCAATCTTTGTTAACAGGAGTAGTCCCAGAAGATTGGAAATTAGTGAATGTTGTACCCATTTACAAGAAAGGTAGTAGGGAGGTGTTGGGCAACTATAGGCCAGCAAGCCCTACTTCAGTAGTGGGGAAAGTGATGGAAACCATGTTAAAGGATAGGATTGTTGAACATCTAAAATCACATGGATTTCAAGATCAGAGACAACATGGGTTTACTTCAGGGAGATCATGCCAAACAAATCTTGTTGATTTTTTTTTTTGATTGGGTAACTAAAATAATAGATCAGGGTGGTGCAGTAGACATTGCTTACCTAGATTTCAGTAAGGCTTTTGACACTATGCCGCATAGAAAGCTCATCAATAAACTGCAATCTTTAAGTTTGGATTCAAATATTGTTGAATGGGTAAGGCAGTGGCTGAGTGACAGGCAACAGAGGATTGTAGTCACTGGAGTATATTCGAAGCAAGGTCTAGTTACCAGTGGGGTACCTCTGGGATCTGTACTTGGACCCATTCTTCTTAATATTTTTATTAGTGATATTGCAGAAGGTCTTGATGGTAAGGTATGTCGTTTAGCTGATGATACTAACATTTGCAACAGGGTTGATGTTCCAGGAGGGATAAGCCAAATGATTTAGATAAATTAGAAAAATGGTCAGAGCTGTAGCAACTGACATTTAATGTGCAAGATAATGCATCTTGGGCGTAAAAACCCAAGGGCAGAGTATAGAATATTTGATACCCTACTAACCTCAACATCTGAGGAAATGGATTTAGGAGTAATTATTTCAGATGACTTAAAGGTAGGCAGACAATGTAATAGAGCAGCTGGAAATGCTAGCAGAATGCTTGGTTGTATAGGGAGAGGCATTAGCAGTAGAAAGAGGGAAGTGCTCATGCCATTGTACAGAACACCGGTGAGACCTCACATAAAGGGAACCAACACAGTAAAGGAGGAGACTATATTTAAAAGAAGAAAAACTACCACAACAAGAGGACACAGTCTTAAATTAGAGGGGCAAAGGTTTAAAAACTATTTCAGGAAGTATTACTTTACTGAGAGGGTAGGGGATGCATGGAATAGCCTTCCAGCTGACATGGTAGAGGATAACACAGTAAAGGAGTTTAAGCATGTGTAGGATAGGCCTAAGGCAATCCTAGACTTAAGATAAGGCCAGGGACTAATTAAACGTATTTCAAAAATTGGGCAGACTAGATGGGCCAAATGGTTCTTATCTGCCGTCACATACTATGTTTCTCTTAGGTTGATCAGGAAGAGTTCCATTAAAGGAACACTCAAAGCACTGCTGCCCAGGTATCTTCTAATGGAAAGAGCCAAACCATTTAGAAATAGCTTGACTTCTTACCTGTGGTCTGCCAGGGGCCACACCAAACCTATCTGCCAGAAGCTCTCTTTCTTGAGCTAAGGCCAGTGGTTCAGTGATTTAGCTCATTGCCTGAGTGTGATCAGCAAACCCCCCTAACCAACGAGGAGAGCTAACGGAAGCTCCAAAGCAAGAGAGTTTCTGTCTCTCCTTCCAGAATCTCAACTAAGCTTAACACAAATAGATCACTTCTGGCCACAACCCTGTTTGACTTCTTACATTGGGAGTGGGGGGCCAGGGCACTCTTGACACCATAACCACTAGTGTGCACTGTAGTAGATATGGTGTGGAGTGTTACTTTAAACCATTCAACTGTCCCAGTTTTCTCTATAAAGGAATACTTCTACCAATTTACAGATAATTTTAGTCCATCTAAATCCTTAAAAAACCACGTGCTTGTATACAACATTCTCATACTGTCATGATAGTTTGCAGGTCAGGGATGAGACTGAAACTGGGGTTAACTTCAGGGTCTTCTTTTGTGATCTTAGACATTATAGTATACACAGGATATCCTATAGCTGAAGTTGTAGGAAAGAGAAATAAAACCAGAACGGAATAACTGAAATTACAGGGAAGTAACTAAGTTATGAAGTAAAGGGTTTAGACAATAAGCCCAAAGTGGAAAATAGGTAAACCTATAAAATGAATGGTGGGTAGGAGATTGAAGATAAACCTCTAAGAGAAATTCTAGGTACGAATCAGGATTTAGGCAATATGCCCCAGGACAGGATATAAAGAAACAGGGAAACCTATAAGAGAGAAAGGTAAAGCTAGAGAATGAAAACCTATTGATGAGATAATAAGTTACAAGAAAACATGATTACATTTTTAGTTTTTCAGTCTCTTTGGATTAGAGTTTGTACTGCAGTAACAGGTCTTTTATGATAGATTATCTGGAAGGTTTGTAAATCCAATATGGGAGTAATTCAGGTAGCCACAAAGTAATAATAAATTAAAGTCCAGTATAGAATTAAGCAAGTTGGAAGTCAAGCAGGAATGTAGGGTTGTTCAGGCTGGTATGGTGCAGGTTTGTAAATAAAGCAGGTATGTAGTGTTGTTCAGGCAAGTCTGGAGCAGGTTGGTGAGTAAAGCAGGTTTTGAAGCCAGTAAGGTAAGTCCACAGGTTATAACCAGGATTTGAAGTCTTTCAGGCAATTATCAACTTCAATGTCAAGTCCATGATGTGAGTTGGGTGTAACCTTTTATAGGATCTGAATTAGTCCAGGCAGGTGAGGAGAAGATTGAAATCTCTGTGCTAGTGGTTAGGAAGGCCACTAGTGGCAAATAAAATCAGTGTAGAAACTTGGTTTTTAACAGAATAAACTAAACAAAAAAAACGTTTGTCAGGATAGGATCATGAGACATACTCAGATACTGTATTTTCTGAGATCAGCTATCTTAGACTAAAATGTTCAAACCCCTTGTCAGTTCTTTAAAATTCCAAGTTTAGTAACTAATCCCCAACATAAATTCAACATTTCACATGCCTAAGCACTTTATCTGAGCTTAGTGTTATACGTTAGCCCCTTATTCTATCTGACACTTGTATCATTTATCAGAACAATGACTTCTTTGCAGCAAACAGTATGGAGCTGAACCAAGGGAGCCAAGAAAATCTTCTAGTATCATCCAGAGCATTCTTCTTATCTAACTTTTCTTATCTATAATGTTTTATCTTTCTGCTGTGCTTTGTTAGAACCACATGTAAAATTAGCTATTTGCTACTGACTTCTAAGAACATATATCACCCCGCTATTCCATGCGATTACAATTATTACAAAGAACATGAAGAATTTACAATTTCAAAACATCTGCAATATTTATGTCATGACGGAACATGTTACATTACAGGACATATTGTAGCCATATTAAATATTACATGTATGAGAGAACCAGTAAAGTTATCTTTTGTAAAATGGAACTTGGGCACTCTAAGTGGGAGTTAACCCTTTTTTTTTTGTAAACTCAGAAGGTAAATAAAGCTATAAAATAATATTAAAAAATATATATATGTTCCCATGTTTGCTTTGGAACGGCAGGATTTGCAGTTATTGTAATTACACAGTTTAATAAATGAAAAGACATTAAGAAAATGGCTTTACAATCTGATAACTTCAGCCATCAGCTTTCTGCAAAAACACCAATGCATTTTATTTAAAAGTATTCAAATAAGGTCATCTTATGATTAATCTTCTCTGGGTAATTCTTTGTTGTACAATAGCAGTGGTAGCGTGACCTCATTTTGTTCTGCATAATTTTCTAACTTCTTATCTTTAAAAAACAAAACAAAACCTCTTTAGATTCCTTGCAAAAAGCATGGACACGTTCCACACATTTTTACAGAAGTAAAAAGCAAGTAAAAGTAGTGTAGAACCCACTGAAATCTCCTCGTGCTCAGAGCTATAGGAAAAGTCGGGTTGCCAGCAGATAGCCAGCTGATAGGGGTTTATGGTGGGAAGAGGGTTGGAAGGAAACATATTTACAAAGTAATTAATGTTCTGGATAACTTTGACAAATCTTTACAGTATTCACATTTCATACCATCAGCAGACCCCTATTATTTACAAAGTAGCACAGTAAACGGGTCAATTTAGTTTTTTTTTTTGGGGGGGGGGATATATATATACAGTGGGACCTCGATTTACGAATTCAATGCGTTCTCCGGGACGAAAAATTTGTAAACCGAAACACAGTTTTTCATAGGAATGCATTGAAAACCAATTAAGCCGTTCTGGAGGTCAGAAAAAAGTCAAAATGAGCTGGCATGGAAACCAACCCACAATGCAGAACACACAATGAAAGGCATGCAAACAAAGAAGAAGCTCAGCTCCCTACCTTTCCACAGCTTGAGAAATGCACCAAAAAATCCCAAAACAACTGCAAACAATTTCCAGAATGGCTCCAAAACTCGATGCAAAAGCCGCTCCAACACCTCCACACTCGACGTCACATGCTACCCACAGGCTCCAGCATGCAGGGGGCGGTGCTATAAACCTCCCAGGTGCAATGCATCATGGGGAAACTTGCTTTGTATTGCGAAAAATATTTGTAAACCGAGGCATTATTTTCAATGGATTTTCAATTGTAAACCGAAAATTATGTTAACCGAGGCGTTTGTAAATCGAGGTCCCACTATATATATATATATATATATAAAAAAAGAGGGCCCACCTGGGATTATTGATATGAAACTACAGGCATACGCCTTCTATACATATATATATATATATAGTTTTGTCCTGATGAAAGTTCTTTTAGAGAACTTAAACGTTGATCTCATAAATGTTACATTTATTTTTCCATACATGTACCCTTTCTCCCTTTTGCTTATGAATGTTATGAAACAGGGATACTTGTTGGGCCCTCACTTGTTACTAGAGTTCCTGATCACTTTTGTGGCTAATTGGAAGCTATTGTTATTTCTTTTATATGTCTTGTAACCCATACACATTGGCAGAAGTAGCAGGTGCAGGAGAATTTTTCCAACTTCAATGTTCGAAATTCATGAATCGGAACCATTATAGGTGCCCCTGGCAAGAAGATTACTGTTTGGTTAAGTCATGTGTAAAATGTAATTCCTATTTTGTAAAAGGTTAATAGACACTCCAAACATCAAAGCACCACAATAATTGACTAGCTACCTATCATGGGGTTGTATAATGTATAGCATCAACTTATGTATTGAGGTAGGCCAGCTAAAAATGCTGGTTAAACAAACAAGTCTGAAGTGGGCCTAAAGTGTACCAGCAGATTTAGGTGGGTAACCAAATGAACACTTGACACATTTTGAGTAAGGTGGCTTCCCTTTATTATTGCTTCTAATAAAGGCACCCATATGGCATTTTATGCAAATGTGTTTACTTTCCCTGTAAATCCATTTGTGAAATTCCATAAGTGTGTAAGATTTGCATGCTGGTCTCATGAGCTGGAAGCCCAATAATCTCCGTACTTATACGCTACAGAATGTAAACTGCTACAATTTTATTGTACAATTGTAAAAATAGAAAAAGTATTTGTTTAATAAAAATGTCTGCCCCAATAAATGGTTTACTCAGTGTAGGTAGACTGAACATTGCAATCTTATTTTTGACATTTCCCAAGATCATAACTATATAGCATTTTCTGGAAGGAATAACTATAAAATATAAAAACCAACAACATGATAATTCTCTTAAAGCATACATTTATGTGACATTAATATAGTGAATATTTACAGGCCCTGGGGATTCAAAGTAAAATGAATGCGCAGCTAGCTTTATAGTGTAATTTTATAAAAAAAATATTACAATTCTACAGTTCCACTGAGAGACATTTTGTTGTAGGATCATGGTTATAGAAAGGGTGGTCTGATGTAAGGTTAATAGTTTTAATGAAAAACACAGGTGGGCAATGTTGCATATTACAATGGATCATTTTTGGTTTACTTTTTTTTTTTTTATTCTTTACTTTGTTCAAAACTCCACATGTGCTTCTGGCTTGCTTTAAAAGAAACCCTTTAGATTCCTGTGGACATGTAGACAACATCGTATTCTTTTTAATTTGTTGCATGATTATTTGTGGTTTAGTTTAGTTAAACATATTGATCCTATAGGTAGATTTTAAATCCAAACGGTATTTTGGCATTTTATCTATTATGAGCCACTTCAGTGCTAATATTTCACATATGAAACAAAAGCATAGCAGCAACAACATGAAGAGAGAGAGAAAAACACATGTTTTGTTAAATCTAGATGTCTTTTATGTTAAATAAAATGCTTACAATGGTTGCGTGTGTTGAGTTATAATTTAATGCATCATTATTTGCGACAGACCTATTTAGCAAATTGTGTGTGTAATTTTGAAGTCAACGTTCTGGTTTTCGTAGTCTTTACAACTTGTTATGATTGTAGAAGATGAAGATAGAATATATCTCTCTACCTCTTGTATTTGTCTGTGTATGTTGTACGTTCTCCACTAATTGCGCAGTGCTGCGGAATCTGTTGGCGCTTTATAAAAACCAGTAATAAATAAAACAGTAAAATGCCTCAAATCAACATGTACAGCAACAATGATTTAAAATGTATTTTCCAGAAAGGATGATAAAATAATAACTGTAATTATAGTTGTCATGGACCCAGGCTTGCAGGGCCGGGGATCCTCTTGCTTGGGTGTAAATTTCACAAGGGGGATTCGTTGTGTTCATAAAATATGTATATTGCAGGTTGTTTCAGTTATATTTAATGGACACTTTAGTTTAATGGAGAACAAAGACTTTTGTATTTTATCGACATATTTTGTTAACTGGAGTGATATGGATAAAATAGAGTATTTGTCTTTTTTGGTGGGACTGAGGGTTGCTTTCAGCCAAAAAGCAAGGAGTGCTTTGATAGGAAACTGTATATATTGTGAATATATTATATTATATTGTGAATTACATTACAGTATGATTATGACCCTCTTCTGGTATAAATACCTCTGCACAGCTGCTATAAAGTCAGTTCTGTTTAACCCTCTACATGTAATCTTGACTCATGGTGTGGGATAAAGGCTATAATCACTGCTATAATCACTCGCTGCATTTCACCTCTGAATGCTGGTCAGATAACGTCGAGTGCTCACAATGGCACCAAGTACTTTGACTCAGCAAGGCGAAAACGAATGGTCCAGAAATAGCGAAGGAAGCCGAGAAATAGTGGAGATACTCAGCTGGAGTACCAGCAGGCAGTTAAAAGGGTGCGTTACATCAACTGATTTTCTTTATGAACAGGCTTTCTATACATGTTTAGAATATATATTATTTATAACAAACAATGATTATGGTAACTTTTCTGTTTTTTCGGCAATGATGTCACGTGCACCTCAATCGTCAAAATGCAGACTGACATCTTACTCTACAGTGGGATCTGCTGGATTTGAGTTTCTCAACAACAAGCACATTAGTCTCTTTTTTTTTTTGTTGCTTTTCAGGTAAATACAGACAAAACTGTATTCCTAACAATAAGGTGTTCCTCGGACCCCCTCCCCCCAGAATCACGGCCCTCTCATCAAGGTACTCGAAGAGTTAAATTAACCTTTAAAATACTTACCTTATTCCAGCACCAAGGTCCCTAAGCACTGGCTCCATCTCCACCTCTTGCAACGTCAGCACCATGCGCTCCAAACACCATGTGCACATTAGGCCTTCACCATAGAGAAGCATTGAATCGATGCTTTCCTATGGTGGATTTCAAACTCAGTGAAATAGCAGGTAAAATCTCTGTTTTAGGCAGTTTTAACCCTGCAATATAAACATTGCAGTTTCTCTAAAACTGCAATGTTTTATATTGCAGAGTTAAGGGAACAGGGGCACTGCACCCAGACCACTTCAATGAGATGAAGTGGTCTGGGTGCCTATACTGTCCTTTTAAGCATTGTTAATAACAACAATGAGTAGCTGTTTATGGCTACAAAATACCAACAGGTTGTTGTGGTCTACCACTGATTTTATCGTCTGCCTTCTGCCCCACTGATACTGACCTCCACTTAGTGTTTACAGTTTTGAAAATTTGACAATAATGTGTATTTTTTTTCTCCACAAGAACACTATAAAAGTTTTGCATAGCACATGTACTCTTCACTTGACAGCAATTTGCCCTTAGTGTTTCCATACACCTGACCTCCTGATTGAGCTGGAATCCGTATGCAGCCAGACTGTACTACCTGCCTGGTGGTTTGAACAGTCACTAGTGGGTTTGTGGTTACAGGAGGGCTTTATTAAACAGGACATCCAGGAAACCAGAACCAAAGTGTCAGAGCCAGAGGTTAGGGTGGGCAAAAAATAAGTCAAGAGTCTAATGAGTGATGGACATCTGGCTTAAGAGCTACAGAATAATTAAGCACTGAGCTAGGGTTGCTCTGAAAGAGTCCCAGAGACAGCCCAATGGCTTATGCACATCAAAAGGAATTACCTTCATGCCTAGGTGACTTGACAGAGCAGACTCTGTACTGTGGCAACCAGGGTTAGGCAATTGTTATGGCAACAGTTCTGATCTATTACGGCTCCTGAATGAGTTAAAACATAGAGACTGTAGTCAGGGGTGTAACTAGAGCATGTGGCACCCGGGGCGGGTCCTGGGTTTGGCACCCCCTCCAAAAAAACTAAACCCCCCAAAAAACGTATAACATTTTTAAAATGTGTTCTTTTTTAAAACATTTCTTTAAAAAAATGTATTGAACAAATTTGTAAACTTTTTCAAACCCCTGCCCCCTTCTACAAAATCCCTGCACTCCCTCACACACAGTTACAGGCAGACAGTCACAGGTACAAGCAGACAGTCACACGCACACAGTCACATGCAGACAGTCACACATATAGTCACAGGCAGTCATACACACAGTTACAGGTAGAGAGGTAGAGAGTCACACACAGTCAGTTACAAGCAGTTACACACAGTCATGCATACTGTTACAGGCAGACAGTCACATATACAGTCACAGGCAGACAGTCATACACACAGTTACAGCCACACACACACACAGTTACAGGTAGACAGTTACGCACACACACACAGTTACAGACAGACCGTTACATACACACACACACTGTTACAGGCAGACAGTTACGCACACACACACAGTTACAGACAGACCGTTACATACACACATACAGTTACAGGTAGACAGTTACACACACACACACACACAGTTACAGGCAGACTGTTACACACACACACACTGTTACAGGCAGACAGTTACACACACGTACACACAGTTACAGGCAGACAGTTACACACACACACACACAGTTACAGGCAGACAGTTACTCACACACACACACACATATTTACAGGCAGACAGTTATACACACACACACAGTCAGTTACAAGCAGTTACACACAGTCACGCACACTGTTACAGGCAGACAGTCACGTATACAGTCACAGGCAGACAGTCATATACATAGTTACAGCCACACACACAGTTACAGGCAGACCATTACATACACACACACACAGTTACAGGTAGACAGTTACCCTACACACACACAGTTACAGGCAGACCATTACACACACACACACACACACACACACACTATTACAGGCAAACAGTTACATACACGTACACACAGTTACAGGCAGACAGTTACACACACACACACAAACACACACACATATTTACAAGCAGACAGTTATACACACACACAGTTACAGACACACAAGACAGACAGTCACACAGTTACAGACAGACAGTCACACACACACACACACACACACACAGTTACAGACATTCACACACACACACACACACACACACACAGTTACAGACAGACATTCACACACACACACACACACACACACACAGTTACAGGCAGACAGTTACTCACACACACATATTTACAGGCAGACAGTTATACACACACACACAGTCAGTTACAAGCAGTTACACACAGTCACGCACACTGTTACAGGCAGACAGTCACGTATACAGTCACAGGCAGACAGTCATATACATAGTTACAGCCACACACACAGTTACAGGCAGACCATTACATACACACACACACAGTTACAGGTAGACAGTTACCCTACACACACACAGTTACAGGCAGACCATTACACACACACACACACACACACACACACTATTACAGGCAAACAGTTACATACACGTACACACAGTTACAGGCAGACAGTTACACACACACACACAAACACACACACATATTTACAAGCAGACAGTTATACACACACACAGTTACAGACACACAAGACAGACAGTCACACAGTTACAGACAGACAGTCA